>HG995302.1:20607500-20937500 GCA_905332915.2 Hecatera dysodea
TCTCATGAACGATTTGCAGGTCAAAATATTTTACATCTATAACCTTTAGTGAAGCGGGGTGGTACATATATTTCTTATGAATATTCTGCAGGTTTGCAAGTATTTTCTCTTTATGAAAACTTTTGTCCTGACCATCTATGTATTTTACCAGTGTTCTAAGGTATGTCCCTAAGTAAGTTCTAAGTTATTTTGTGCATCTTACTATAATAATAAAATTGATGCAAGCAAGCATGCAGCATGCAAGCGGGCATACAGCATGCAAGCAAGCAGCATGCAAGCATGCATGCATCACACAAGCAAGTACGCAGAATACCAGCAAGCATCCAGCATGCCAGCAAGCATGCAACGTGCTACATGCAGCAGGCATGGTTTCTGTCACGGATCCGGCGCTGCGGGGCTCCGGCGGTTCCACGCGAGCTTATCGTCGCAGATAATTTTCACGCTCACCACCGCAGCTTCGGCTTACTGGTTATTGCCTTTTTCTAACACCGCTTCATCGTAAGATCATCACCCAGAAAATCCAGCTAAAGCAACTGTGCATGATACTTGAAATTCAGAATACAATTGCCTCTTCTCATCTTACGTAACACACGAACATAAATCACTCGAAAGCAACTTGATCTAAACCCACTTCATTGAAAACAAACAGAACGTCGTATAATGTCGCGTAGTTAACCGGCGGCATGTAATCAAGTCGCGCTGATAACGCCAACCTTACTCACGACCTCCGTCACACACTGAAACTCTTTGTTTTATTTTATTCTGCTGTATTGTGGACCACGAAGCGGGCTCGGCTGCTGAGCGAAACGTTAGCGAATTAATTGGATTATTCGATTCAGGAAATCTTATCAGTATCGTATCAGGCATGATATGTTTCTGCTGCTGGATTAACTATGAGTTTTCAATGTTAAGGACTAATACATATATTCAGTTTTTGTTTAAAGAAGAAGCATAATCCAGCTCTTTGACATATTTCCTATACAGAATACATTATTTGAATTTCTCCAGGGCCGAGTCACCGCAGACCTGAAAACGCGACGGGCATTAGAAGGAATACGGGTGGGCTTTAGACAGTAAGAGTCTGACACTCTCTTCCGCTCTGCCTAGAGCGGAAGAGGTAATTTGATGAAAAAAAGTTGATTCTGTATCAGGTCAAATAGATGACTGATGGCACCCATTTTCGAATATAACGCATGAATCGGCATCGCTTAGCTCAACCATACGATAAGCTCAACGACTCGGAGTGCCACAAACCATCAGCAAGACAGTTGACCATCACAAATATTTTTAATAAAAACTATTACTATATTATACTATAGTCGACACCAAATAAATGTGCAATAACGGTCATTAACCCACCTACATTTATTGACAACCTTAATTCTTCAAATAGAAATAATGAATTAATGCTATATTGAATCGACATCCATCGTGATCCTTTATATTTACTAGTAATGGAAAACGATTCATTTTTTTTCCATGTACCTACGAAGAGATATCAAGGAAAGGGCAATGACCTTTATTGCACATTTATCTGGTGTCAACCATAGTGCTATACTTAAATAAAAAATCTATACTAATATTATAAAGATGAAAGATTTTTATTTTTGTATGTAACGAATAAACTCAAAAACTACTGGATCGATTTCAAAAATTCTTTCACCACTAGAAAGCTTTATTCACCCTTAGTAACTTAAGGCTATATTTTATCCCTATATTCTCACGGGAACGGGAACTACGCGGGCAAAACCGCGAGGCGTTGCTAGTTTAAAATAAAAATAGTCAAAAGATGGCTACAAAAGTTCCTCCGCATCACTGGCCATTGGTGATGTACCCAAAAGCTTGGCAGCATTGCCAAAATGGCTCAAAAATGTAACTACCAACAAGTTTATTATATTTCCGCCGATTGAGGTTCTCCGCGGCCGCAGCGGCAGCGCCAGCACATCACGATGAACTAGGAAGATGGGATTAACACCTATCAGAAATTGTATCAGCTAACCTAGAGATGAAGCATGAACATAATATCATGCCTATATTTCTGGTCGTGTCAGAAGCACACATAATTATGTCCCACGTTCACTTCACGACTCTCATGTAACAGGCGCGAGAACATTGAATCGGGCACGGCTAGTACTGAGAAATTCAAAAACCCCATAAAACTTTGCCCAACCTGTGAAACGAACCTTGATTTAATTTTAAACTCCACTTGAAAAAAGTAGGGTAATATTTTAACGCCAAGTTAGTTCTGAACCGGTGTAACTGGCGGTGTAAAGCGTATCGCTTGTAATCAAAAGACAGAGAGAGACAGCATCAAGAGTATTTAATAATTATGTAAAACGATCGGATATTTTATTTATGAGGTGGTTCGGTTAATATCCTCTCGGATTTTATTAATTAAGCAAGGCTCAACAGATTTCATAAAAATAAACTTCAAGAAAAACGAGAGATCAATGTATTGGTAAAGAATGAGGAACCATACCCGGTATGGTTCTTCATTTTACAAGTAAGTGGGTACACGGTATGCCATACCGTGTACCCACTTACTTGTAATAAATATGAAGCGTGTACATTTATTGAATGTATTTTGGTGGACACACCAATATGTCGGAGCTGTTCACTATAATGTATTTTAATGTATCTTTATGTCAAGTAAATAGGTCGAGTGTTTAGCGCGCTGAGTGTAGCACATGGATTACTTTATGATGTGACACCCACATAGAGCATCTCTAGGCTGTCGCCAAGTAAAGATATAGATCGTGAGTCTGATATCAAAGTTCTGTACATGAATACCTACAACATTTGCTGTTACGTCCCTGACATTTAGTCCGCGCGTGTAGAAAAAAGAATTGTTCATCTGTCTATACTAATATTTTATTTTATTTTTATTGTTTGGGACAATAAACAGCTACAATACACATATTAACAAAAAAAAAAAAAAGTGACAATTCAAACAATCGTTTACAGTATTGCAGCCCACTACATTATCCACATATTTACTAAAAGAATATCGGCAATTAATGCCGCTGGATGAACAAATACATGTAACATTTTTTTACATTTGTTAAAAAATAAATAAAAAGAACATAAATAGCATAAATAACAATATCAAAACAGCGAAAAGTGCATCAAATTAAACATTAAATTAAATTAAATTAAATTGAATAAAACATTACAAAAAAAAAAAATTAAATCAATTATAGTATTGGGACTCTTCAACTATACTATCTATTAATTAATTGTTAGGTAACTCTTGATAATGAAAGTGCCTCACTGTACAACTTCACTCCAATTTGCTCCAATATTATAAAGAGAAATGATTTTTTTTGTTTCTTTGCACCGAATAAGCCCTGAAACTGTTGGTCCGATTTAAAACATTTTTTAATCGACTTAAAAAAAGAGGAGATTCTCATGTCGAGTAACCTCATAACTTGTATCTGGGTGAACCAATTTTGATGACGGTTATTATGATCGTCTCGTCCCATTTAAATTTGAGTAAGATCTGACTACTAGTATGTATACCTCCTAATAATGCGCTTCTACTACGTTTATGACGTTTTCATTCTGACTTGTCGATTTAAAAAGTTTTAACAAAAAAATACAACCGACTTCTTAACAAAAAACCGGCCAAGTGCGTTAAAATCTCTCGACACTGTTAAAATCTTATATCTCTAAAAGTACATATTATTATATAAGCTGTGATGTGGAAACCAATTTTATTTTCGTTGGAAGTGTCTGTGAAGCTCTATTTGCTAATTTTTTTTAGAATTTTCAACTTCATAGTTTAAAAGTTAGAGGACGGACACATTTATTATTATTTTATTATGATCCAATGATACTCCACAAAATTATGTTTGTTTAAATTTTCTTTTTTCATCCCTCAGTTACATGTCCTTTTTTTCTGGATGGGAAAACATCAAATAATTTCTCCCGCTCTGGGCGGAGCGGAAGCGGTGTCATACTCTTAAAACCCACCCGCGACCCTTCTTGTGCCCTTTACGTTTCAAGGCCGCGGTGACTCTTTTAAACAAATTCCGCAACCCTAGCGTTTACTAGAATGTTATGTGCCTAAGTGTGTAAGACATAATAAGTCTTTAAACAAGTGATTGATGATTTTGCCTTTTCAAACCTAGACAGGGTAGACCTTCAATCAAAGACTTTTCATTTAATGTGGCAGTCAAATAAAAATACAACTTTGTTCTTTTTTTGTCTATTCTAGCAAAATAAATCCTCATTATACAAATGTATCCAGGGCCTCCAATAAGTAAAAGACGGCCCAGAGACTGGACAAAGTGGAAACTTAGAGCCTCTTCTGGCTAAGTACTTACAATTAACAAGAATCAGGAGATCTGAATATGTCGAAGTATTTTCGGGGCTGGGAATGTGAGCGCTAGAGATTCACAGGCATCAGGAGATCAGGGACATACATAAGTATTTTTGGGGCTGGAATTGTGAACCGTTTAGTAAAGACTTAGCAACTTCTAAGATTTGACCGAAGGAACCTTAGGACAAAAACGGCCACACTCTTTTCACTCTTTTTAAAATCATTGTCATTATCATCATCCTATCTTAATTTAATCCATCCTAATATTAAAAATGCGAACGTGAGTTTGTTTATTCTGTTATGCTTTAAAGGCTAAATTACTAAACCGATTTAAAAAAATATATATTACTAACGAGTAAAGCAAGCTATATTTAAGAGGTTGTTGGTGTTTTACAAATAACCCTACATAATACAAAGTCAATACTAAACCATTAGCGTCACTACATTGCCCGCGCTACTCGTACGAGCGTGTACCGCGGTAACCGCACCGGCGCATACAACAAAATTCATTAAAAACCTGCAGCTAAACAACTTTTCCAATATTCGTCAAAATTATTTGTGTATCACAAACAAAGTGTGTAACTTTTGTAATCAAATGAAACTTTTCTAATTAATATCTTGAAATCTCCGAACTGTCTTCAGATAATTGTTGAAATTTTTGTCGGTTCCGTGATGTGAATAAAGCAAGCTCTTTTTACTGGTATTTTTGATAGCTTTAAAGGAATCGGGGTCAGCACGAGACGATGGAAAATGTGATAAAGTATAAACAATATTCTTTGTGGGAGCGGACCCGCCGGGCGAGTGGCCGGGACTGTGTTTATTACGCAGATATATTCACACAGAGGAACAAAACAAAAACAATTTGTATTACGTGAACAAAAATGTAATACTGCGCGCGACTGCGGCCCGGGTGCCCGACCGGCCGGCCCGTCGTGACGACGTTCGTACTCACGTACGTACTATACACGAGGTAAACCTCGGCCCTTTTTTGTCTTTCCACTCGTAAAAATATGTAAATAGTGTTAAAATGTTTCAGCTACGCTGGCCTGACAGACAATATTTTGTTTTGTTTGAAAGGCGAATTTTATTCATGGACGGTGAGCGATAGTGGAATTATTAATACAGTCCCTATCAATTAGGTACCTGAGCTGTAGTGGACTTATTTTAAAGTTGATCTGTATAAACAGAACTTAACTGTAAGGTTTCTATTTAGGTCAGGCACATGTAGTAGCTCTGTCTATAGCTATATTTATATAGGATAACGTTTTCTGTGGAACATCTCCCGTTTTTCTGCAAAACGGTGTCATACAAACCCACGAAAAGGCATAAAGGAAAGGTGACCACTGTGACCAGCCAATTTCTTTCAAACAACCCAAACTGACCGCAAAATGACCGTTCAACTCGTCCCGTACCTTTAATGGCACATTTTTTATCGCAAAGGTATCCGTGATCGATGGTAACTAACGGCGACGTCATTACCCGAGGTCCCGGGTTCAATCCCGTCCAATTGATATTTCTCCTTTCGTTCCGAACTTTAATTTCCTCGGATTCCACTCAACACGTTAATTTGACGTTTAATTAGGATCTCCGCGATCAAAATAATTCTCGTATTTCTGTCTACACCGGGCTTTGGTAATGTCCACTATGGTCTGAATCCATACATTTTCCCCGCTATTTAAAACGGCATTCATTGATGCTTTTGCTCTCGCAATTTTTTCAACTCCTAGCCCCAGCGGGCAATGGAAAGCGGAATACTAACAAAGGACGTAGTGTAGTGGATTTCTTGGTGTGGGTAAAGAAATCGGATTCCTTTGTGTAATGTCGGGCTATCGGTTTGCATTGTGAGGTTCAATCGCGACAGCTTGATACACAGGCGCTGCTCCTTTGTCACTGCCGCTGTTTCCTTCACACACATGTATGATACCTACTCGTACTTGTCGGAGACGTTCAGTTTTAAACATTAACATTCTTTGCTTGTTGATTGATTCATATCAAATTTTGTTCAACCGGTATTGAGCAAGCTTTTCTTTTTTTTATGGATGTGAAATCATCAAATGACTTTTCCTACTCTGGGTGGCTGTGGTGGCTCTGGGAGCAATCCTTGGGCTCGTTTTGGTCTGGGATTGAAATGATTAAGTTAAAGTAATAAGTTTAGTTGGGAGTACATTCTGTGGACTCGCAAAATTAGAGCTATTTTTATCGATTTATCTTTTTAATCAAGGTGCAAAATAAACGATCGGAGATTAATTAAAATCAAACCAGATTTCATCCTAAATCTCTAACTGAGACGATTAAGATATCCGTTTGTTCCGATACTCAATATAAACTTCCAGTATTACTCGGTAATCTGTAACAATCAAGAACAATCCCGGAAATGTAAACTGAAGTTCGATTACAAAGCATTTTATTATACAATATCCCCTGGAATATAATAATTGTTAATAATGCCTTCAGGCCGTTATAATATTATCTGTACTGCAAATATTCCATTACGCAGACAAAAGAGACTCCAGACTTGTTTAACTTTGATATTTTAAATGATTGTTTTCTTCGAAACTTCGTCTGTCCGACAGAGTAGTTAATGATCAAGGAATGGGAGATATTCATACACAAGCTTTGTTGCGGTCTCGTCTTTTGATAAATTAGCGTTGTGGTAGGTAATTATAATAACACTTTATATGCCATGAGTCTATCTATGTATTTATGGGAATCAAGACCTACTCTTCGATCAATAACATAGCAACGTTAAATTCTTCTTTAACCAATTTACTTCAAAAGAGACTCCTGTTGCCCTATTGTAAAGTCCAATTCCAACATGTTAAAAAGGATAGTGCTACACATCGTGTATAGCTCCATCTCCCTCCCGCATCGGATTCTTGATGGTTTTAATGTCGTCACAGTATGACCCCTGTACTTTGTAAGCCATGACCACTCAGTTATATATTATACACTTCTACGTTTATACTATAAATGTGAAAGTTTGGATGTACGGATCAGGATGTAATTTGGCACAGAAATATATGCGGGAATGGGAATGAATATGTATAGTATTCTGGTCTATAGTTCATGGAATTCAAAAGTACCAAAATGATAATTAATCCATTCAGTGCGCTATCTAGTCCCACCAACACTTTGAATGATTATTATGATGGTTATAAAGCCGCGTCGAATGAATAAACCGCAATACTTCAATACAAAACCTACAAAATTTACAATCGACCGATTGATCAACTAAACAGTTGCCCGGACTGTCCCCAGCATCACTGTTGCTGGCGGCGAGAGTTTGAAGTCGATCTCTGAGTTAAGGTGCGCTTACACGGCCAACGAAAAAAATAATTATAAACAAATACTGGTCGATTGTGACGTCACAAAACGAATTGTTTTACAGTTATAATATTGACTGATATGGAGAAGCTCCAATAAATAGACGAGAAATCTAGGTGGATAAGAAAACACAGAAAAAAAAATAGGTTGTCTGTAAAGTCGGTTTACGGACGATAATTTTACGTGATAACGTCATGAAAAACATTGATGGAAAATTGCATTCACCAGCCAAACGCTCAGGCCGATCGTGCCTCTCTATCTCTTGTTCCGCACTCTCGCTTGCTCTCTCGACTCAGGCGGAACGTGACAATGAGTCATGATTTTTCGTGCGTACAGCTGGCGTTCATCGATTTTTGAAACGATATCACGTTATAACGTCGCATTATCGGTTACCCGATACACGCCCTCCCAGATCTGCAAGATCCGCCTACCGTGGCATACCCTTGTTAACCCGAGGACCCCATCTCCCATTGGAGTTTTGTCTAAGAGTGCTGGTTTCCCTACTACTCAGTAGGGGAACCAGCACTCTTAGACAAAACAGAAACAGACCGCTTTCCGTATACCCACCTCGCCGACGTGGCCCATCACGACGCCCCTGTCCAATTCCTCCCTGACTTTTGCCTAACGAGCCAGCCCGCACCGCTGAGCCACTAGCATTAAATCCCCTAAATAATACCAACCTGACCCAGCCTGCTCCTTGCTGCCCTCCCTCAATTACTCCGCTAAGCCGAGGCCCGGGTCCCACAGGAGATGCCCTTAGCGAGCGGTCATTTAACTTGTATTTAGTTTTTAGCCCTGGCTGGGGGCTTTAAATTTATTTGAGGCCACCACAGGAAAGTCCGGTTAAGCAGTAACCAGCCTTAGAGTGCTCAACTGCGAGTGGTCATTACAACAAAAAAGTCGCATTATATTAAAATTGCTGCAGATTGTTCCACTAATTGCTCCAGATTCAAATGTGTTGCCCAGCAACAATTGCTCAAAAATTGCCCGTATAGCGCACCTTTAGAAGCCGTTGCCCTGAGTTATGTGACTGCGTCGAATAGTTGCAGTGCTGCGAGGTTCTCCCTCCTATTTCTTTCTGAAATTACTCTTTGTATTCCCTTGGATACAGTAGCTTAATTTCTTTTGTAAAAAAGAGACGTTACTTGTAGATGGAAAGCTTAATTACTTGAACTAGAAATAAGATGTGGGCGAAATTATTGAGCAGTTGGTAACGTTGACACTGATCGCCAACAAGAGAGAACCGTCAGGTAGACGGTTGTTGATGCATTTATTGGACTTATCAACTAGAAACTAAACAGATTTTTTTAATATAAAAATAACTTTAAAAAAATACCACTGCTTTCTTGGCGGCAAACAATGTAGAAACAACCATAACGCTCACACCACAGGACAGGGCTCCTATTTCTGTCTGCAGGGTTTAAAATAAATAACACGAATGGCATGAAGAGTGGCGCTCGCTTCACTCCTGCACTCTAACTCTCGTAATACCTTTCAAACCTAACTTATCTGTGTCGGGGAGCCCTAAGCTGCCTATCCCCTATGTTTCGCTACTTGGTTAGGCAAAAAAATCCAGTAAATGTTAGAACCATACACTGATCGATCGCCAATATAACGTCACTTTATATCAGTTCAAAATTTATGTGAGTGACTTCGACAGATTGTAGACTGAATGTTCAGTTGACACTGAATTTATAATTCCTCAAAAAAAATTATAATCTTACTAATTTTGCAATTATCCAGTGACATTTAGACGACCTACATATAATATGTAAGTGAAAAAATGGTCAAGTTAAAGCCGTGATCACATGCCTGTATACCATGTAGGTGCCAGGAACACCCACAAAATTATGATACTCTCCCTTTTTTTGGTTTTGCCATAGTTGGGTAAAAATAAGCTATTCTTGGAGGCATGATCACATGGATGTCTTATTTGCCATAAAAATGTTCATTACATTTTAAATTCAAACGAAAACTTAGAAAACATTTCTTCCAAACCACATTACCAAGCGAAAACCATCTTAAATCGTAATGGCGATCCCAATAAAGGCTAGTTGGCGCTATAAAAATGAAAATCACATAAACGGGCGGTCGTCGGCGGCAACCGTAGCTTACGTTAACCGACGCTGGAGTTAAACGACAATAACCTCGCGCTGCGCGGTGCAACCCGCCGGGAATTACACCTCAACCAATTCGTAGACGACTGATAAACAAGCAGTTGGGAACGGAATTATGATAACTTCACGGTAAATGTCTGTCGTCGGCACGGAAAATTGGTTTTGATTTAATCTGATTCGGTCATAGCAGCGGTATACAGAGCTTTATCGTAATCTGAATCCATCTCGGTGCGCCGGACACTCATCCGGCTTTGATGACGCAAATGGAATAATAGTCATGATTAACTTAGTCTGGGTTGTCGGTTGTCTAAACGCCAAAAAAATACTTGATTAGTCTGCTTTTATTTTTTTTAAGTAATCTGCCTTGTTATTGCAACACTCAGCCAACAGTTTTTTTTTTTTTTGGGGGGGGGGGGGCAGCGTAACTGTATATGATTACTTGTGTGTTGCTCTGTCAATCCGTGTGTCACTGACAATTTACTCTAAATTTACTGAACCGATTCAGTTGATATATATGTATGTTTGTATGATGATAATTCTTTGACTCCGAGAGAATGAGAGTGAGAACGACTCGCACTTGGCTTTTTCATAGATTTTACACTATGTGGTACACACAAAAAATGATATCGACTTTATAGCAGTTTTTGGCAATAATTATAACCAGCAGTAAATTGCAGCAGATACGAGGTTAAAATAAAATAATTCTTTATTCCCTCTGTTAAAAAATTGTTTCAGCAGTTCAGTTAAAATCCGAATATAAATGAAATAAAGAGCGGTCGGAAAATTCTCACGTGTTCGTGTATTAAGTGAGCGGATGAAATAATAGCTCATTTGTCAGACGCAGATGAAGGGCTGGGAAGCTGTGCGCTCCATATTTAATGTGCACCTTTTTTCAGATGTCACACTTTTCAGTTACATCGGGAAATAAATTGTGTTCAAGTGACGTGTTACCGGTTTCAAATCCAATGAAATAAAATTGTGTGTGTGTGTGTGCGTTGTTCTTTTATGAGTTTGTATTAATATAGGTTTGGATAATGTTTTTATTTAAACCATTATTATAATAATTAGAATGTCTTAAAATGTAGTCAACTCCGTGTATTTATACTAAACCTAAATAAGTACATGAGCACAGAATAATAACTACGTTTACACTAAAGCGTCAAAGTGCCTCAGTATTAACTTTGCAACATTAATTTTCAGATGTTCTAAACACCAAGATTTTTAAAATATTTTTTATTAATTACTAAATTTATCGTCCTATTTAAAGTGTGAAATAAAACGCAATTCTCCATACATCTGAAGAATGTTACCGAAAAAGATATTTAAATATAACATTTCGCAATTAGGCAGTGTACCCACTGTCCGAGAGGGTCGTTCCAGCGTCGTCCCGCATTGCGACACTCGCTTTATTGTCCCGCTGTCCGGCAGCCGCTCGCTGCCGCTACGGGGTAGGCAGCTGTCTAGCTGGGTACAGTACTGGAAGGTATATGATACAGAAGATAAGCTAAATTCATCAACTCCAAAGCGCCAAATCCTTCAAAACTAAAACAAACAAACAAACCACACTGACTTTTTTACCATTTTCTCTTGTCATTTTACATCTCCTGTGTTTCTAAAACTGTTGTTAAAAGTGTTATTTCTGCACTATTATTGTAATTTTATTATTGTTATCATTTTGTTTTTTGCATGCTGTGTCTATCGCATCATATTGTACACTATGCTTGTATCATATTGCTTGTATTATTAAGATAAACAGTGTAACAAATTGTAGATAGGCCAATAAATAAATAACTTAGATACGTCTATCTTCCGTGTCGACGGCGCGTTGTGTTCCACGTGCGCCTCAAACAGATGTCAGCATAATTGACGGGGCCCGCTAGAGCCAGTGCCGGCCACGATTGCGGAATTCGTTCGAATGATTTACCGCGGCCCTAGGGCGTAAAGGGCATTTTGAGGAACACGGATGGGTTTTACTCAATAAGAGTCCGACACTCTTCCGCTCCGATCAGAGCGGAACAAGTCATTTGATGATTTCCCATCAATAAATAATAACAGGAACCACATACTCCAAAACTATACTGGATTGGTAACTAAGTGCGTTCCTTGAAATGGATTAGGTATATTAGAGCTGAAATGATACGATTTTCAGCCCGAAAACTCGGGGTCCATATTGGGTGGTTTTCGAGTTATCGAAGTTGTTAATTTTTTTTTTAATCCGCGTCTCGGCCAAAAAGTCGTAAGAATCGAGAGAGAAAAAGATCGTAAACTGGTATTTTTCGGATAGCTCTTGCATGAATTCATCTATCTATACTTATAATACATCTGTAGAGAGGTCAATTCTGTACAAGGAATATATTTTCAAAATAACTATCAGGGGGTGATTAGTGATCGATACTGGTGCCAAAAACGCAATCAGTAAAATTTTTGTCTGTCTGTCTGTCTGTCTGTCTGTCTGTCTGTCTGTCTGTCTATCTGTCTGTCTGTCTGTCTGTCTGTCTGTATGTTCTTTATAGAAACAAAAACTACTCGACCGATTTTAACGAAACTTGGTACAATTATTCTTCATACTCCTGGGCAGGTTATAGTATACTTATCATCACGCTACAATCAATAGGAGCAGAGCAGTGAAGGAAAATGTTGGGAAAACGGGAGAAGTTACTCCATTTTTTAAGCTTCTATCGCGTGTGTAGCCTTAATGGTTAAAGTTACATAGAAATCATGTATTACGGAAATGTTTTACATAAAATTATCTAAAAAATATCCCACTACAGCATATGTCTATCTTTTATGGTTGACTCACAATAACACGTGTAACTCCCGATAGCTTAGCAGTAATCTTACGTTTATCGTCGGATCGGGCTGAAATTTGGCATGCAGGTAGATGTTTTGATGTAGGCATCGGCTAAGAAAGGATTTTGATTAATTCTACCCCCAAGGGGATAAAATAGGGGATGAACGTTTGTATGAAACTTTGTCAATTTTAAACCGATCGGGCTGAGAGTTTCAAAATTGGGGGTAAAGTACCTATTCCACGCGGACGAAGTCGCTGGCAGAAGCTAGTCTTTCATATAATAATCATTTAAAATAGTCATAACTTTGGAAATGAAGTGTTGTAATTAATTTCAAGCTATAAAAATGTTTCGCAACATCTCTTGGTTATAAAAGAAGTTTATACGAAATAAATGTACAACAATTGTCGTATAAATATAGGAGACAATTCCTTGTTTAGGAAGCCTTCTAAAATGATATATTAATACCCAATTTTGGCACGCACTGGAAAATAAACCCCATAGTTCCCAAGAAGGTACTTTGATGGTACTTGGTTGTAGCCATTTTTCGATGTATGCCTTGCATAGAAGATTTTCTTAATATCTGTATGTGACTATAACTTCTGACGTACTGTGACGAGTTCTTGTCGATCAGATCAGGAAAGGTCCGTCACCACATTTTTTATTACTTACCATTTGCAGTTTTCGTATTGGTCGTGAGAATTTTTTTAAATCTTAAAAACATCGATAACTCGTAAACTACCCAATATGGATCCCAAGTTTTTGGGTTCAAAATCGCTGCCAATCAGCTCTAGCGTAGAAATCCACTTACTTACCAATCCCTGTATACTTTGTATCTGAAACTTAACTCGCTAAGACCATTATGTTGTTTTATTCTGAGTACCTAAAGTATGTATAGTTTTGCAAGTGTCTCCCAAAGCTACAGGTAGTCCATATAAGGTCTTAAGAGCTTATGGCAGCCACCGATTAGCCTAGTAGCCTACAACCCATGGAGTCAATAAACACGCTCATAATCATCTCGCTCACTCGCTTCCTGATCTTGATTCAACTCCACTCGTTCAGTTTTATGTTATGACTGCTAATGCCCGCTCGGTATTGTTTTCCTTCATTCTTTGATGTCGTATTATTAGGTTGTTTTTCTGGCTTTGTGAGGGGCCAAGATTTTTATTGATATTGCTGGACGATTATTTAAAAACATTTGGTTCGACAGAATTTTACCCGATTGCCCAGTCGAGTAAAATTCCTTCTATATAGTTTTGTTATGACTGTAGATGGGCAAAGACTGTTGCGGAATTTGTTCGAAAGAGTTACCGCGGCCCTGGAACGCATAGGGCACAAGAAGGATCACGGGTGGGTTTTAGTCAGTAAAAGTCTGACACTCCCTACCGCCCCACCCAGGGCGGGAGGGGTCATTTGATGATTTCCCATCCAGAAAAAAAAAAAAAAAAAAAAAAAAGATGGGCAAAGACTGACCGAGACTGCGGATGAAGTAAGGTGTTCTGTAAATAAAGACAAGATATCTGATGACACTGATGATGATTTGGATTTTTTTAAGTCAGAACTCAGTGAATTAAGTTTTAGGCTAGACCAGATAGAAGACTTATTTGTAGAAGTAAACTGCAATCCCCGGTTGGTAACTGTAGTACCTACAGTAGTTACAATCAACCTCAGAATAGCCTGAAAATTTAACCGGTTTCTGCTAGTTTTTCTAACCCATTTTGACGACGAGTAAATAAAGCCAGCAGGCAAGTGATCTAGTCGCATCTGCACAGATAACGGCAGCACTGAGCGGTGCAGTGAGCGGGCAGCACTAAACACGCGATAGTCTGGCACCGTGCCACCGTGCGAGTGAGCGATAGGCCTTAGACAACGTGGACGCGCGGTGACTAGGGAGGGAGCGGGCGCGGTAGCGAGCCATGGTGCTTTGCCAGCGGTTATGGTTTGCAGTAGAGGCTAGACGTGTTTCTTTATGGTTAAACAAAACACAATCACGTTTCGCTAAGCGTACGACATAGTCACTTCAGTCTGTATGAATACAAACAGCAGGTTCATAATGTTTGTTACTTTTTACTCAGGGTAAAACAATAGACAATCGCTTGGATGCGAGTTCGTTTCGTTGCATCACGCTAGGTACACATCACAATCATCACTGTGCTGCACCAGTACGGAAGCAAAAGCCGGTTCCATGTATGGTACGTCGCGCCCGCCTCAGCACCCTCGCAAGCTAATCACCCCGGTCTAGGCCTCAGGCGTACGGTGTGCCAGTGTGTCACTGCCCTTTTTAGTTGACTGCTCCAAGTGCTGGACCAAACATGCGGGTCAAGTGTAGAACTAGGTTTTTGTTTTTTTTTTTTTTTTGTAAATGGGTAGACAGATGTTCGAATCATAGTCAAGGGAAACAGCTGGATATGTACGGCTCAAGATTGCTGGCACTGTATATCCTGATAATTCACAAGTTATTTAATAATAATAATAATAGTTTTATTTAAAATCGGATTGCAAGGTTTACAAATGTTGCATTTATACATTTTTAGGTTCCATTTAAATACAATAAAGATGGGTGAAGTACTGTTCTCCTAGATAGGCTAAAATATAGCCTGTGTTAAGGAGAGACAGTGCCGGTCCCCTAATTTTCGGATTATTATAAAATTAAATGTGCTTAACTTAAAATTTTTAAACAGCATCTGTATATTAGTGCGGTTACTATACAATAGTTTTTTTTTTTCTTTTTTATATTATTTATACAAAACATATCTATAGTGTGTGTGTGTGTGTGTGATGGTGTGTGTAGGTGAATTTATGTATTAAGTATGTGTGTGCTTGTGCGTGTGTATATGTGTGTGTTTATGAGATTACTTTTTGAGGACAATTTTTATTTACAATGTGACTCTTATGAATACTGTCTACTGTAATTTTCATGAACATTATTGCTTATTACAGGCATCTTGATAACCAAAGGTTGGTGTTCAAGTTGATTGTGTGTGACATAAATTAATAACAACAGACAAACAATTATCACACCTTTTTACCATGAAGTATAAAACCTACGTCAGTCGTTATCTTCATCATTGCCCTCTTCGCCGTGTGCACTATGAGCTAACATTACTACAATTTGTAATTAATACATTAGATACAGCGCCATTACCCGCAGCAATAAAACAGAGTAAAGAATGTGAGATTAGAGTGCAATGCCGGCTGTAATAGCTTAGCAATCAGCCGCCGCGCCCAGCGCTATCAATCAGCCTGCCACTCTGCCGCCCCTCAGAGCTAGCCTTATCTATTGAAGATTACTTTATAGTTTTTAATCAATTTTGTTTGTAAACTGTCATGGAATGAAAAGTTTAAGCACTATTACGTCCATTTATTTATGTACTAGCGACCCGCCCCGGCTTCGCACGGGTGCAATGTAGATACTAATGTTTCCTCTACTATAATATGCATGTATTATACATATAAACCTTTCTCTTCAATCACGCTATCTATTAAAAAAACCGCATCAAAATCCGTTGCGTAGTTTTAAAGATTTAGGCATACATATGGTATAGGGACAGAGAAAGCGACTTTGTTTTATACTATGTAGTAATAAAGACGTTATGCACCTCACAGGTACAGACAAAGGCGGAACTAATGCCTTGGTGATTGTCTACCTATGAAACATAAAATTAAGCTTCAATCAACCACGAAATGCGAACTTCAAAACATAATACTTAAATTATCATTTTATCCTTAGGACATCTTACGGTGGACAAAGTATATCTGTATACAGTTGATTTCTCCGGCCTTCGGTCCAGCTCGTGGAAAGCCTCCCGGCGGCGCTGCGTCTGGTACTCGATCGCAACCCACTCTACAACCTTGCGTGAACAAAGATTATTATCCTTAGTAAAACCAGGATAGAATAATATTTATTATATATTTAATATAATAAAACTGAAGATTTTTATTTTCTTTGAATGCTAGTATCTGGAATCACCAGTCGGATTTGGAAAAATCTTTTTGTATTAATAGCCATGGGAAGAAAAACGGGATATATGCTGCGTCGCGGGTAAGACCTAGAAATACGTAACGTCGTGTGCTTGTTTGTTGGAGAAATCTATAAAAAATCTGAACTGATTTCGAAAATTAGTTCCTGAAAGAAAGTTCACTACTGCCTTGTGCCACAGGATACGGTTATCCTGTAAAAAGTTGCATCGTTATTTTGAGAAGGCCACGAAAATGAAACCGCGAAAGCTAAAAAGCTACATTTGTTTTAAGAAAGGTTACCGATTATAATCATTAGTATCTGCAAAGTTAATTTCATAGACATTTATGAATGTAGTCAGTGTTCATTCTAACAAAGACTTTTTATTTTACTGTGTATTATTTTATACAAACATCATATTTCTACGAATTTGGTATTACTGTCGGAAGATTTTCCTGTTACCAACGGATCAATTTCGATAAAAAAGTTGTTGTCATAACAGCTTGTTTAAAAAACAGGTACTTGCTGAAAAAATATCAGGTATTACAATTTTATCGAAATAATACCAAAAAAATTCGTCGTACTTAACGGATTAGTGTTGTTGGAAAATACCGAGCGAACAAGCGTTTTCGCGTTTATTTGGCATACATACATAGATACAAAATGATAATAAATATGGAGCCTGTTATCATGACAACATCATTCTTTATTGTACTCCAAACATGACATAGAACAGTTATTTAATAATAATTTAACGTACAAAGGAGAGCTCTACGGGCATAGTCCCTTTTAGTACTTGTACAAGTACAAAAATAGGTTAGAAGCTAGTTAGTTACTAACATCCTATATGTATTTTTGTTTTTAAGGTGTGTTGAATTTATTGTTTGATAAATAGGTATAAAGGCATTACGGTATCATTGCAGGAAAGTATTTGTGAGCAGGTGTTTTAAACAAGTGTACGTCTTTATAATGAACGGTCACAAATAACAAATTGAAATAATTATCAGGCTAAGTAATTTATACTTATATTATAAAGAGGAAAGATTTGATTGTTTGTGTGTTTGTTTGCATTGAATATGCTCCAAAACTACTGAACCGATTTGAAAAATTCTTTCACTGTTGGGGAGCTACACTATCCCTGGTAGACATAGGGTATATTTTATCTCCATATTCCCAACGGAACGGGAATTACATGGGTATAACCGTTAGGCGCTGTTGGTGGAAAATAAAATGAACGACAGTGACTAACCAACTAACTCATCTAGTCTAACCACAACAAGTCAAATCAATATGATTTCTTGATTGATTCGACCAGGCACCAAATCAAAATCAAAAGTCATTTATTCAAACTAGGCTTAGTGACAGCACTTTATTTTCCCCCTATGGTGGGAAAATCCCATTGGGTGCTTGATGTTGGAATGTGTCTGATTCATTCTAAAATCAACTAGGTACCAGGGCTGCCTTTTAAGCCGTGTCGTTCACGAATCTTCCGCAATTATTAAAAAAACGTATGGTTCTTTCACTATTTTGAATTTAGAATTCGAAAACGGTTCCCTATCCATTAGCATAAAATTTTAAGACCTAATATAACTTAGCATAATGTTGTTTGGCATAATTATTTTTTCGCATAATATAATTACGCATAACAGCTCATGCATAATTTTTTTAAGCATTATGTCTGTAACCATAATAATGATTAGGCATAATATTTTAAAGCATAAACTTATTAAGCATAAAGTTCTAAAGCATAACTTTTTTAAGCATAAAGTTCTAAAGCATAACTTTTTTAAGCATAATATCCTAAATAAAATATTAATATATTATATCGTATTGAACAATTTTGTGAGTATTTTTTCGCTGTAGGAAGCAAGCATTGCAAGCATACAGCATGCAAGCAAGCATGCAGCATGCAAGCAAGCATGCAAGCAAGCAAGCAAGCAGCAGGCAGGGTTTCTGTGACGGCTCCGGCGCTGCGGCCCTCCGGCGGCCCCACGCGTGCTAATCGTCGCAGACGGCTTTCGCTCACCACCGCAGCTTCGGCTTGTTGGCCGGCTTCGCCGGCCAGCCTCCGCCGCGGCGGCTCGCTCGCAGCCGCCTGCTCCTCAGCCCGCGGGCCGCCTCGCCCCTCCGCGCCTACGCGATTTTAAATAACACTCTAGGGGTAGGACAAACAAGACTACGTGAAGTCGGTTTTGCAGCAATTCGGTTCTGTGACTAACATTTGTTGCACAGCATATTAATTTTTTAACCAACAATAGGTATTATTTGATTGTTACAGGTACTATAGCTAATTGGTTTGCTCAGAATATTATGCTAATAGCCATTAGGCCTACTAACGTTATGCGTAAATTCTTTAGGCCTACTAACGTTATGCTAATAGTCATTAGGCCTACTAACGTTATGCGAATCAATTTTATGCCAAAACAAATTAGTCTTTAACATGATTATGCCAACATAAAATGTATGCCTAAAAAAATTATGCCAAAGTATTATTATGCCAAAACAAATTGTGCCAAAATCGTTATGCCGAAGTATATTAGGACAAAAAACATTATGCGAAAAGAAGGGATCCCTTCGAAAACAAAAGAATGTTTTTATCGGTCGAATAGTTGTATTGTAGCGTTTATTCAAAGGTCGGTTGTAAAAATAGAAATATCAAAGGAAAATATTCGTTCGATAAGTTTCTACAACTTTTATAGGAGATTAACAAAACTTCAGTGCTTAGAGGAGATCACTTCAGTCTGTGTTTAGTGATGCAGCACCATGTCTTAGGACTGTAAACGATGGTATTTAGAATTTCAACGTTTCTCTAGCTTTAATGACAAACTACATGGAGGTCGTCCAAAAATCTATACTGTTAACATGTCACTGTGAAAATATAGATGGAGTGAGCATGATGTGAACTGACATTCCATCTTGTTTCACCTTTTCTTTCACGGTTAAAAGTTTACAGCATCCTACTGCAGCTCAATAAATGCGTCTACAAAATATAATAACATTAATTATTTCATTCATTAGTTGGTGTGCGAAAATCCATTAAGTGTATGTGCATGTGTGAGGGGCTCATCAATCAGCGAATCAGACGGAGTAAAGATCAAGGCATGCGGGCGCATGTTAGGGGTGACGTGACCTTGGCAGTGCTCGGGGGTCACAGGAAAATGACCCTTTATGTATATATGAGTAGTGAGATTATAGAAAACTGATGAATATTTCAGTCCGTTTACCGGGTTGCTTGTTTGACTAACGTTTATCTAACTTTATTAATAGTTTGGATATTTTTAGACTCATAGAGATTCATTAATCCGGCCTCATCTAGTTTATAATGACCAAAAAGATTGACGTGTAAAAGTGTTATTTACAACCTACTAACAAAATAAATCTATACTTATAATAAATCTGTAGAGAGGTCAATTCTGTACAGGGAATATATTTTCAAAATAACTATCAGGGGGTGATTAGTGATCGATACTGGTGCCAAAAATGCAATCAGTAAAATTTTTGTCTGTCTGTCTGTCGGTCTGTCTGTCTGTCTGTCTGTCTGTCTGTCTGTCTGTCTGTATGTTCTTTATAGAAACAAAAACTACTCGACGGATTTTAACGAAACTTGGTACAATTATTCTTCATACTCCTGGGCAGGTTATAGTATACTTTTCATCACGCTACAATAAATAGGAGCAAAGCAGTGAAGGAAAATGTTGGGAAAACGGGAGAAGTTACTCCATTTTTTAAGCTTCCGTCGTGTGTGTAGCCTTAGTGGTTAAAGTTACATAGAAATCATGTATCACGGAAATGTTCTACATAAAATTATCTAAAAAATATCCCACAACAGCATATGTCTATCTTTTATGGTTGACTCACAATAACACGTGTAACTCCCGATAGCTTAGCAGTTCGGAGCTTTCTGATTATATTTGTTTAATCTTACGTTTATAACACTCTCGCTCATCCATAATTAAAAAAAGTTAACACTATTACCTATTCAATAAAAAAAGAATCATAGAAATCGGTATAGAAACACCAAACTTATACATGGATACAATAATAAGCTGAATCATGCTGTAAGATGTTATTGTGATTATTTTTGTGTAACTTTTGTTGCTATTTTATAAAATAGATACTTATTAGTTATTTTGGTAATGTTTGTTCAAATTACAAATTATTAATAGGTAGTTTCAATTTTATTTATTTTTAGGTGAAATAGTAGTAGAAGTATGAGCATAGATTTTTAGATACCGATAGGTTAGTTTTGGCTAATTTATGTTCTGTTTTTTTAGTATTAAGTAGGTAAAAGCGTATATACTTTTATTAGTTAGTAGTTATTTTATGAATTAGTTATACGTAGTTATAGGTATTTATTTTTAAGTAAGTAGGTATAGGTTATTATAATATAATTTTGCACAGGCATTTCAGCTTTACTTTCATTTCTTTTTTTGTTGTAAGTTGTACATATTTCACACACACACATAGTGATCTATCAATGCACAGCCCAAACCACTGAACGGATCGGGCTGAAATTTAGCATGTAGGTAGATGTTATGACGTAGGCATCCGCTAAGAAAGGATTTTGATTAATTCTACCCCCAAGGGGATAAAATAGGGGATGAACGTTTGTATGAAACTTTGTCAATTTTAAACCGATCGGGCTCAGAGTTTCAAAATCGGGGGTAAAGTAACTATTCCACGCGGACGAAGTCGCTGGCAGAAGCTAGTATATAATAAAGTTAAGTTGATAGTTAAGACATGGTACATTTTTGGTTTTGCTTTAATTTTTACCGCAACTTCGCTTTTGTAGCCTATGTTCGAATTCTACATTTTTTCTGTCTGTGACACAGGAAACATTTAGAACTCAGTAATATCTTAATTTTTTTGAAATAAACAAAATTTATGTATCTTTTTATCCTACACCGGACCATGGTTCAATCCATGATCCGGAGCGAAGAGAGGATAAAAGAGGAGGCGGGCCGCGTGAGGCAGAGGTAAACCTCACTCCCCAGCCGCCGCAACTGAAGACTCCCCGGTCGTCGGAAAACGCAAGGTGATTCCGGGCCTGCGGAGAGAGAGCGTTGGGTGGCTCGCAGTACCACGCCCAGTTGACGGTGCCATGTACCACGCGCGCCTTAAAGATATGAGTCGGAACCCAATAGGGCGTTTCAGGGCTGCGGAATTTGCTGGAAAGAGTCAACGCAGATGGGTGTAGTACGAGTCTGACACTCCCTTCGACTCCATATAGAACAGAAGAAGTCATTTGATGATTTCCCATCCTTAAAAAAGGGGTTCTGTCATACTCTTGTATCTTTATTATCAATAGTTCCAGTGAACGGAATACCAATTTACCACTATTTAAGGTTAATTTGGATAGTTACTGCATTAAAAATACTTCAAATGGAAGACAAATAAGGCGTCCGTCAGTCGCCGTTCAATAATGAAGTGCTGAGAGAGCCGTTGTCCGTAATTGAGGCGGGCGGAGTGAGCTGAGGGCGCGGTGACACGAGCGATCGCGGAGGAACATGGAAGTGAAGAGTGATGGTATTGTAGGTGACAATCGATTTTATAATTAAACAATAGGTACTACATACATTTCATCAATTTATTAAAATTTTATAAACCTATGTGGTGCTGTTGCGGGATTTGTTCGAAAGAGTCACCGCGGCGCTGGAACGAAAAGCATATGAGGAGGAACACGGGCGGGTTTTATTTAGTCAGTAAGAGTCTGACAATAACAATAGGAACTTAAAAAGTAGTAGGAGGTACCGACGGGCTATTTTATTTCTAAAAGCGATAACAGAGAACCTTTGGATAGATTTGGCTGAGAGGGAGACAAATAGTGACGAAATTATAATCCCATCAAAAACATAATTTGTAAAAAAAACAAGTCTCGTAACTCAATTCTTCTACCGTAAGAAGTGTGAAATGCTTGTAGTACCAAGTCGGTTAATTTAGCAACAAAAAAAATCGTCCGCATCGCTATCGACCGGTAGCATTGCCACATTGTATGCCAATACTTATCGTCTGTTCGAGGTAAAAGTCATTGTTTGCGCTGATTTCGACTACCATCACAATAATTCTATATTTCACCTTTTTTTATTGTACGTTGGCAATATTATATCGATAAATTGAATGATTTGCAACTTCCTATATCTCCATTCCCCTCCCGCACATTACTTTCGTTCGCGTGTGAGTGAGACGACAACATCGGTTGGCGATCCACTCAATCGTCTTCGTTGCGAAGAAAAAGAAGATGGCGTCCCGGGCAATTCGTGTCGTGTCGCGTGTGCCTCTCAGTGTGTTTTAACATCAGAAAAACTATGAGGAACCTCTTCAAACCTACCTGTCGTCGCTCCAGGGATCGCTGGCTTCCAGATAAGGTATTGTGCAACCTTCCTTATTGTACAAACCGCTTCTTTTCGTCTTTTCCACGCGGTTCGTACCTACCTCCGTTCTCAAAATTTGCAAATCAAATCGCGTAAACAGTCATCCCTTGCGTCAACTAAACGTTTAGCAAGTTCATAAAAGCGCCATGTTCATATTATGATCAGTCTTAGCTGTCAACGTTCAAACAATAACAAATAAGAGTAACATTAGAGCGGCCGGACAGTACCGGGAACGGTTATTAATATCGCGCTGCTACCAGGAACTCATCAATCGCGAAGAGCTCTCTGCACGAATCTTTTACTTGCTTAGCTTAGTCGCTAGGAACTACTTTAGATAAAAATGAATTATTTTGATATATTTAATATATCTCGATTATGTCATCTAATTATTTAATAGAGAATATTCTGATGGTAAGATAAAAGACGAAACTACAGAAATTCGACAATTATAATGTATCAATTTCCAACGCACTGAACATCATTTTTCATAGTAAATGACTGTAATAATAAATAAAAAAGGACAAACCTTAGTCCCTGGATTTTTACTAGTAATTTCATATGGAGAAGAACCTCCACGAAACCAAAGGTATACTCAAAAAAAAAATAACAGACAGTCAAAAAAGATTATTACATATCAGTAGCAACACCATTCCTACAGTTGTGGACCTACTGCTAATCTGCCTTACCTTTTCCCAATCAAGTTGGGCTCAGCTTGCATTCTAACCCATTGGCGTACCAACATATTTCACACAGAGCGGCTGCCTCTCTGAGCTCCACAACCCAGTTAACAGGTAACATGGAGTCCGTTGGCAACACGGGAGTCAGAATTTCTGGCTTCTGACTATCCGTAACGACTGTCGAAGATCTACTTACGCCAACCAGGACTCACAGCTCGACGCACTTTCCGATGCATGGACTTCGGAGATAGAATCGAGTTGCTGTTATAAAAACGTACCTACTACATCACTATAATTCCAGGAGTAATCTTCACACACTCGAGCTATAACTATTATTTAACATTCACGACAGTTCATTCCGGATTCATAAATATATAACGTTCAATATACAAACAATCTCACCGATTTATCGTGTTTTAAATGTAGTCGGACGCATAAACATAAACATATCCGCGGGTAATAGCTTCGTCTCTCGCGATGCGTTGCGGATCCGTGGAGCGGTGACGTACATTACTATTATAAGGGTCATAGGAATTCCTTCAAGAAAAATATTATAATTAAGTATAGAAAATCGGCCAAGTGCGAGTGGGACTCCCGCACCGAGGGTTCATAATATATAATGCATAAACCTGTAGGTATATTGAGTAGGTACAATTACAAGCATGTACATGAAAACATTAACGGTTTTCGCAATTTTTCCTTTAACTGTGCTATAAGACGTTGCTTACCAAATTTCATGATTCTGAGTTCACGGGAAGTACCCCGTAGGTTTTGATTCCCTTGTGAGTGTCGAAAATTTACGGCAATTTGCGGCATAAACGGCTGTATCTTTTGATTGCGATGGCTTAAAAGTTTCATTTTTTCATAGTTCCGAGAAACAGTAAGTAGACTTGAGTATTTGATGAAATTCCAGCTTGATACCTCCACACGTTCCTGAGAAAAAGAGTCTTGACACACAGACAGACGGACGGGCGGACGGACAACAAAGTGACCCTATAAGGGTTCCGTTTTTTCCATTCGAGGTACGTATCCCTAAAAAAGGTTAAAACTGAGGCTCCGGCGACTTTTACTAGATGTGTGGAACGAGACAAATTAATTAGAATAAAATTAGGATGATTTCCAAACTTACATCAGCCAAGTGCGAGTCGAACGCGAATAATACGTTGTACTGTGTTGTTGTCAGTAAGGACCTCATATCTCTATTTTTTATTGTAGATTAGGTTAGAACAGAACCAGAATCGTTAATCTAAATGACTCAGAATAAAATAATTTAAAAGCCAAACTTAAGCCGTGAGTTATCATGAAGAGGAAAGCTAATTGTGATCAATCTCGCGCAACAGAACATTGTCCCGTTCATTCGTAACTACTTCAAGTTGTTCGCCTTGTTAGCCGAATAAATAAGATTCTCCGCTGAACAGATCTCAGCAAAGTTTTTCTATTTAGGCCGGTCACACATCACAGTCGCAGACGTCTTAGTATGTCTGAAGCGAGCCTCTCAGGAATACAGTTAAACTTTTGCCTATTATTTTTTGTAAGAATATATTATTATCTGCGTCTTGGTACTATTATACATTTAGATTGACGGGTTACTGAATCTTGCCAGAACGGCTGAACAGATCTGGATGAAATTTGTTACTATAGATTATGGCGGAAAATAGAAATGAGAATAGGTATGAATGAATGCTACACAAAGGCATCGCTAGTTTTTATCCCGGGACCATGTTCCTTTGGGATCATTATCAATATTCACGCGGGCGAGACTGCTGGCTGAAGCTAGTGAAATATAAAAATGATATACAGCGTGCTCCAGAAGTGTGTGTTCATATTTGAGAGTTATATTGGGTAGCTGATATAAAAAGTATTAAAATAAATAAAAAGTGATTTACTACTAGTATCGCCCCGTGGTTTCACCCGCGTAGTTCCCGTTGCCGTGGGAATACGCGGATATAATATAGCCTATTTTCACCGGAGATAGTGTCCAACCCTTCTAAATAGTGAAAGAATTTTTCAAATCGGTCAAGTAGTTTCGGAGCCTATTCAATGCAAACAAACAAACAATCTAACCTTTCCTCTTTATAATATGAGTGTAAACAAAAAAAAAACGACTAAATAGTACAAATCAAATGATTTTTCAAGCTGTTGTTACAGTTGGTGGTGTTTAGTTTAGTTCAATCACAGATTTGATTTCTACAACTGCATCAGACTGCTTGAAAAGTAATTCGTTCAGAACTTTTTAGTCGATTGTAGCGGTATGATTTATTTAAAGTTTATTTTTTATTAACTGTTGTTTCCTTGGTGATGTTGGGTTTAACCCTTAAATATGACCATGCACTTCTGGGACATGCTATAAAAGATTTAAAATTTCTTCTTCATTTTTTTATTCTGTGTGAACAGGTTTTTTTGGCCGATGCCCAGTGTTACTTTTGCAAGTATATTTTAAGTAGTACTGTATTTGATACGGTACTTGTTTGCACCTGAATAGTAAAACGTTTTGCATGATCAAAACTGTAAATAACACAAGCTTAACTAAACTTTGTTAAACACTTGAATATAACTTCCATTCTGCGCACAACTCAAACAAAAGTATACATGTAAATGACGTAATTATAAAACTCGTATATTTGTCAAAGTTTTTACAAGTTGTGCCACGAATAACATTAATTAACAAATATTCTAATGGAAAGCGTGTAAGTGAGACTCAGCGGCGCATTCCACGGAAACTTGCAGAAAGCCAAGTTCTCACAAAACTAAAATAAAAAACGACACAAAAGTTTTTTCATTTGTTTATTCGAGAGTATGGGTGTCTCTTACACAGCGATCAGCGGGAATTCGCTTGATAAGAGGGCCTTAATACCAATAGACGTAACGATGCTTGATGTCTGTCGGCTGAAATGATGATACTGATGAGGCGTAAAATTCCATCTACCTATATATACTCCAATTATCTTAAACTGACCTCTGTATCATCATCATTTTTCCGGCAGATAGAAATATACCACCACAACTGCCACATCATCGAACAGTCTTATGTTTTAGCAGACCCCCGATGATCGTCGTATAAAGAACATACCAAAAATATAAACCACAGCTAAAACTATCGCCTTTTCCTTCTTTTGAGAAGTGAGAAAATTAACAGTGTATGTGTATATGAATTTTCATATGTAATCGTAAACTGCTTATCAAAAATCGCAGTGGCCCTTCTGTGCTGCTCTATATCATAACCATTGTTCCCTCGAAGTCTGCCAATTTAGATGGGTGTCGTAATGTGCGTGCCATTATACCGCGCGACGACTTTTTTATTTTACTGCTTTTCACATTGTTTTAGAGCGATTATTCCATTTGTGTTGCGTGGATCAAGTTGTGTAGTAAAGAAAAATAAAGTGCTATTTGGACTCGGTGGCTTTTTGCGTTACGTCTGACTAATATTTATTTAAGCAAAAGAAATGTTGGATACAATTTAGACTCGTTTTGAAGAGCGCTACGTAAGAGTTAAAGAGAGCAAACAAGATTCATCACGGTTAGTCAAATATTATGAAACCTCTTAGTCTAGGGACAAATTTTTATCTTAAATAAAAATACATTGCCTTTTGTTTGATTAAAACTTCTTCAAGCACGGAAATACCTGTATTGGTCTGAAACTGAGAAAATCTATACTTATAATAAATCTGTAGAGAGGTCAATTCTGTACAAGGAATATATTTTCAAAATAACTATCAGGGGGTGATTAGTGATCGATACTGGTGCCAAAAATGCAATCAGTAAATTTTTTGTCTGTCTGTCTGTCTGTCTGTCTGTCTATCTGTATGTTCTTTATAGAAACAAAAACTACTCGATCGATTTTAACGAAACTTGGTGCAATTATTCTTCATACTCCTGGGCAGGTTATAGTATACTTTTCATCACGCTACAATCAAAAGGAGCAGAGCAGTGAAGGAAAATGTTGGGAAAACGGGAGAAGTTACTCCATTTTTTAAGCTTCCGTCGCGTGTGTAGCCTTAATGGTTAAAGTTACATAGAAATCATGTATTACGGAAATGTTCTACATAAAATTATCTAAAAAATATCCCGAAACAGCATATGTCTATCTTTTGTCAATTTTAAACCGATCGGGCTCAGAGTTTCAAAATCGGGGGTAAAGTAACTATTCCACGCGGACGAAGTCGCTGGCAGAAGCTAGTATTTAACTAAAATTTTAACTGCCATCCATTATTCAGGCGTTAATTTAACTCGCTCACGTAAATAACTAACATTGCACAGTTCTGACTTCATTACCTCTCTCTGTGTGCAGTCAGGTAGCGTCTTTATTCTTTTATTAACTTAATTGTCGGATAGAGCTTGTTGGGTAATGTCAGAATTATTCAGGCTTAATATTATTAAATGTTGGGTAGTTTTCCTTTAGAGCAGTGGTGGCCGAGTGGTAACGGCCCCGACTTACGAATTGTAGGTCACAAAAAAAAAAAAAAAAAAAAAGGTTCAAAACCCAGCCATTAACTTTGTGTAATTAACTTCATCACCACTGTTCTCAAAATGGTGAAGGAAAACATCGTGAGGAAACCGGCATGTCCTAGAACCAAAAATTCGAAGACATGTGACATTCACCAACCCGCACTGGGCCCGCGTGGTGGATTAGGGCCCATTCCCTCTCCTAGAGAGGAGGCCTGTGTCCCAGCAGTGGGACCATTAAAAAGCTGATTACACAGTTCTCCCTTTGTGTAACCGAATTTTCATTTGGTTTCCGCTGTGTGGAAATTCACTTAATTCTAAACTGAAAAACACAATAACAATAAAAAATAACTTTCATGAAGCGACTTAATTTACTTTTTATTCCCAAAAAACCCAGCCATTCCCAGAATTCCCCACAATTGTCTAAACCAGTCATAAGTATCGTAAAGCTGGGCCAATATTACAAGTCTATGTGCTGTCGTAACCGTGATTCAAACAAATAGGAACACCTAGCAATAACACCGGTAATGTGGACATTTGCATGGGAATCATGACGATGGCAAATAATAAGAACATAAAGTACAACGAGAACACGATGGGATTATGAGAACAAGTTGAGGGTACTTGCCGAGTCTAGACAGCTATTTTGTCAGTTTGTAAGACTTTGGATTGTTTTGTTTGAGAACCTAACTTTAGAAAAGCGGTAGGTTGTTGGTTTATATATTACACTAACAAAAATAAACTAACATTTTCCAGTGGTTTAGCCTGTTTGGTACTCGGGATTCTCGTAAGCGAACGTACTCCTGCGATAAGACGTAATAAAGGTCATAAACTATACACGCGTGTGCCAAACATTTATTATAATTTGAAAGAGTAACGAACATCCACTCTCCATTCATTCTCATAAAGTATTTGAGTTATCCCTAGTAACGTCATTTTTTCATTCTCACTTGTCGATGTAAAATGAAAAAAAAAAACTGTATGCGATGGTTTGGAAGAGCAAGAGGAGATAGGAAACTGAACCCTTCAATAAACGATGACAAATCTTCCGAGATTGCTGAAATCGCATGTCTGTTAATTGTGTACACCAGTAAAAAGGGAAAAATAAAAAACTTTTTTTATATAAACCGTCCCTTATCGCTGATACTACCTTTCCCAGTAACAGCCAGGCGAGTATCATTTAATTCCTCGTAGCCTTCATCATTGTCTGCCGTGATTGGCAGTTAACGCCTCAATTGACACGCTATTGTTGTTCCAAAGCCCAGCAACACACCGACAATATCCAGCATCACACAACAATGTACTCGCCGCGTACTAACAATGGACTCGCCCTATACAACTATTTGGGAGATACGCTACGTCCGCAGGTGGTCGGGTGAGCGAACAGTTTAGATAGTATGCTGTTCAGACTTCAAATTAATTTAGACATCTCATTGTTTGACTTTTTTCTGGACAGGAAAAAATCAAATGAATTCTTCCGCTCTGGGCAGAGTGAAAGGGAGTGTCAGACTCTTATCGACTAAAACCTACCCATGCCCCTCTAAATGCCCTTTGCGTCCCAGGGCCACGGAGACTCTTACGAACAAATTCTGCAACCCTAGCAGGCACTGACCCTATGGGGCCCCGTCTTCTTGGCTGATATCTCTTTGAGATACGTGTGGAACACGATGTGCCTTAGACCCGGGCTTGGTTGTTATCGGACGGCGAGCCACCTATTGCTCACCATCCGCACGCTCGCGCCTGCGGTGGCCGGGAATCTCCAAGCGTTTCCCAATACCTGGGGAGTCTTCTTCTGTTGCGGCGGCTGGAACGTGAGGTTTCCCCCTCCCTCACGCGGGCTGACTCTTCCCTCGCTAGCATTACTGCTTTGCAGATGGAGGTAGGCGCTTCTCATGCCTCCTTGTTCCAGACCATGGACCGCATGCTCCCTTGTATCCTACGGGCGATCGACACAGTGTTGACAACCGTCGTATCCTCCCGCCGAATCCGAAACAGATTCCTCCCGAAACAGCCGTGATTGGTGAGTACCTGCATCAGGCGGAAGATGAGGATACCTGGCTTCAGAAAAAGGCGGCTCCATACTAACTTTTAACTGTAAATGACATAGCAGAACTTTGTTATGGCTGTCTGTTCGTTATCTCTTCACGTCTTAACGGCGGAGTTGGATAAAACTTAGGATATGGGATATCCCAATCCAGGATATGAACTATGGTGGGTGGGACATGGGAAAGTTCATTTTTGTCCCAGGAGTTTGTCCGTTTGGGTTGATTTCTTACGAATTTTACGCAGGCGAAGCCACTGGCAGACACTAGAAATATTTAAACAATACGTAGAACCCACTCATTCATAACGCGATATCCGCAAACCGCGCGCAGGTACAGTCGACCGCACAAAATAATAATAACACAAAATCTCAATTAATTTCAACACGCGGTCAGTAATTGTGTGGCTTTGTTTCTACTCATTATTGTCGTGCTTGATTTAAACCACCTCAGTGGCTCAGTAGTTGGGGACGATGTTTCATGGGTTCAAGATCTAGGGTCAAATAGCAAAATGGTTTTGTTTCAGAATAGAATAGACCGACACGTTAACTTTTCACCATCCTGGTTGACTGGTAGAGAATGCCTAAGGCAATAAATCTGCCATTGTATCTTTGCGCATAACGTTCAAATAAATAGAATACTCTTTATTATTTAAACAATATAAGTTTTAAAAAAAACGATAGATTAAAGCATCATATTACTATAGACTGACACAATAGACGGCCTAATAGCGATCAAGACAATTTTTGGACGGATTTAAGAGAGAGAAGGATTCCTTCTCCGTTCTAAATTTCTCTTTTAGAGAAAACTCTTCGATCCCATTTAAACTACAAGTCTACCGGCTTAAAAATGGGCACAATTTGAGTTTATCTAGTAGAAATAATCAGAAACAACATAGAATTGGAGTAACGCCAAATATATAGCGATAAGCTTCCTCAATGATTGTTATACTACATGTAAAGATCTGTTTATTTTCTGAAATAAAATGTCGCTTCAATAACGCTCGGGGAGAAAAATAAAATGTTTTGTATTCGAATGCTAAACGGAGCGGTGTTGTTAACTCAACTTAAAAGCTTTTTCAAATAACTATTCATTGAACGAGATATTGCTTCGATGTTTTTTTCCGCCTCCGTTCAAAAAAAATGTTATCACAGTTCAGATTTTTGAACCTTGAATGAATAAGTCATGAAATTGCATAAAACGACTTTTTACTTCTGGATGGAATTTTATTTATATCGCTAAATCACAGACCAAAAAGTATTTTCGTTCACTTATGACCCAGCAAGATAGACATAGGGATAAAAAGTTAAGTAAAAATATTGATCAAGAATAAAATCAGAATATAGCCCCGTTTTAAGCAAAGCAGGTTAAAATAACAAGGTTACATCAGCCCCTGTAGGTGTTGAATTATTTGGGCCCCAAAGGGAGCGATACATTATATCCGAAAGGGGCCGCATCCCCGAACTCTTAATTAAACGGGAATACATAATTAACTTTTCCTTTGGCAAATAAAGCGGACAATAAAGTAAGGGTCACTCATGAATGTATATTATTCTGCGTACATATTCCTCTCGACATTGACAACCGGCGAGTGGGCCCGACGTGCGAGTTACATAGTTTTTATTGTAACTGTGACGTCATATTGTGCGTCCGAATAAATTGTCTTTTTGAGTGGTAATTGCTCGGCAGTTTTGCTGGCGGTACTTGAAAAATGTACGGCATTCCTGGCCGCGGTTAAAAGGGTTGGAATGGCAGGCGGAGGCTAAGTGGGGTACTAATGCAACATCCGATGTGTTAGTATTCAAGTGGCTACCGTTCTTATATTATTTATTAAAATTGCTGGTTCCATGAGTTCAACTCTTTGTCGTTTTCGTCAAAGCAATCCATCTACTGACCCAGAACGAATTCTTATTTAATTATCAACTTTATAAAGTCCAAAATGCAAACCACCCATCTCTCAGTCAGTACCGGTACCCATCAAACACATGTAGGTACCTAAGATATTGATTACACTGTAACGACCTTATTGGCCAGGGGTGTTACAACAGGCAGGGGCATGCGTCCCCGGGGCCTAACTAACTTGTATGACGCTAACTTACATCGCAAGTAATTCCCTTCCCCAGTCAATTACAACACTCTACGAACGAATGCATCACGTGAGAGAACATCAAAGAAATCGCGCAAAATAAAAAGATTCTGGTTTTCTTTGACATTAAGCTTCAAAGCTGTACGAGCCGCTCTGAAGTACGTACAAGCTTAATAGTTACAAAATTGTGCCTCCAGTCTATTTAAGCTTGGAAATTGGATTTTATTTTGCACGGATTAATTAATCAATAGACAATGAACGCAAACCTGTGTCGAGTTTAGTATTAATATAAAAATGTTTTGTTATCCCTGTAAAAAGTTTACTACAGAATGATACAAAGTTTAAAACTTTGGTCATTCTCATTGAGCTTACAATTCCACAGCAGGTTTAAAAAAATAAAAAACTAAACAATAGTGTCCGAATTGTAAATGTTTATGTATAGACAACATCGAAATTATGAAATGTTTTTGTTGGGATTACCGAGAGCTGCTACAATGACGTACAAATCAATAAAACAAATTCAGCGATTTAATTTAAATCTGGCTGGTGACACGAGTGCCTTCCAGCTGGTACAGTCAGCGCAAACAGTGGCTAATCACGGGGATTATGCCGCTGTGATCGGTTGTACGTAGTATTCTAATTTTCGGCAATGCGGCACATCGGCTGGTTGCGTAACGGTCCCGACTGCCCCGGGGAGGTGGTAGACCTGTTTAAATCACAGATGATAGAAAAACTGTTTTTTAGATTGTGTATGCAATTAGTTCTAACGGGATGGGATTTAGGATCTGTACTGAATAGAGTAATAGTCAAACTCGATTTATTTACTTCAGCTTGACAATATTCGCTCTCGTGAAAAAGTATTTGTCTAAGTTTAGTGGACTCAACAAACATTGTATTACACTATCAATGCCTTGGAAAATATTAAGGTTATTTTCATGGCCAAAAACAATGTCTTTTTTATGAAAACAATGTCTTTCTTTTTTGTCTTATTTTTGGATAGGAAATCATTAAATGACTTCACCCACTCTGGGCGGAGTGGAAGGGAGTGCCAGACTCTTGCTGACTAAAACCCACCCATATTCCTCCTAGTGCCCTTTGCGTTCCATAGCCACGGACTCTTTCGAACAAATTCCGCAACAAAACAATGTAACATTCCAGTTTGAGCAGTTTATTCTTCATTCGTTCGATTCGATATCAGAATTAAAATAAAAGAAACACAGCGTATGTTTGCTGGCCGCCATTCTGTGTGAGATGTAATAGTTCCGAAGAGGGAACTGTTATGTTTGGGTACATTCGGGCCTGGGTAGCGCTGATGGGTCACAACATAAAGTTCCTTGGGACTACTTTATGTTTTAATGTGACTGCTTATATTTATAACCACCAAATGTAATAATGGTCGCTTTAGTTAAAGCGAGACGATGAATTTGGTGAATTCATTTGTTTGTTTCTTTTTCAACTGATTAAACAATACACCTGCATGTTTGTACCCTTGATTGACTGGCAAATAATGCGTAGGATATTACATTCTTCACGCACATGTCTTCGTGCCTATGTGCATGAAGTTTGAATAAATAAATAATTTGTAATTTGTCAAGTATGAATTGGTTTTTCCCTACTGCTTTTAATATCGAAGTCTATTAAAAGCAGTAGGGAAAAACCAATTCATACTTGACACTGATTGAGAATCTTTTAAAACCAGCGATGACTTTAACTTGCGATTTAATTTCGACTAAGAAAAAGCAGTGTAACTCTCGCTCTCTTTGACAAAATTATCCAATTACATGAAAACATATAAATTAATCGAGTCACTAACGGGAACACAAGGATTTAATTAAACTCCAAAGAAAATAATAAAATACAAACAACACGGTCAAATTGAAACAAATTGGCATACACAGTTAAAATGTCTCCCAATTTAAACGTGCATTATTTAGAAGACAAGGTACAGCATTAGCTAATTACAGAGGACTCGTAAACTCCATGCAAAGAGGTTCATTATTTTCTTTTACGTTCGCCGACGAATCGCCACGGCCAAATTAAAAGGTCACATCTCTAATTTAATTCTTCAAGAGAGTCCTCAGGTGGGGCGCGCTTTTATTTGGCTGGCAGTGTACTGGCTCGGTTTAGGGCCCCCTAGGTTTACGAGCTGGACCTTATTGCTGCCGTCCACGTCCGGCCGACGAATATTTGTAATGCACATAAAATGGTAAGTTCGGAGCTATTCTTCCTCAGGAGCAGAATCTTGACCCAGTTGCGACGATCGAATACTGTTCGTCTGTATCATTAAGTCTTGTACGTATTTTGTGAAAGGGTTTCTATTTACTTTTTTGCTTCGAATATTGCGGACCGGTTCTCGTTCGAGTTGTTATTTCACTTATTTACCGCAAAACGCTATTTCAGGAAAAATAACCTTTGGACTTGCAAAAGGTTGTAGGTACACTCGAGAGTTTGAAATCCAGAAAATGTTAAAAGATTTATGTTATGTAAAGTCTTGTGTTCACTGCAAACTTGGGAGTAAATTTAAAATTTCTCTGCCGCGACAAGGTACGGAACTCACATGAGCACATTACGTACTATTGTGTAGGTATTGGTCTCGTGCATCGCCGGATTTTCTTTAAGAGAGTCGCTCCTTGCGGCCGCGGTCGGTAATAAAAAATGATAAACTACCCACATTATGTTAAAGTATTTTTCTTTTCTCATCCCCTAAGATGTTCGTGATAATGGGCGTGGAGTGGGGGTGAGGGGTGTAGTCCCAAAGGACGGTAATTCGTATAATATGTGTTGTGTTTAGCTGCGTATTAATTGTGTGGGGATTGTCTAGACCGGCTCCAGATTGTGTTGATTGATGTCCCGCGGCACTCGCGACATGTCGCTCTGTCGCACATCATTGTAATATACTTCATTAATCGTGCTTTGTCGTCGATTAATCGTGTACTAGGTTAATTTCTGGTTACATAATATTCCTATCACACATTTTGATTTCATTGGTCGACGCAAATATAATAAAAATAAAAATCCTATCTCTGGCGGTATTCACTTCATAAAAATATGAACATTTCCATCCTACAATTTCTACAAAAACAAGGTTACAAAATAAATTATTATAAAGCAGACGGCTTATTCATTAGCGGGCACTCTATAAATATCCACATAAGCAGGATTTAAACGTAATCAAAATGTTTCTGATCCACTGTGATGGCTGCGTTCAACAAAATATTTGCCACCTGTAGGCTGTATGAACACACGACAAGTTAAATATTGTTCTGGCTTTATATTTTAGTATTTTTATGGTACCGAACCTCAAAAGGAAAAAACGGAACCCTTATAGGATCACTATGGTGTCTGTCAATCTGTCAAGACATAAGATCTCGAGAACGCGTGGACATATCAAGTTGAAATTCAAACTATACACTCAAGCCTGAAGCTGTGAAAAAAGTTAACATGTAAAATACACCCGTTTATCCCGCAAAAATCTCATATTTCGATACTCTCAAGGAAATCAAAATGTATAAGGTACTTTCAGTTGACCTAGAACTATACATTACATACAGGAAAAAGTCTGGAAATTGGGAATTTGTAGTTAAAAAAAAAAAACAATATTTACAATTACAAACTTATATTTTCGATTGAAGGATTGACCGTGATGTAAGTACATTGATCTATGGGAGAACATTTTATTAAACAAAAAAGATAATTTTATTGTTCAATCTTACCCGCTATATTTTGCTTTTATAGTTTATGAACTTCCGTAGGTAATGTAAAAATCAAGACTCGATTACTCTCGATACAAGCGAGTAAGACTAACGCACTAATGGTTCCGATTGCTGCGTTAGCTATACTCGCACTTGACCAGTTTTTTTATTTAGTACATCGTGATTTTAGAAGCGCTCCCGTCGCCTGTCGTCACCGCAACCACGATGATTTATTTTTATTAGTTTTTGTTAAGTACTTACAAACTGCATGCTGTAGCCGTTTTTTAACCACCAATAAATCTCACCTGTCTTTGGCTGAGTGCATTTAATTTTTTCTATGCTTTAGTCGTATATTCTATACTAAATTATGTGTCGGTTTGTTACGCATTCACGTCTAAATCGCTGAAACGATTTGGATGAAATTCGGTACAGAGAAAGATGGGACAGGCTACATTTTTGCGAGTGAATATGCAGTAAAAATCAAGTCAATTATATTTATCTATTCTTATATTTATCTTCCGTATCCATCGTTTTTTGAGTTTTCTTTGAAGACAAGACAAAAGTAAATGTAATATTCCGAATTATTATTTTTTTTTTTCTATACTAATATTGATGAGAAATCAACGGCTATGGCTTCTCCCGCTCTGTGTGGAGCGGAGGGGAGTGTCCGATTCTTACTGACTAAAACCCATCCGTGTTCCTCTGAATGACCTTTGCATTCCAGGGCCGCGGTGACTTTTTCGTACAAACTCCGCATGTTTCTTGCGGAATTTGTACAACGATTACACTGATTAAACATTACAATGTTATATCTGTGTAATTGTTGTGTTTGTTTTAGTGTTGTTACATTGAGTTCTTATATCATGATTTCACATGGCGACACAACATCAACCCGTAGATAAGGTTTGCTTGTTTAGATATAATCAATGTCGCCGCTTTACGGTTTTAGATTAGGACGAACCAAATGCTTGGTTGCGCATGGCATAATTAATTGGTTATTCCTTTGATTTTGTATTGAAATTAAGAGAAACTGAATGTCTCTGTGATGTCATTTTCTCAAGATTATACTAAGATCTGTTTATCTCTTGGTTGAATTTGTATTTTAATCCATTAAAATCCCTACTCAGAGCTACCAAATCATTATTTTATTTCGTAATCAAAACAGAACTTAGGCCCGACCATTAATTCTCAAGTAAGGATCAAGATTAATCTGGAATAAGTCCAGATTTACAATTGTGGCTAAAATAAGTCCCATCTACGATACCTAGGTATGTGAGCAAGAGCTGAATAATTTACGACTATTAATTTACTTGGCTATAATGTTGTAAGTTATTCAGGTCGGTTCACGGCGATGTATTATTTTCCGTAGGTACCTACCGACCGGCCGGCAATGGAAGAAAAACGGCCAGTTGTATCTATTTATATAGAAGTGGGGCAGTTCTTAGGAGCTCTGACGTCACAGTTATTAAGTTTTTGTGACCTTATGCAGTTGATATAATGAACGTTACGTACCTATTGTGTTGTGTGCACGTTCTGTCGGCGCTGTTGCCGAGCCCCACGATTTGTGCTTCACCCATTTATTTGCCACTGGCTAACAAGTCTCATCAATCCTCTTGCACATAATTATCTTCATATTTTATTCGTTCACTCTAGGAACGATTTGAGTGATTTCAAGCCTTCTGTCATCAGAAGGCATGCTCTTTGTGAATTACCACGTTTCAGTTCCAAATGGCCGCACGCGCTGATCATAGACGGGATTATTCAAGCTCATCAAAGAGATCAGAATGAAACTGATTCATGAGAGTAAGAAGTGGCATAAGCTAAGAGAGAGCCGTCCACAGACCCAGCAGTCAGAAAGCCTAGGAATCAAATTTATTGAAGTCAAACAAGTCCAAAAATCGAACTGCAATAAACCAAGTCTAAAAGCAACATGGAACTAGTAACCGTCGTTACGTAAAACTGCAGATATTAAACTAAATACGACCTTCCCTGCACCTCCGGGCCGAGTCGTGGTATTGACCTTGATTGCGATGCCAGAACTGAGCGTACCGCACACAGCGGCACAGTCTGCAGAGTAGCTGTGTACCTGCCAGTACGTGCATGGAATCATACTGCCAAGCGACTAGGTTTTACGTAACTAACTTGAGGTTGCATTGGGTACAGTAGAGAAAATATTTAATGAATCGCTCAAGATATTCGGTAAGAGATTTTCAGAATTTCTAGAGGGTATTTGACCACTACGTCTCGATTCGTTCACAAGCATTCACATCTTCAACTTTAGCAATTTCAGAATATGGTCTTTAATATTCCAGGTTTGAGAATAATAGAGAAGGATCAAGAATATGTGCTTCTCGATGATTGTTGGGTTGTGTTTGTATGTGCAATCGATTCCTGAAAGCCGTCGAGAGATATAAAAATATGTTGGACAAAAAGTAGCTCTCCGTAAACAAACAGTAGTTTCATCAACAAAAGACAGTGGAGGTGCGCCGGTTAACAGTAGTGCGACATACTGCCAGCAGCAGCGTGCACTCGTTCACTCGTTCACTCGGTCACTCATTCAGCGGCCGATCGCTTTTTGTTCTCTTCAGGGCGACCGCGACGCCCCCTCGCGGTCACAGCGGGCCGAACCAACTAGTAACTTTTTTACACAGCTGAGGTTTTGTAGCCAGTCCCATTGTACAGGAACCTCGATTAGAAATAAATCCCGTTTTGTTTAGAAGGAAAATGTTCTATCGGAGAATCAATTACAGTCAAGTCTAACGTAATTATTTACCCAAGTTAGCAAGCTTAGAAGTCCTCTATTCTGTCTACTAACATTTCTTAATTAAATTGCGGTGCTGACAAGATTAGGTATGTAGGAACGGGGAATGTAGTGGCGACCGTTCCTCATCCGAGCTACGTCAAGGTTGGCACGAGGGTAAGCTGTGGCGCTACAGAATGCAACAGGGGTCTGTCCTACGTGGAACGTTATATGCTTTTATTGTTGTTTCTGGATTGGGTGTCATTGAAAAGGTTTCGTTTTTTAATAAGGTACAGGTGAAATAGAATGAGTAACTGAGTTTTGAAGATATTAACTATCTGCTGCTCACGGTTCCGTCCTCAAGGTAACTATTAGGTCTTCCCCACATCTGTCTTCGTGTTATTCTGATATATAAGCTGCTAGCGGCGCATCCTGGCTTCGCCCGGGCGCACATTTAGCTGTTTTAATATAGCCTAAGTTACTCAGACATAATGTAGCATTCTTATGACGATCATGAAATCAAATATTTCCCCTTTATATAACTGGCAGATTTCCTGTAGAGTTTCAAAAAATTGAAAGATTTAAAATATATGGCCTATATGTAGGTCTTAAAAGTGAGTGAAGAGTAAATAAAAGGTACGCTTTGGCCACCCCTCTGACCAATTTATTATTGGAATATCAGAACTATTTAACTGTTCAACACATGATCAAAATAGTTCTTACACCGCCCCCGGTGATCACACAAAAATAGTTCCTGTCTGCACAACGGTGTCTAGGTGTGCGTTGCACTTGTCTAGATGTGTGTGTGTGTGTGTGTGAGGGGCTCGCAATTACAGTGATATATTTGTTGCACAGTTTGTCGCAAGCCGTGAATGCACCCCGCGACTGACAACCGTACTCACGGACGGGTAGGTTGTCCAACGATTTAATTAACGATTTGGGATGGAAAGCGGTCAAGAATATAAAGTAATGTTAAAAATAAGGGAAACGATTGGTATTATGTTAACAAAAAAAAATGTTTCTTGCACCTTTCTTCAAACACTTCCGATTTTGCGTAAAATAAGTGTAAGACCAACCTATGCATATCTTTCAAACTTACAGAAACTCAAAATGATCCGTGCTGTTACAAGAACTTAACAAAGCGGCAACAAGTACACATCACTTACAACATTATTCTACCTACTTAACTACACATATAATATACATGGTTGGCAGACCGCCCCGGCCATGTGTCTCGCAACACGTAAGGTGTGCAATGCATCGCGGGAGACAACTCAATTTAACGTGCACCCTCGAGACATGCGCCCCGCCCCGCGCCCCCCGCCCACCCCGCAGCACCCGCCGCTTGATTAATATAAACAAAGTTTATTGTAACACGGATATACTTTCCCGAGTCGTCGAAGTTAAACCTGTCATACGTTTCATCTCCTTGTTTGTCGTGCGTCATATACATTATTTAAATTAGCAGTAATTAGAAAGGCGCGTGCTTCGTTATTCATCGAAGAAGAACAATGCCCATAAATCTAGCGCACGAAATGAAACAATGGACGGAAAAATAATTCACGCTTTGGTCCACGGATGCCATTTGTTTCAATATTCGTAGAATTTTATTTGGAAGTTCAGGTATTCTGTTTTTTTTTTTTATGATTGAGAACCCATTCGGTAATAGTATTTATAAAATGAGAGATATTTTCAGTTAACAGGATTTTTTGTAAAAAAAAAATAATTAAACATTTTGCACTCTCTTCACGTAAAAATTCAAAAGAAACCGCAATGCTTTCGGAAAATAACCTGATGTAGTATTTGTTTCAGTCTGCACCGAGAGAAACGTGTTTTTTATTAACTGATGGAACACGACAAGGCAATAAATAACTACTCAGAGTAATAGCGGACGAAGAATATTCAAATAGCCGAGAACAACCGTACCGTAAAAAAGATGGAAAATTAAAACGCCTAGTCGTTGTAAATTAATAAAATTATAATACCCTTTAGGAAAAACTTCCAACTTTCTTTGAAGCCGTCTTGATAAAGAAGGATGATTAAAATAATTCAGTCTGTCCGACTGTTTGCGCGCTCAACTAGCATAAAACTAAACTAATTTTAACGCAGTTTGTAAAATTCAAAACAATTTTTTTTAAACCGTGGACATTTCCGTGAAATGTTCAGGATTCAGAGCTTCGAGTAAAAAACCTATAAGTGCAGCAATTTGGATGGCGTCCACAAGTAAATTGGTCGGGAGCGGAGCCGGGGCGGAGCGCTAGCTACCAATAAATCTAAACTTAATGAATAGCAAGTGAAATAAAAAGATTTTTAATAACACAACTATTTGAAAAACGTAAGTACTTTGATAAATTAATTGGGCGAAGGGGAAGAGCCATTGCGTACGAATATGACAAGGTGTTATGCAAATAACAAAATTAGATACTTCGTAGCTTAGCGTCTTTTTCAAAATATTAGTAACTAGGTATTCATTAGTGAATTTGTATTTGTAAAAATAAAAATATAATAATAAAATATCAAAATTATTTTGCTTGAAAAACGAGATATTATAATTTTTAATAATCACTCACTGTTCTGTTTAATTAATAGATATCTTTTGGTGACAGTTTTTTTTTAATCTACATATATATGTCTGTGCACATACAAAATCTCTCACTTCAGGCTAAAAAAGCTGTATTGATGGTGCTATACATCTTTATTAACATTCCAAAGCCAGACTCAGCCCTTGCACTCATCTCATCTCTAACCCTCCACAGACGAATACCCCAGACTCCAGCACGTGCCATACCGGGATGAATTGATACGCCGTTAAGATACGAGAGATGAATAAAAGAAGCAAGCCGTCAAGGATTGCATTACCGCCTTATTTAATACTCTCGGAGGAAAATGAGATGATATGTTATGTGCCGGCTCGGCTGCGGTACTCTTTATTTGTATTGTTCGGGTATTCTTATGACTTGCTTATTGCCGAGTAGAATGGGAACTACTTGATGGAATTGTTTATGTGAACATTCTGATGGAATGTTTTCAAGAATCGGTTTTGCCAAACTTTGTCGATTGACATTATTTTTTATGACTTCTGCTATCTTTTGCTTACCAACATTACTAATAACTCATCCCACCATGTCTTTTTTTAGGAAGACACTTTTAGCTTTCAACCTGTTCACCGGCCACTCTCAGGTCTATCTCGGTCAACTCTGGTGCAGTCATCGTTGCCGGCGTCGGTGTAGTCCGCATCGGGCACTGCAAGTAGCGGCGCCATAGGCGGGGGAGCATGCTCCCCTCGCGAAGGGACCAGGGCGCTCACCACGTCCTCCACCAGCTGGAGCCGAGAACTGCGCCATATTTCAGTCCCCGTTCAGAGACTCCAGCATGGAGCCCGCCAAGTTTTGGCTCGTGACGAGTCACAACCCAAACCTTGGTCCGCAGGATCCCGATCTCTTGATAGTTTGAGATGGTCATACATGCAAAGACCGATCCCTGCAAGCCTTGCTTTATACTGAATATCAATCTGTGCGGCTACCATTATTTAGCCGCGAGCTCCACCGATAATATTGATAACAACTTCAATAGAAATAAAGAAGAAATTCCAACAAGAAATTTATCTCGATCCGTAAATAGATTGATCTATCAGTCCACATATTAATAGCATTCTACTCATTCATTTGTGTTTATAGCGTCCAACACATTTTTAAACCCTCTTTTCTCTGTACAATAATCCTTCGGATAACCTGTAATCGTCTTTCTCCATACCTACGAGTGGATAAAGAAAGATGTATGTTTACAAGCTTTTCAGAACAAGGTACCGAGACGATGTCAGAATCTACCTACATACATATATACGTAGTGTCTACATGTACTCACACAGACATCGTTATACGACGTCTCTCAAAAAGAAAGCGAAAATGTTTTGGAAAACGTTTGACTGATTTAGTACATTGATATCATTCGATCCCAGAGAAATGAAAGAGATTACCTTAATCTATTCTAAAATCAGACTGATGTTTGCCAGACGTTTTAAAGAAAAGTTACTGACCTTTAATTCAAAAAGGCCTTTCGTATCAACATGATACGTACAAGTTTATGGAACAGAAGAAAATCGATCTTTCTCCAAAAGCGAAAGGTCCTACGAACTAACTTTATGGGCTGTAATACGTCTTCCCATAAGCAGCAAACGATCTTGCACAAATAAATGCATGGCGGTGTGAACACATAAAACTTCGCCTACTTACTGCTCCCCTCGTTTGCCGAAATTGAGCGAGTTCCCCCATAGATAACACTCCATTCCCCCGAGGTGCCATTTACAATACAGATCGTAATTGGGGCACGGGAAATTGGTCGTTAGCTGTCTATCATTAAGGTCCCTGGTGAGCGCAGGTTGGTGTTGGTGAACACTCGCGCTGCATTAATGTCGTCATCTGTATAAGAAACTCGTTGCAATATTGATTAGTTGTCACGAACATGAACAGTTAATAGTTATGATCTGTGAGGGAGTGGTATTGAAACTGTCTACATTGGTACCATCATTGCAAATAATATACATACGATATAGATTCCCTCATCAATAATGAAAACCGTCTTTTGTTTTTTTGGATGGGAAATCATCAAATGACTTCTCTCGCTCTGGGCGGAGCGGATGGGAGTGTCAGACTCTTACCGACTAAAACCCACCCGTGTTCCTTCTTGTGCCCTTTGCGTTCCAGGGCCGCGATGACTCTTTCGAACAAATTTCGCACCCAATGAGTTTTAGAAAAAGCAACCATACCCAGGTATTAATATCCCTACAGCGACCCTCAATAGTCTAAGGGAGCACGAGGGAGCACGAGGGAGCACGAGGGCTCGTCATCTAGGATTTCTTTTTCATTTACTTTATTTTGTTGTAATCAAGCGTTACGAGTACTTCGCAGTTAAGTCTCTTCGTGAGATACTATTCATCTGCATTGCTTTAGCGAACATTACATTTTTTCTAAATGGAATTTGTTCTATTTTATCTGAGTTAATTTAGCGAAAACTGTTATCTATTTTCAGACTAAATTTTAAGAAATTTCGTGTGTCTGGGAATAATAGATGAACCAAATAAATGGCCGTGTATATCTGCAAAATGAGTATTGAAAGAAATACAGAAGCTTGTAGCGCGTGCTAATGCACGCGCTACAAGCTTCTGTATTTCTTTATATATGTATCTTCTTCTTCTTATCTTTCTTTATATTTTTATATATGTATCTCCGGCGTAACCAATTGTTGGGAGTGGTTACGCAGGAGATACATAATACATACGATTGTAGTTATTTGACTATGACCACCGGTAAGATGTTTTTTCTTTTATAATCAAAACAATTAACTTCGATGTTATTCTCTATTGACATAAAAATTAGTACATCAATCATTACGGTCGAGTATATATACAACCTAACAATATGTAGGTACCACAAGCTTGGTACGCAAGTAGAACATAATAATATTATCCCATGCAAAGTCACGTTATTCAAAGAACTCCCCCTGTATGAATCAACTTCCAATATTCTGCTGACTCCCTGAAGTACTGTAAACGTGAAACATATATCAAGTATAGACATAGTAATGTTTTAATTATTCAAATTATATTTTTATGGAAATTCAGACACAACAGCAGCTTTATTGAAAAATTGAAATGACTAGACTCAAGCCCTTCCAAAGCCGCCAATAATAATCTAATTCATCTCAACTAATTTCAAGGCATTCTTGTAATGTTTTAGGTACAAACAAAAACAGAATTCATTATTATTGAATCGTTAAACCTTTGAGCTCAAACTAGGAATTTTAATACTTTAGTCTAATTACATTTTTCAAGCAATTGTACAATCTTCTTCTTTGAAAGTTTCAAATCGTTGGTGGTTCAAAGCAATTCTTTTTACCGCATTAATAATGTGACTGAAAATAAACTAAGCATTTATACAGATTGATTCACTGAATATTTATAGTAAAATATTCTTTTGTAGGTGAATTCCAAGTGAAACAATGGCATTTAAACATTGTCTGCAGGGAATGAACTAGACTAAAATACTGAGTAAGTGTATAAATAACATATAATATATGTACATATACATGTGTTGCCCTCAAAGGCGAACGGCAGATTTAGTATATATAATACTTTTTTTGTTGTTCTGATATAGAATTTGTACCACTTATTAAGGCAAATAAGCCATTTACTTTCTCGTAGGTGTACTATTTTTAGAACTTCGGATTAATGAATAATATAAATAAAAAGATTTTAATAAATAAACGTAATACAATCGTAAACTAAATGCAGTTATGTTTTTAGAAGTTGCCATATGTAAAAATAACATGAATATCGAAATGATAAATAATGAATTATTTAGAAATAGTAATAACATTAAATATGATAAAGAACTTATAATTACCTATGAGCGCTTAATCGTTGCACAAAATCATAATAATATACGATTTAATGATAGGAATGATTTCTGTCATCAATATTTTTTGTTCATAATGGTAATTATTTATTGACACTATTGATAGGTTAAAAAAAATCTGTCATTTAGTTCAATTCTTTGCTTTTGTTTTGAATTGTGGTTTGTGGCCGCATCTGAGTAATTAAGCGAATTATTATTATTATTGAAGAAAAGTGGGATGCTGCTTATGTGTGATGAGTATTATTTGGTACCTAACCTATGCTCGTCATGAAGGATTGACATGTCCTCTTTTTAGATGAAGTAATACTAAGAATAAATGTATCATGAGTACAATGAAATAAAATAATGCTTACAAAAACAAAGCACCTATTGTTTTATTTATCTGCAATCGACGACCCCTCAGAACTTCATAATTATCAAACTGTTGCAGTCCGCTGCTGATTATCATAGGTATCTCCTAATGTACCCCACTGAGTAGGTACGAGCCTCATCTCAATCTACATACTTAATAGTATTTAAACACTACAAATTTATCGGCAAGCAATATAGAACATTTACTTTATCACCATAACAATGTTTATGTACCCATATGTAACACTAGTACCAACTTAACCTTAAAAATAAAAGTAGTTATAACTTCTACGTCCCTAGTTCTAAAAACCTAGGAATTTAAAAAGGGCTTGTCTATCACACTTGCGATTAAAACAAAAAGCATCCCAAAACACGAAATATACATAATTAGTGGTACGAAATTCTCATACAAGCCCGCCGTTCGCCTTTACTCATACATTTTCTTGAAGAAATAATTTTATTCCTTTCAAGCGTTCCATCAAATGTTGTGTATTTATTTGGCGAAAACTTTTGCTATTACCTACACTTCGCAAGTTAAATGCGTTAGACCTTTCAGTGCTGTGATCCGTGCGTTGAATAAATACAATAACACTATGTCAAATAATATAACCCGATCTTTTACGTCAAACCTGAAATTCATCGAAAGAATGAGTAGAGTTCTGAATTTAGTATACTAAATTTATACAATTTAAAAAAATATAAATATAACTTTAGTGAAACTGAGTTACTTTTTACAGAGGCATCAGTTTATGTATGTGTTTATATGTTTATTTCTAGTATTCCAGGACCTCAGAAGGTACTGATCAGATAGCAAACATTCTGCTTTTATAAGCGAGCTTTATTTACTAGCAGTGTCTGCGGTTTCTCCCACATTTTTCCCAATCCTGTGGGAATATAGGAATCAAATATAACCTATATCAGACGCTGATAATTTAGTTTTCCATTAGTGTAAAAATGGTTAATATCGGTCTTGCAGTTTCAGAGCTTATTCGGTACAAAAAATATATAAATAATAGTATAGAAAAACCATACTCATTAGCATAAGCTAAGCCACAGATAAAACTAGTTTGATTATATTAATTTTGTACGTTTTTTCCGTTTACGAAACAAAAAAAAAACCTTTACGGTGACCAGCAGTGATAACAAGTCTATATTAAACAATGTACAACATTTTTCTAAAAAAAGTCCGTTCCAGCAGATAACCATGTACCACTTTAGTCATGTCTCTGTTTCATATTAACTTTATCTGTGTGAGAGAATAAATATTGCGTTTTTTGTTTTTGTCCTAAATCAGTGCGGTATAAAACGAGAGTATAATAGAAGCAGTTGTGATTATAAATCAGCAACTTAGTGCGCTGTGATGCCTCCGCCCCGCCTGCCGCGGACCACCGGCGACCGTGCGGCCATGCATAGACACTATTTGTCTCACTTTATTTATCACTCCTCTTAAACATACCTCAAAAGGGTTTTCGCTGACATCTGGGATTTTTAGAAAAAATTTAGTATTCAAAAAATATGATGACTTAAACCTCCTAGCATATTTATTTATTGTGATTTATTCAAATTCTAAAAGTAAGTATTCCCTTGAGTGTCATGAAAAAGGGTCTCTTTTTGTTCTCATGAAAACGACTTAGGGCATTATACGTACACTAGAGTACGTCTCTAAAATAATGCCATTTTTTCTCTCGTGTTTAACTATTGTAAGAAAAAGCTGGTGAACTATAATGAGGATAAAACTTAGCCACGACGTCTTCGTTTTTATTCCCCAATTTATCGTCAAAGAAGCATTGTAAAATTGAGCAGCGAGCATCCCAATCTCCGAGAGACCGCTCTTCGCTCGTAAACCGTCCACAGTCCACACCAGCATGAGAAAGCACAAACTGGAAGGGCACAGAACATTATAGCACAGAAGATCAGCTCGTTAGAACGAGCAAAAACTGAAGCACGCACACATCGACGCGTACGTACGACAATATTAAACAAATGCCAGTCTTCAGTGTGCTTGCACTCGCTGACCGTGAAGCATGTGTATGTGTACGAGTTTTCTTGCATGTTGCATCGAGCTAGCCTACTATATTTCTGACTTTTCTGTGGCAAAAGGCTGCGCTACGTTAAAATTGAATTTAATCCGAGCCTGAATTCCGAGCCAGTGGCAGTGCTGTGACCGCAAGCCGAACATGCGACCGACGCCTTCCGAACGAAATCCGACCAATTACGTGATCAAAAAGTGTCCCAGCGACGTATTATTAGATGGCAATTTGTAGCACAGTTACAAATGGATTTGATGCAGCTTTTGCAACGAAATTGCAAATGTTGGTACAGTTATTTTAAAATAGCAGTTTAACATCCTCGGTTAAAATATTTAAACATAGTATAAAGTTTATCTAGTTGGTCATATGCTTAGCTGATATCTATATTATTTCCTTTGTTTGCTGGCAGCGTAAATAGAAAGACCATAAATGTTACGCTAGCGGTGGTCTCTAGATGATCGACAATCCCATTTGTATTACCCTCCCTAAGAATAAGATTTGCTGAGCTTTGTATCCGAGAATCAGTTAGGTGAGTGCGTACAGTCGAGATCTCTATAATAATACACTTGTCACCCATCTGAGCGTCGCTTAGTAAACGTTTGACAATTTATCAACTCAAGTTGGAGCAATAAATTCAAAGGAATCTATTTCTCGAGGAATGTGCAAGTTTATAGAGTACGTATCAGATATAACAAAGTGTAACTTTCATTGATGGGGTGTTATATTTAATACTCGTTGGGGGAGCAAAGAGGGGTGAAGGGAAGGGTGCGGGGGCGGCGCGAGCGCGCTGTCCAAAAGTTTGGGAATATTTGGAGCTAGGTTACAACGTCAAAAATTCCGCTGAATTTAACAAAATGTTCTGTACGAGGTACTATCGTGTATAAATAAAACTGACTCGGTTAAGGACAGAAATACGTATATCTAATGCAAGGTGAATTTTAATGGCTTGGCTGTCTTCTAGGGTTTGAAAGTCACGTACTCAAAAAGAAAGAAAAAAAACTTTTGACTACGGGACCAATTTAGAAGTGTGTATAGATCAAGATCCCCGTCCATTTCAGCTACACAAACTTGTCCTGTAGCATATTTATTTACCCAGCAGTCGCTGGGTAAATATATTTATAACCTAGAGTAAATACCAAGAAAATACTGTAAATAATAGAAAAACATATTTGAAGACACATTATAAAGAAAATCTCAGAACTAACAAAGAAAAGCGCCAACAATGAAACACAACCGCTCTAAACAAAACCAACTACCAAGAAACACTATATTTTAGAAGTAATTAATGAAATTCCTTCAAACGTTAATGAGTCTCACTAAACACAAGTTTGGAAGCAGTCCGTCTAGCTGGTCCCCTCATAGAACAGCTTGAAGTAATCCAAATTATCCGTCATTATGGTCTCACAATAGACTCCCGCACAAAAGCTGCGGAGTTATTGTTTAGGAAAGTTTTCTATTATTAGGAAACTAAAGACTCTTCTAACAATCTCTTATTAATTATTGCTAGAGTCCAAATGTTGTGAGGACTCGCTTCTTGCTACGAGCCGTTTCGTTCCAAAATACGAGTATGTTTTGGGACATATATGTACATGGGTATTTTATACATGTTCGACATTTTTTTTGTGTTAGCATTATCAGCCTTTCAACGTTCCCACTGCTGGGACACAGGCCTCCTCTCTAGGAGTGGGAATGAGCAGTAATCCACAACGCGGGCCCAGTGCGAGTTGGTGAATGTCACATGACTTCGAGTTTTTGGTTCTAGGACATGCCGGTTTCCTCACGATGTTTTCCTTCACCGTTTTGAGAGCAGTGGTGATGAAGTTAATTACACAAAGTAGTGCGCCTGGCTGGGTTTGAACCCGCGATCTACAATTCGTAAGTCGCGGCCGTTACCACTCGGCCACCACTGTCTCGTCATGTTCGACATGTTTCAGACTAATCAAATAAGTAAATTGAAAAAAAGACCTTTTCCTTCAGATTGAAGACTTTATTCATGTTCGTATAAAACAAACTTGCATTACTCTGAAATTATAAACGTGACACACGTTTCAATAGCTAAACGGGTTCAGATGAAAACTGGCACTCGGGTAGACCATGACCTGTGTAGATTAGGACAAGCGCCCAGGATACGTTCATCTTGTTTGGTAGTACGTTTCTGTGGGATATTTTATGAAATACCAAGCAAAATAAACTTGAAATTTGAATGTATCTATCACTTATAAAATACGTCAATATTATTCGTTCTACTGTTAAATGTTCAATATTAATATGACCGTAGCATCGTGATTGATTAAATTCAGACATTCGTTTAGAACGTCAAAGGTTGTATGAAATTAATAGAAGCCTTAAATGCAAAAGGCACGCTTGATCAAAGCTTCTTAGAATCTCGGGAATAGCTCCACGTGGAACCGATATTTTATACTTCAGCAAGGACTGGCGCGCTGTGTGGTTATATCGGTACGAGTGTGTGGACAATATCGAGTTATCTCTTTTCCATTTATCCGACTAAATCTTTTGTAGCATGTAGTCAAATGTAAAATCTCGATCTGATTATAAGCAATCGTGATGCGGGACAAAGCATACGGTATCCTAACTGATATTATAAATGAAAAGGTGAATTTATGGGATTACACTTTCGTGACTAAATCAACGAACAGACTTAAAAGAATATTGGTACAGATATATCGGGCACTAGAGGCAGGTGAATTTAATGCGAGCGAAGCTGCGAGAAATACCTAGTTAGTCTAAAACGTTTCCAGTGCCGGGATACAGTTCTCCTCTCTGTCTGAGGGACACCCTCCTCGCCTTAATCCATAACACTGGCACTACGCTGGTGGATGTTACAGGTCTGCGAGTGTTTGGCTTCCTTACGAAGTTTTCCTTTGCATGATATTCAAATCGAGATTCGAGACCATTAACGCAAAACCACCACCACCAGATTATTATTAAACATCATATTTATTTTATTTTAAAACTCTTCTCTAATATCATGATCACCTATGGAGTTATTTACGAAATACAACTAAATAAGCTATAATATATATCTAAAAGTGTACAAGCGGAGTAAAACGGGGGGAAGGGGGATAGATCGATAGGGCATCGAAAAATTTGTCCACATCGCTGTCAACAAGAAAAGTGCCCAGAACACTGGCCGCATTGCCACGTTGAATGGCAATTTTGTTTTGTTGACCAAAAGAAGGTCAGCGCTCTGATCGCATGAAGAGTCGACTAACTGCTTGCTGATTTCATCGAAGAATTCGATGAGCACTTGGACTTGGCCCTAGTGTTGCAACCCCAAACGGCTCTAATACATAATTCCCAATAAGGTTGTTGTATTTGCGCCGCTTGTGATTTTCTGCAGCTACCGCAGCCGCCCCAGTATAACCCGCCGTGCTAAGAAGATGGGATGGCGTAACGGTATCGACACATTTGGCATTCCACAACAAAGGCCTACCCACCTTCCAAGGCATTATGGTCATCCCAACTGGCCTCTTCCCATCGTCTCGCACGTTCATCGTTCTAATACAGCTGGCACCCCGGCGGTGACAAGAGCCCGCCGGATGGTGTCATTAATGCTGGCGTGTCGTGCTATCCGACCCGCGCTTCTACTGCATGACAGGCCATGGTGTCCGAGAGAGTCAACACTTCCCACGCGCGGCCACGCTCAGCAGTGTCGGTTGACGTATTTAAGAGGCTATTCCGCACCAACATAAAAAGCGACACATCCCATTGTCTCTGGGAACATGGCTTCTCAGGCAACAAGAAGTCGAAGTCAATCAGTGATGGAGCTAAAATTCTTGTGGTTAACTCTTCAGTGCTGCGGACCGAAGACAAGAAGACAATGTATTTATTAGTTTATTATTGTAGCATATATGTATTTTATTACTATTATATATAATTATACATATAACTTCATCCCCAAAAAAATTGTATTTAAAATTTTATTGATTTGTTGTACACCTATCACAGTGTTGTTTTTTTAACCGATGTCCAAAAAAGGAGGAGGTTGTCAAGTCGGCTTTTTTGTGTCTGTTACCTCATTACTTTGTACTGGGTGTCCCGATTCTGATGATTTTGTATTCAAAAGCTGGTGCTTGTCGTGTGGTCTCATTTAAATTTTATTAAAATCTGACGACTAGTATTTGAGTTATCGCTAATAATGCGTGGCTTTGGCTACATTGTTGTACTTGCCGATGTAAAATGAAAAAATAAAATTGTATGCGACAGTTTGGAAGAGCATCTTAGTATTTCAAAGTGGCCTTTCTAGTTTGGTGAAGATCTGATGAAGAACAGAGATAGGAAACAGAACTTTTCAGTAAATGATAGTAAATATGTCGGGATTGCTGAAATCGCATGTTTGTTTATTTTTTAATGCTGTAATGAGTATGTTTAGTTAGTGTTATAATAATAATAAAATAATAATAATGCTTGGCTAAATGCCGGTCCTGCTCCACAGCCTCAACCACTTGGATAAACAAGTTAGGATTTATATTTGGAAGAGATGCTCGCCTTTTTTTATCTCATTTATTTATTCTTTTTTTTTTATATAATATTAGTTTGATGATAAATAATTTCTCTTTTTTTTTACTTGTAGTTGCTTGGTTTTTGTAAACCATAGTTTTGTATAATGTAGAAGCATTTTATTTTCAAATATTGTAAATGTGAGTACCATGGAGCCATTTACATGTTATAGGTTATAGTTTACCTTGTGACTTGAACTAAAATGGCAGTTGAGAGCATGTCATGCTCGCTCAAATGTTTCGCTGATGGTGGCGTGTGTGTTGGATCATTCGGTTCCCTTCAAAATGGTTGAGCTAAATGGTGCCAATACACGCGTCATGTTCGTGAACGGGCGCCGTCGGTTGAGACTGGTCACCTCTTAACTGCCACTGACTTGTTTTAATCTTTATACTTTGAATTGTTTTTATAGTTTTCTATTTTTTTTTTCTCTTTGCATTGTCCTCACATATAGAAGCGACCAAGGATGTAACCAAGGTTATGTAATACCCCCACCGAATGTGTCTCCACGTTGTCGTCGTGGTGGGGCTTGAGCGTCTCAATGATCTTGCGAGCTTTCCCGGTAGAGCCACTCATGCCGGAAGGTCGCAAGTGAGGGATCAGACCAAGAGAGACACACGCCTGCTCGCTGCTCTCTGGTACGCGTCTGATTATCAGACGTGACTGTGGGAGCAGCGAGCAGGTGGAGAGGTGAGTTAGGAGAGAGGGCCCTGAGAAGGGGCGGAGCGAACAGGGACCGCACCCTTTAAAGGAACATTATGAAGAAACAAGGCGAATGTAAAATGAGTCCCCAGGTGGGTCCCGACTGCTCAGCGGTCGGGGAATCCCACCCCGCTTCGGCGGGCTGCCCTCCGTACTCTGGGGTGGGCACCAAACGCCTTCCGCTTGCCAGTGGCAACACGAGCCGAGGAGGCTCCCAATCGTCGTCATCCGAATCCGCTTCCTTTAAGGAGCTGATGGCGTACGGTTGCGTAGAGGAGGGTTCGCCTGAGCGCCGGGGTGGTGCGGAGTCGGATTCCGGCTCCGCGCTAGACCTAGTAACGGTCAGCTCGGCGGGCTCTGGAGACAGAGGAGGGGGGGCTGCTGTGGAGGGCGTCAAGCTCTTCCGCAAGCGGCCCAGACGGGAGGATGACAGCGGGTCGTCCTCTGAGGGCGAGTTTGCCTCCGCCCGCAAGATCCCCACCGCCAGGCGGGGCAGGGGCTGTGAGGCGGGGAGGGGGCTGGCTCCCTCTACCCGGGAGGTGGAGAGTCGGGCCGGGAGGTTGGTGGAGGAGGGGCGTCGCCCTGGAGGGAGCGGTCGTAGGGCTCCCTCTACTCTTCCGCCTGCTCTCGACTCCGACGACTCGGAGGCCCCGGGAGAGGTGCGTCCCACTGTCGTAGAGAAGAAGGCCCAGTTTGCGGAGGTCGTGGAGGCCGCGATCCGCGCTGTGGCCTTCAAGCGAAAGCAGTCCTCCAAGCGGGAGGCCATTACGGCGGCCAAAGCCTCGATTATGGCGGCGGCGGCGGCCAACGTCGGCGGGTCCGGAGAGGCGACAGAGTTGCGGGCGGAGGTCGCCCGCCTCGCGGCCGTAACGGAGCGACTCATTGCAGAGAATGAGTCGCTCCGGAGGGACCTGGCTGGCATGGCCAGAGCGGCCTCGGAGGAGCCGCAGGGGGGGCCGAGTCCGGCGACGCTGGAGGGGAGCCTAGTGCTGAGCCAGGTGCGGAGCCTGGTGCGGCAGGAGCTGGCTCCCTACCAGAAGCAGTTCTCCGTTTTGGAGGACATGATTCGGCGTCCCCCACTAGCGGCGACACAGAGGCCCCAGGGCCGGCAGAAGGCGGCTTCGTACGCGGCCGCCGTGGCTGCCGGCCCGGGAACGTCTGGCCAGGCGAAGGCGAAGGCCAAGGGCGGAGCCGCGCCGGCGCCAGCGACAGCGCCTGTGACGCCGGCGACTACGACGCCGGCGACGACCAAGTCGGCCCCGGCGAAGAGGGGTAGGAGGAAGGCTGGAGGAGCAGCTAAGGCTGCGGCGCCAGTGGTGCCGCAGCCGCCCCCACCCCCACCCTCGGACCCTCCTGCGGCCGAGGCCGAGTGGCAGGTTGCTGGCCAGAAACGGCGGGCCAAAAACAAGGCGAGGAGGCAGCGGCGGAAGGCCAACGCCATTGCGGCGAGGCTTCGCGCCCCGAAATCCGCGGCTGTAGTGCTCACACTGCAGCCGGAAGCGGAACAGAGGGGCGTGACGTATCTCGCCGTACTGAAGCGGGCGAAGGAGGCGGTGAGCCTCCAAGAGCTGGGCATCAGCGGGGGCATCGGGGTCAGGAGGACCTTAACCGGTGCCCGCAAGCTCGAGCTCGCCGGAGCGGAGAGTGGCCCGTTCGCGGACGCCCTGGCCGAAAGGCTGAGGGCGGTCTTACCCGCGGACGAGGTCCGGGTGTCCAGGCCGACTAAGCGCATCGATATGCGCATAGTGGGCCTGGATGACTCCGTGACGGAGGAGGAAGTTGTGGCCGCCGTCGCCAGGACTGGGGGGTGCTCTGCCGAGCTCGTCAAGGCGGGCACCCTCCGGCCTGACAACACGGGCATGCAAACCCTTGTGGTGAGCTGCCCCGTGACGGCGGCCAGAACTGTGTCGGAGGGCCGAAGGCTCTTGGTGGGATGGGTGTCTGCGCGGGTAAAACTGCTGGAACCCAGGCCTCTGAGGTGCTACCGCTGCCATGTGGGCAACCACACGGGAGCTATGTGCCCCTCGGAGGTGGACCGCAGCGGTCTTTGTTTCCGCTGTGGTCAGCCCGGTCATCGGGCCGGCTCATGTGAGGCCACGCCGCACTGCAGTGCATGTGCGGCTGCTGGCAAGCCGGCCGAGCACTGGGCTGGGGGAAGGGCCTGCGCGCCATCCGCCCCGACCAAGGGCAAGAGGTCTGCCGCCGCCGCCGCCTCTGCCGCCGCCGCGGCTTCCGTCGCCGCTTCTGCCGCTTCTGCTGCGGGTGCTGCGACTCCCAACGCTCGGGAGGGTGCTGAGATGGAGTGCCAGTAATGGTCCCATCTCGGCCTCCTCCAGAGACAAGTCGGCCGCTGTGCTATTGCGCAGTGGCTGATGCCTGGGGACGGTGAGCGTGGGTGGCTCGCCGTCCGACACCAGGTTGAGTCGACGACGCGTTGTGTTCCACGCGCGCCGAAGGAGCCGTCAGCACCAAGGACGGGACCCCATAGGGTCGGTGCCTGCTAGGGTTGCGGAATTTGTTCGAAAGAGTTACCGCGGCCCTGGAACGCATAGGGCACAAGAAGGATCACGGGTGGGTTTTAGTCAGTAAAAGTCTGACACTCCCTACCGCCCCACCCAGGGCGGGAGGGGTCATTTGATGATTTCCCATCCAGAAAAAAAAAAAAAAAAAAAAAAAAAAGGTTATGTAATACAGAACATGATTTAAAAGAGTGTCCGTGGAGTTTCTTGCACGTTCTTCTCCATAGAGATCTACGCTTTGGAACGTGCAGATAGCTTCACCTCTTTCGACTTGACAATTCAAAAGTGCCCGTAAAGGGTTTAATTGAAATAAATGCTTTGAATCTTGAATCTTGAATCTTGAGTGTACCACTAAAAAGTGAAAAATAAAAAACTTTTTCAACAACCGACTTCTTAACAAAAAACAATAGTATAAAATAACTTTAATTTCGGAAGTCGGTGTTCAAAAAACGAAGAAACAACGAACAACACCGAGTTCTGGTTGACTGGTAGAGAATGCCTTGTTGCATTAAGTCCGCCCATGCAACCTCCTTCAAAAATGCATCTAGAATACACAAGAATTTAAGTGCTTATAAGTCCTACTTCGTAAGAATAAATCTTTGTCCATTAATTTTTCATCAGCTGTTTATCAAAACAAACAAATCAATAACATCTCCTCAGTTTCATTGAACCAGGCTAGCTTCGAACGATTGGCAACGGGTACCTGCTGCGGACACAATCACCGCTCATTAGCAGCGAACAATGCAGTGCGCTGTAAGTAACCTCCGCGCGGAACAGGTGCCCGTAATAACCTATTAACTCAGCACGGCTGGAGTCAGTGTCCATGGCCCAGCCTTTGATTCACCTGTATGGTGGCTGCCTCGGGTTTTCATGAGTTGTAATGTGAACAACGTTTAATTGTGTTGTGTTGCTGCAATTAGATAGCATATACGAATACTAGACATAAAACTAATCAAGATCAAATCGCTTCTTGATTAATTTTATGTTTATTTTTGTGTAGTAAAAATATAGATTTGCGTTACTCTCCTCGTCACTAAGCCTATTAAATCTTATCTAATATTACAAATGCGATAAGCGTTTTTGTTACTCCGACCGCCCCAAATAGCTGAACCGATTTTGATGAATTTGGGTACAGAAATAGATACCGTAGTGGAGACGGTTATTGGCTACTTTTACCGTGGGCAAAACTAGTACATCCATATTATTATATTGAATAGTTTTCCAAAATTTAGAACGAAGTTTAAAAAATGATACAAAGGTTAAATTGTATTGAGTGCAATACAATAGAATTTAAAAGCCGCAAATTGCGTCGTTTTTAGACTAAATAAAATAGGATCGTTTTTGTTTGCATGACGCGGCTATCTAAAGTTATTTTAGTGACTTATTCCAATAAACCCATGAATATGCATGCGGTGAGTTATCTGTTGGAATGTGGACATTGGAGTTAAATCTGTCTTTTTATTATTACATCTGCGGAGTAATCTCCGCACTCTGCACTTTTTAACTTAATTAATCTCTTTGAGTTCAATTACGTATCAATTTTATTAATTAAATGTGCAGCCAATTTCCTGAGAGTTAAGAAGCATAACTTTTATGTGAATCGAATGAAAGACATTTTCAGAACAGAGTTAATATTTTCACCAAGTGTTTATATTTTCGACGTAACGAAATGACAATGAGGAATCTAGATCTGCAGTAATAGCGCCAGTAAACGCAAACGTGGACGTTAGCGTCGGTCGTCGGTACTTAACCGGAGACGCTAAACTTATCACGACAACGAGCGTCGAGTTTATCTGCAAACTGCTTCTAACTGCGAGAGGTCGGCGCGTGACGTCACTGAGCTGCCAGCATTGTTCGCAAGTTGTCGCTCTGCCGGAGGCACGGCACTCGCAGCAGTTTCACCCAGTTCCATTCAGCGCGATCCAGTTCGAACCGGCTCACGGCGCCCCCAACCAGTTAATTTAAGTTGCCGCGGTCTTTGAGTAATTGGTTCAGCGTTTACTCATTCATACGGCGGTCTATTTGCTCAAATGGAGTGCTGCAGGCTTTGTGTGCCGCTGACGTGCTTTACAATTGCCTGGATAATATTAAATTAAGTCTGCCAATTAAGATTTTCAGCTCGTCTCGGTGCCCGCACATTTGTTATGCGACAAAGCGGAGCGGAATGAATAGAACGAGTTGCACGGAGCTGCCGCTAATAATTGATATAAATCCTAGTTCGTTACGGTACAAGAAATGTACTGTTATACTAGATAATATTACTGCTCGGTGTTGAATTTCCATCCCACCTAGCTATTTGCAGATCCTTATTGGATTCTATAAAGTGTCCAATATGTGTGTTCCAGTGACAATTTAAATAGATAGCAATTCCAATTCAGGTTAAAATACATCAGAAAGTTTGGTCAGTTCCGGCGCCGGAGCGGGCCGGAGCCGGCGCCGGGAGTGAGCGGGCGGCGAGCGTTGCGCACAAGAGGTCTTATTGTAATCAGACGGCCGCAATAAAACAGTCCGCGACGCAACGCGCCCTAATGAACGACGGATAGAACAACGTTTAATATTTCTGAAACAAATTGACCAATAAAACAAAAAGTTGCCAAGTCTTGATTTCCTCGGAGCTCGAACTTGTTCAAAGTTCCAATTGTAGTCGGATTGTTTTTTAAAGTATTCTGTGAGTCCGTCCCGGGGGGGGTGCGGGGTGAGGTGAGGTGAGGTCGGCAGGGGCACCGCGAGGCAAGGAGGCGTTCGTTCGCTTCACTCAATAAAAAATCAGCCGGCGATGTTTACGGCAACGATTCATTCGCTAATCTCCGGCGACCGAGTAATCCTCCGTGACGGACGGCGCATGTTTATTTTATTCCCTTTCGAAAATTTATTTAAGCCGAAAGGAATTCGCTTCGGATTGGAGCAAGTTTTTAATAGAATTTGCCAAAGATTAAATAAGTTAGTGTTATTGTTGGACTGCCTGACGTCACACCATCACTCCGTCAATATTAGATCGTTGTCCTGAATTAATAACGAAACCTTCTTTTACAGCATTTGTGTGACTTCGACTTATTTAGAGGCGTTTGAAGTTAGCAATCAGTATGGCAGGCGCTAAATAATTCTGCAATAGAGGTAATTGACTAACCTACATTTATTGACATTCCTAATTTAAAAACGGAAAGAAAGACATTACGCTGAGAGACATGTGTGTGTCATCGTGATCAAGATCAACATTTCCTAGTGATGGAAACGAACCAAAATTTGTTTCCGGGCAAGAGATATCACAGAAAGGTTAGGTACCTATTTGGCGCCTATCGTATATGATGCTCTATACAAATTGCTATGCTATTAGGAAATATGACTGTCGACCGAAATTTCAACATATAAGGGTGATCATGTGAAATTTTGATAATGTTTGTCAATCTTTCCATTTCCTATGTATCGACAATCGCCTTTGCCATGTCACCGCTGACAGTGTCATTTCAACTAACTTTTAGAAGCCTACATTCCCCATACATTTTTGACAAATTGACCGAAACGGGATTGCGAACATTGCTTAAAAATGAGTAAACTTGGTACAGACAGTCACTTATCTAGAACTTGAAAATAACACCAAAATCACCTAAAAGCATAATAATAAAAATAAATAAAAAGTCCGTTCCTAAAAATATTTTTAATTACATCGGTAACAAGCTGGGAGTGTCCCAAATAGCTCCACTCTCGATATTATCAATCTTGTAAACGAGGCGGCGCCAGCTAACGACTGACGCTTCCGCGGCAAAGGGTCGTAAGTCACAGCGCGCTGCTCCTCAGCGCTGTACCGTCGTCACTCACATAACTCTTCAAGCGAGTGATCGAGTCGCAAACCAGGGAATGCAATATCTCGGAAGATAAACATACTCTTGGGTTGGCGTGCAGTTCCTAAGATACAACATTTTTCATTCAAGGATTCTAGAAAATAACTCAGCATGTTGAGCGATTAAACAGCGGCTTTCCACAACCTACTCAAAGCATCGGCAAAAGAATTACAACATTGTTTTACGCAATAACCAACTCGCGTATTTCTTATTTATTTCTACACAGTTTGCACCAGGGCTAGGTTAAAAATAAAATGTAATGATAGCGTAGCTAATAAGAAGTAACCTATCAATTATATATATTAAAACACCTTGCTAATGGAGGAACTGGTCTTAATATAAACTAATGAGATAAGTCCCATACTTTAATGGTAAGGAGATAGAGATAGAGAAAGACCAAAAAAAATATGGATGGATTTGAAATATTCTACGCCGATCTCAAAATAATAAAATTCAGATGACGAGAATGATAATGGTGCCCTCAGCTTTTTAAACGTATTATGCGCTCACTTATGCAGATCATCTGGATATGTTATAAGTTCATGATACTAGTTCAAAGAAAGCGAACTCTGGCAGTTGTGCCTGAGTACGCTTTGTTCACCAACAATACGCAATAAAGAAGATTATTTGAGGCATGGACTGAGCGGTCCACATAGCAGAATTTGATCACGATCCACACACAAATGAAAATGGTGATATAAGCACCATAGTTATTTAAGCTATGACGTAACTTCTAACAGAGGAAGAACTCGACAACCTAGGACAAAGTGTCCTGGCACCATATAATTAGGAGAGCCGAGCCCACATACATATATTGGGAATGAATGCGGAAGAAAAAGATTGATCTTAGTTTGTACAGCAATAGGCATACTTAAACGCTAAGACATTGACTGCATATGTAGGTACTACGATACGTTCAGATAAGAAACCAAAGCATCAAGAGGAAGCGTAACAAGAGGTTTTCCGGAAAGATCTGATTTGTATAAAACAGTCGCGAGTCGAGGGGCCTTCCCGCAAAATGCGGTCACCACGCTAAGAAAGTCGTGATATGATCTTAACTTTTAGTTGTGCGACCGACTTGTTTCTGCGGCGTGTTCAAAGTGGAATGATTATCGTTAGTACAGATTTAGTGGTCTTACACCTATTTACTTTAATAACTGAAGTTTTTAAGGGAATATTAAGAGGAAAATATAAAAATTATTAACTCAGATTAACATTATATATTACATTTAAACGTAAATTTGTCTGTCTTTATGTTTGTTACTTCTTTATCTCTTAAAAGCATGTACGCCGTATGGCATTTCTTATAAATTTGCAAGTCACTATTTTGCGAAAACACTGAACCGATTTTAATGAAACTTCACACATATAAGCAGGACATATAGGTCTAAAAAGTTAGTTAAAACATTTTCGAAATGTCTTATTTAAAAAAAGATAACTGGAAATTTATGTTTTTATGGAAAATTTAAAAATGGGTCTAATTTAACTGTAACACTATTTATCGAAAATGTTTTCAACTAACTTTTTAGGCTTAAGTATCTTGCTTATGTGTGTAGTTTTATTTAAGTCGGTTTAGTCATTTCGGAAAATGAGGACTTAAAAAATTAATGTTTGAACGAATATGGATCAACCTTGGTACGAAGGGTAGGAGTAATTATACTCCTAGCACGAACAGTTTGTTATGTTCTGCTCCGGGATGTGATCGTGCCAGCGACCTCACTTATTTCACACAAGTCGCTGGCACAAGATAGTTTTACATAAATCAAATTTTGTTAAATAAAAAAAAAAACCAACAAACATTTAACTAGGTTGTCTTTCCACAATTCACATGGCGGATATATTGTGCGGAAAAATTGCAGCACATACTGTACAATTGTACTCATTTACTTAATTTAGTATAATAATGGTGCATATGACACTGCCAGTCCTCAGCCTATCGCTCACGTACCACAAACCATCAACAAGCCGCGACAGTAAATCAATATCCACAACTCCTTCATGCCTCACTCTCAGTCGCTCAAAGCAAATATAAAACATTCACAGAGCTACATGAAATCATACCCGAATTAACATGACAACCAGAATAAAGTGAAACTCGGTCACATCCGTCTTTTGTTCGATAAAAGAATATTTATCTAAAAAAGATGACGTCGTATCGGAAGTATACAAATTATATTATCGATCGAGTTGGGTACGTAATGTACGTTTGAGGTACATCAGTTGTTGCCGCATATGCTCCGTGAGGGTTGTACAGTTCTGCGCTCGCTTCGCTCCGAGTGCTTAGCGCTGAGAGCGGAGCGAGCGAAAGAACTTTCTTGATTGCTGCTTCTCAATCGTAAATTGATGTCCGCAACTATCGACATTTCATAAATATCTTTATATTGTGATAGCAGGTCCCACTTAATAAAGTATTGATTATTTATTTGTGTGTACAATGTGAGTAATTGCCGTTATAATTGAATGTATCCATCAATTCTGGAAACTGATATTGTGTGATAAAACAACCGCCAAATGAAACGATAATCAGATACAACTCATACATACAGCCGGAAGTAATTGTCCATTGTTACGTGCATTCACGGCTATCGAGATCTCCGCGGGAAAGTTACAGTGAAATAACAGAGCAATGAAATATAAGGTTTTCATTGTACCCACAGTAAAATAACAATAGAGTTAAATTGAAAAGCACTCGAGTACCGACAGACCTCCCCCTCCCCTACACTTCACATTACACGAACTTTTCAAACAAACTTTACGAAAAATCTCGTCCCGTCATAATATATGGGAGTCGCAAATCCTTACAATATCCAATAGCGTAAAAGAAATGCGCGAAATTAAATTCCGAAGCGTAGCCATTTGTAAAGTACCGCAGAGCTACGCGCTACGGATTAGCGTCCACACACCGCTACGAGCTACGCGCTACGGTGCTACGACACTGCTACGCGGCTACGGCGCGCTGCAAGTTTTTCCGCACATGTAGCGCGACTGCCGCCAGCGATCTATCCAGTTTGTCAAACTTTCCCAGTAAAACAAAAATAATAAAAATATTGTTTCTTGAAATCTGCATAAGTTTATTCGAATGATCTATTTGCATTATTCTTCAACAGGATCTATGAAAGTTAGTTCCTGATAAGTTTTGCTGTATACAGTTAATTGTTTAACTTATTCTGAAATTGCGCAGGGAGTAGTCGGTTCTGAATTCGATTCTGTAACAACATTTATCAATAATCGTTATCGTCGAATCGGTGGCATATCAATAAATTTCCAAAATAATTATCGGAGCTCAACAAAGGAAACCCTCGTCGAATCGAGTAATTTTTGTGCCCTCGACAAAAATTCCGAGTCTCGTTATTCAAATACGAAACCGGAACACGAGTCCGGAACTCATCCGAGCCGCCACGTCGAAGGCCGCTCAATCGAAAATTGAATTTCAATGTCACAACAGTGCAGATGTACGGCGCGCGGCTCGGGCGGCGTCGGGCGCGCTCGGGGCCGCTCGGCCGCTCGGATCGTTGGGCGGTGCGCGCGCCGCGGGCGGTGCGCGCGCGGGCCGGCGGCGGCAGTGTCCCGGGCGCGCCGCGCGAGCCGCACGTGTGCCATGCGTCCCGCCCCGCGCCCCGCGCCCGCCCCGCACGCCGCGCCTCCGAGCCCGCAGTGAGTGTAGTGTGAGCGAGCGCGACTGTGGCGCGATGATCGCGCGACTCCGCACGCGCTGAAACGCATGCGATTTGTCGCGACGGATTTCTGTTCCTACCGTAAGTTTCAGTGTTGTTTCGCGACTTTAATGCAAAGTTGCTCGGACCGGAGCCCAGTTCGAGTTGGCAAACTTTACATTTATCGCTCCATCGGAGACGAGTGAACAGTTTGAGTGGTGACGAGGATTGTCGCACAAAGCGCTGCTAGGCCGCGTTCTGACGCGAGTTATCTCGCATCTCGGCGCGGAGCGGGCCGGCGGAACTCAGCTAAGCCGCTCTCTCTAGGTACCCACACAACTCTGCGGAGCCGCGAACTTTAAGTACTCTTAGTCACTGAAAAGTTGATAGTTTAAATTGTATTTAAAGTGTAGTTCTGTCGTAAACTTTTAATGTTCGTCACTTTATTCATAAAGCTCTCGGTACGAGTAGCAGATAACTGAATAACGCAAACCGTGAAAACGTTGTGAAGTGTTGACGGCGGTGGATTTGCATCGCGGAACAGCGCGACTCGGTGCGGCGCGGCGGCGGCGGGCTGCATTAATGAATTGCGGCGCCGCGCCGTACCGCTCACCGCCGAGCCACGCGTCACCGCACCGCACCGCACCGCGCCGCGCTACGTTCGTAAAACTTTATGAGCGGTTTAAACCGAACATTAGTTGCCGAGCACTCGGCACAGATAACGCCGCTCTCTGAATAAAACATTCAATCTGCGAGAGAAGCCACTCTATTTGATTAACGTCGTAATTACTCATATAACTTCGCGGACGTCTCGTTACAACCGATCCACTTCCGAACGTCACGAGTTTGTTTCAATCACGTCGGAAGTCATGACCTAACAAAGGCAAGCACGATATTAGAACAAAGCTTGAATAGAATGTCGCCGAGAAAAAATAATTTAAGTATCATAAACCTAGGCGCAGATGATCCAATCTCGGGGAATAGACGGAGCTTTGAATTCGCAGACCTTAAAAAAATTATAAGCAAGGGAAGGCGCCACAAACTCAGCAAATGGGATTTCTTTTTTAATCCACCGCCTGAATAGTTTGAATAGCTCGAGAGCCTGGAATAGTTGGTACGTTATTGCAGGTCGGGGCTGTTCGGGGGCGTTTGAGGCAAGACGGCGGAATCGCTTTACCGAGGGTTGAATGGGATTAGCCCTTTCGAGGGGATGCGATAAACTATTATACGGACTGAACGCTCCAAATAGCTGGCGGAGTGCGCAGCCGGCCCGCGTCACCGGACACCGGACCGGCGGTTATCAATCCACTCCAGACACTTCGATAACCAGATCACACTCGATAACTACGCGGAATACTTTTGTAAATCCAGAGCCTTGAAGTCTTCATTGATTAACCGATTAATATCTCATTATCAGCATACAAATGCACACATGCATAGATCTACAATAACTTGTCAATATATCAAGTATCTCCGAAATCACAAAAGAAAAAAGCTTATAGGTTACCAACGACGATGAAAATTTCCGTCATGCAAAGCTGTTAAAATACTATATAGTAAAAAATCACACAATATGATGTTGTTACATTAAACAAAACATTATATTTAACAAAAAATCACAGTTTGTGTGAATAACGCATCTACTGTTAAACATCCTCGGCGGTACTTGATATAGCATCAATGCAACATATTTGCCAAACACGGACATGATAATTAAATATTCGCGACAAGTGTTGTTTAATAAAGCACAGATTGTATGCATATATGCAGAAAACTTACACATTTGTATAATTGATAGATTGCCACTTTTCAAAATAATTCGATTCGAAATAAAGGAAAGCGAAGCTCAGAAAATAATTAATTTCAGCAATAAGAAAACCACGAACTGAAACGAACAAAACAACGCACCTGCCCCCAACGTTGAGTCTCTCTCTCAGTACCAAACGACAATTAATTAAATAATCATTTCAATAAGCCGGTAATAGACGCCGCCGAGCATTCAGCGAATCAGCTAATGAATAGATTGTTGTTGTGTTCATTATGTAGCTAAAGGTTTCGCGCCCAAGTTCAGAGGAACCTCGCAATCTGAGATTATAATAGACAAAGAATTTTATGAGGCAGTAATTGGCAAAGACGTCTTATTAAATTCTGTTTAAATACTCTTGCTTTGAAATATGATCCATGAAACATATAGGACTCATTATTATGAAAAATTACAAACATGCTAAAATTACATAAGTGTATACTGAATACGTTCATAATGATTGCTTAAGTCAAGATAATACAAAAAAAGTTTCCAAGAGAGACTTGGCCACTGTTATTTAATTACTTTTAATGCTTGTTGAGTCAGTAAGCAGTATTACTTACTTGGTTTAATTTTTGTAACTTACTAAGCTATGCAACTAAGTTTATACTTAGCAAATAGTGTCGATTGTAATTGCCGCAGTGAAAATTAACATTTGTGAAAATAAAAATACTCGCTGAAAGCTCGGTTTATATTCAACTTGTAATGTTTTGCTCCGTATTGCAGTTATTTCGCTCTCGTGGTCAAAGGTGGGCCGACCGCGCTCGTTCTGAATGATACTATGAATGATAATTATTCGAGTAAATGTCAGGAATCGTTTTATTAACGCACCGTGTGCCGCTGCGCTGCAGGAATACTTCGCACATTAATATTACAGTTGTGATTACCGTTTTATTGTGATTATTTTGACGTGATATTGGAATTTTATCGGTGTACTTGGCATTTTGACGTTCTGATGTAAATGAGATAATTCAATGCAGTTTCAAAAACAAATGCTTTTTACAAATAGGCACTAAAATAAATTTATGACACTGGCCATTCTATTCTGTTCAAATATCACCGTGAACACGAAAGTGAAGTGAGCGCGCAGTGAATCCATAGTTCACCTGGAGCTACGGATTGTCAGCTTACTGCAACCTTACTTCACCTAAGAGTTCACGTTGAGTCGTTTCCAGACTATCACTGCGGTCACATCGTGTTCCAATGCTAAGAAGCATCAAATGGACGTTTACAGATTACATCAACGATTTCGGATAAAGAGCGCGAGTTTTTTAACGTATTCGATTTTAATGTAAATGTTCGGTTAAGTCAAATTGTATGTACGTTGAGCTCTTTAAAGTTTTAAGTTTGAGCTACACGGTATCTGACAAATGCTTGCACTGTCTGGACAGGTCCACTCAAATCCGTGTGGCACTTTCCTCAAAAGGCTAACTCAGACATTAACCTACATGGTTCTCATATGATTTGACCAGTACGGATTGTATGGACTTTAAAAGAGACTTTGACCTCTGAGTTTGTTTCGGTGTTTCTTCTCAGGGTAGTCAGCTAGGAAACACCGGCTTCTTCTAGCTTAAAATGACAAGAAATATTGGACGTGTAAAAGTGTTATGTTTAACCTACTTACAAAATAAATATCATTTATAGAAAAAAGCTTTCAGTTTATTGTCACCAGACGTCGCTAACTCAGTTCCAATACAAATTGATGTTTACACTAACGCGATCGAGAATGTTAAAAAACTCACACTTAGCAAGAGTTTCGTATAATCACTCAACTTGAACAACTATAAAGTCGTCCTTTATGAGCAGCAGCGCCGACGTATTTAAAGAGAGATCGACGGGACGGTTCTTAATCTTCACATACTTATTCCAACGTAAATTCTGCATAAACCCGAGCGTCGTAAATGAGGATCCTCATCACTTTATCCGAACTCATTCCACTTTTAATAGGTGTGTGCCATTAGCATTAACTGGTACGTGGTCGGTGCCCGCGCTACCCGGCGCTCGTCACATCCTGCTCCGAGTCGCGAATAATCTTGTCTGGCGGCATACGCGCGGCACACTTAGCGCGGCGCCTCGATCGCAGATCGCTCCCTCGGGCGCAGATAAGCCAATCCCGCTGCGCTATATAAACCTTCACTATTTTATGACGCGATTTAACGCCACGCCGAAAACCCGGATAAAGTTATGTTTGTTGTTTTGCCTCTATCTCGTCTTACGCACAGACGAGCTCCCTGTGCCTTCGTCAAACGATATCAGTCGAGTTTCGCCGCAGATCAAATTATTTATATGTTCCTGGTAGTTTGAGACGAGTGTGATCAGCTTGTTTGATGTTCCCGCAAGCGCTCCTCAGTGGAGCTCGGGTATCGCTTCTGTAAACTCTCGTATTCGGTCGCAGTTTATCTTTCGTGGAATTATGAGCCAAGCTTTTATCATCGTCTAAGGCTTCAGCTGAAGCTTGCTTTCGGAGAATGATTGCGCTGCCTTGTACCGTACTGCTTTATCTGAAGTTTCCTTTGAGGATCGTAAACGGTGTCCAAATAAATAGTGTGAGGGTGCTTGTGCCAGTGTGGTGAGATAGCGTGGTGTGTATGCGGCGTGCCGGAGGAGCGAGGATACGTAGCGCGCCAGATAACGGAAGGGTATGATATCAAATCCTTTTATTGAATGTTCGACCCCCAGCGGGCGCGCCTGTTCGTGTATTGAATTAGAAACCGCATCCCATGATTGAGTTGTAGTTTTTGTGCTGACAGATGGCACAAAGGATTGCACTGATTTAATTTGTAAATAAATTGTATCAGCTTTAATATAATCCTTGTTTGAAGATACACAATTCAAGTATAAATAACAGTCAAAAGCAAGTTTTACAATATGCCAGAATTTCTTCATTAAAGTCAAAAATATTTCACAACTCGTTACAATGAAAGTAGCGTTGATTGGCTGAAGACAAGCGGCATCGCATCAGCCCTTCAGACTCAATTGTGGCACGAAGTAATCAATTAAAATAATGAAATAATTGTGCCTGGTGTCGCCGATGGGTAATAAGCGAGTCGGCGGTTTGTTGCCGAACCATCCGTCCTGCGTTTGAATTATTCAATATTACAAATTACATTACCATGTACTGAAATTTGGACAGTTTGAATGGTGCTCGACCCCTCCTCACAACGTGTCACAATGTAATGGCAACATTATTCAAACTACATATTTTGTGTTTAATGTTTAATAATAAGTGAGGAGTAGTTAGTTATCAGCTCTCTATGCAGTAGCTCTCAGCTAATGTTACTAAGTAAGTCACGACGAGTTTCTGAGTGATAAGTATAGCGGTGAATAACAAAGAGCGACAGACATGAAACTAACCTTAATGCAAAAGTTCTGGAAATGATTAAGAGTCGACGAAACTCCTAGACGTCTATATTTACCTCGCTTATAATATCCTCGCCTTCTATTTGAGGTATCTCGAACCAAATTGTATCCACACTGAAATTTTGACTTTAAAGATATACGCAAAAGTAATAATATTCTCGTCTATATTCATAGAAGTGCCAAACAATCAGTAATGACTGTTTAGAAACATTCCAAGTCAGGGATTGCGCACTAAATCACAACGGTTTCTTCGTGGCTCGTGGCTTCATTAATCACGCTGTTATCTGCGACATGTTCAGTTGTTCACCTCATAACAATTAGTGCCGAAGTAATACACGAGCCTCGCTCAGTGAGCACTCTCGCGGAGTGCCGAGGTACTTAGTAACAAGCTCAACTTGTCGGCAAACTATTTTCACAGCTCATATCATTTATGAAAATACGTTTGCGGTTAATGCTGTTACCCAATACGAGTGTGATGTGAACGGCGAGCGATGCGCGCGGTGATGGATCGTCCATTGCCGGCAAACTGCCACTTTATTGGACATTAATCGCTCTGATATAGCGATGGATACGTGATACTGCGATCTGGTGTCGAATTTTAGTTTTGGTTTGTACAGCCATGTTACAGGCATATTTGTGGGTAAATTTGGTTCGTTGTGAGTTTCGTCGCCTTCATACCTTATAGTTATGTCTTTGTGTCTACGATCGCTTTGTGAACTTAAGTTACCTCATTTTATATTTATCCGTTCTTTCATAATTTGTGGAGCATCGTCTATTTAATCCTTTTCACGAACACTTCCAAATTCTGTGTTATGAATCACAAAATTCGTCTGTTTGAATAACTAATACTAACTAAGGCTTTGTGTATTTGAAGCTATATGTTTGTAAACGCACCCACGATACAGGAGAAATTCCTAGAGTGGGGCTACGTATCTTCTGAAAAAAAGGTTTCAACAAACATTTGGCATGCTCGTATTATTCAAATGCTCAAGTATAACTCTATTAGATGAGTTCTCTAGTGTTCACCATCTAATATAATTGATTCGGTAACTAAACGGCCGTAAATACTTGACTGTTTGCCCCACAATAGGCCGATGTAATCGCCACTATTAATAACGGCCACAATTAAAGCGCGCTTTGTGGCCGATGCCTCGTGTGCCGTTTTATCTACCATCTGACTAATGACCAGCCCTTTGGTCGGACTTACCCCCCGAGTGACGGTGTCGTTGTAGTGCCAGTAATACCAATGTGTACTGTTGCTGAATCATTCCAACGTTAACATGATCGTGGAAATTATATAGTTTAGTGTTAGTGCAGTAAATGTTACTATTACGCTCCTCGCTCCCGGAATATACTGCAATAACTTTAACTCTTTAGTCTCGTTTGGCTTCACAAGTGCGAATATCAGTAACGACATACACGCGACCGAAGCTGCGGGCAACAGCTAACCACTACTGAGGTACATAGACTGAACTAACACAGAGATATCGCTCAAGTTTCAGGCACGATCCACTATTGTAATTTCCTTCGACTCTCGCTCATATTTGTATAAACGTGTTAAACCATTAACGGCATTTCTCCACTAATTGGAAAATCACTGTCCGAAGCACTTTTTAGGGGAAATCGTTAAAGTAAATATTAATTTAATTTAACTTTATTCTCTATAGTAAATAACTGTCTTATTAATGGATTTCATAAATGTTCCACCTTATCTCATTTATTTATCAATATTTTTTCAATACCCCAAACACAGAATAAGAGTTATAGGGCAAAATATTCGCTATTTGTTTCAATTTATCGATAGTTTGCTATGAGCCTTATGAAGTTTATTACATAATGCATAATAATGTTTCAATTTGATTTATGTGTTTATTAGTCTGACTATAAAAAACATCCCAGTGGTTCAAAAACAATCCTCTGAAGCCGATTTTAAAATAATATAAATAAATTATTTTAAATTAGAATAGAATAGAATACTCTTCATTATGTACACCATATAAGTTACAGAAAATATAGATGAAGAAAATATTACATAGGCTAAAGCGATCTTTTCAAGACAACCTTTGGATGGATTTTAAATAGAAAAGGAAATACAGTAGTAGGTATTTTTGTATTATATACCTATACAATAAATAAATATATAAAATCATTAAATAAAATAAAATTATGAAACGAAAAGCATAGAATCCAAATAAAAAAAATAACCATATTCTACACATTTTAATGTACAAAAATATAGACATTATTATAATAAACAACAAGAAGTGCTTTTTCAGTAATTGTGATTAAAAGATGAACTTGGCAGGGGACCTATTCTCTGTGCAGCGATTATCTGTTGTAAGTTAATCAAAACACGATTCGTTTTAAAAAAAGGAACATAAAATGAACAATAACTGACTTGTATGGCAATTTGTTTTCATACCGACATGAAACATAATATAATTTCAATGAATATTTACGGTCCTCCCGCTTTGTTCGAACAACATTTATTTCAATTGAAATCGAATATCAGATTAACAGTTTCATTCATTTTCATAAATTATTATCATTTAATTGCTTATCTTTGGGAATACACTAAATAAAACATTTCAGTGATTTTGACATTCAATTTCTGCGACATTTATGCGATGTTAAGAATACAGAAATTGAATTTCGTTTCGAAACAATTCATTTTACATCGCTAAACTTATTAATCCCTTGTTAGCGCGCTGCGAACGAAAACTATTTCGTTTTGCATAATATTTCAGTCGGCGCACAAAGCGGCAAAGTGAACATTTTCTTTATTTAACTAGCTTCACAATTACGCTGACACGAGTAATTGAGGAAGCTCCTCTAGCGCGCGCTGTTTGTGTCCCAGCGCGCTCGAGTGGACATCTGTCCGGCGACTGAAATACCTCCACAGTTTTCGTTTCTATTACAAGGAGTGCACTTTATCTCGTAAATTCGTTCTAATTTACAACACTGGAGATTTATTCCGGTGTTAATTATAAAAAATAAGGAACTAACGTGTCAGCTACTTTGTATTCTAGAACAGTTTTCATAGCGCTCGTAACTGCACGCTCGCGATACTGTTTGTGTACACGACAGTGTCCCACAGGGCCTTTGATTCTGCGTTGTTGTTGCTTGAGCTGAATGCCACTGATTTGTATAATTAACTAGCAGCGCCCCGCGGTTTCACCCGGGTAGTTCCCGTCACCATGGGAATACGAGTATAAAATATAGCCTATGTTACTGGTTGATAATGTAGCTTCCTATTGGTGAAAAAATGGACAAAATCGGTCCAGTAGTTTCGGAGCTTATTCGGTGCAAACAAAGAATGAAATCATTCCTCTTCATAATATTATTATGATTAATGAGAGTTATCAGCGCGCCACTTGTGACATTAAGCGCCATGTAACAGTAGGCCGGCGCGCGGCGCGGCTCATCCCGCATTACAACACGCCAACTAAGTACGGTTCCATGTATTACACGCTCATTGTATCAGATTAATAGGATTTTGGTTCGTGACGCCACTCCAAGCTATTATGTTCTTTACACTCACGCAATAACGCCTTCAATGGCCCGGCCTTTGTGAGCGCTGCAAAGTAATTGCAGAGCGCATTATCACTTTGAATGACAATTTTTGCTCAAAGAGCTCAATTTGGAATGTAGCCGAAATGTGGCGCTTTGAACATTTGTTCAGCGGCGGTTCTAAGTTAATGTACGTGTGAGCTAGTCGCGCGGTGAGCCGCACTGTACCGCTGTCTATTTCTGGGTCGCTGCTCACAGTGCATGCTCACAGCACACTGTCGCCGGCTGCAAGATGTCGACAACTTAGTACCGCGACGACAAGCACTCGCACAACTTGGACAACTCCACAACTGTTGCCAAAATTTACCAAACTTTATGTATGCAGCGCTACAGTTGTATAAATACTGCCAAAATCCGAGCATTTGGAACATTGCGAAACGGACCGCGCCGTTCTAAAATCTATTCCACCATGTTTATTTAGTATTCAATTTCAGTATTTCCGTATTCTGTTGAAGGGCTGGTGGGTTCTGGCAAGGTGAATCCGTTTACGGACAAAGTAAAAGATCCATCTATCTAGACGAGACGACTGCCCCCATTTGCGATCCAGGAATACCTTTTTATTATTCTTGGAACGTTTAGCGTCTTCTTGTACCTACGTTTATGTGATATTGATGTAGCAGACACTCTATAGGCAGTAGATGAGGCTCACAAAGATACAGTCTTGACTGTGTTGGTAGCAGAAATACAAATAGCTGGCCCATTAGCTGTTCGCTAAAACGACTAATGTTGAATGAAGTCCTCGTGTTGTGAATAGAGTCACACTTACTATAATGCTAGCTATTAGTACACAGAAAAAACGCCCTTCAATGAGCGTGCTAACAATTGAGACGTGTTTCACAAAAAGCGCCATTATGTTGGAAGGCTTCACAAACGCACTTCACTGCGATGTCTCATTAAGAGCTGCGCGGTGTTATTGAGCAATTAGTTTTAATCTGAACTTATTTTAATTATGTGCATTAAAGTATGTTCATGCTTACAATGCCATTTTTTACGAGTTTTGAGTTTAATAATATACACTTATAACTTTCGCATAAAGCTTTGTGTTAAATTTTATTTCTAAGCTTCCGTCTTAAGTTAATAATTATAGGTATGTTAGATAGCGTATGCATAGTACTAGGTCTTAAGGACCAGCCATTAAAACTTATAAATAAGATTTTCCATTTCTCTCCAAGTGTTCGGTTATTGAAAATAAAAGAACCAAGCCCAGCATCAATGGCTATTGCCGATGCACTCTGATAATACATGAATAAAACGACAAATACGAAATTGTAAGAACGCTATTCAGATTCTCGTACAATATGCACTCGTATCAAGTACCAGTCATTGTATTCACAGATCAGTGCAAAAATAAAGACAACATCGAAAAACAACAATACAAGATAATACCGTTCAGATATGCGTTTATCTCAGCAGGTTATCAGCTCGTGTTGTAGGAAGAACAGCTTCAAACGCCGACACGTTTAAAATGTATAAGACAGGCTGTTCGAATAATATTATCAGCTCGGCGGCGAGGCACGTCTCGCCACTTTATTCAGGGAGACGGGGTCGCGGGGGGGGGGGGGGGGGGGGGTGGCGGTGCGACAAGTGCCCTGCTTCACAACTTTGACAAAGAGTGTCACCTCTTAGCTGTCAAAATTAAGAAGCGTGGCAGGTGGCTCCTGCTAGTAATTAGGATGCACTCGATTGGCCCTCGCCGCCACTCGTGGAGCGAGGTGGAACGACTCGCTGCGTGTTTAAAATGTCGAGTCTCATTGTTATCTTGTCGCGTTTGTCTTAAAATGTGTTCAACTTTAAGACGAGTACAAATTGCTCGCTGTTACGGTTATTAAGTGGCGCTTCAAATACAACTTTTGTTCTTTCCGCTTCTTACGTTTCATTTTTTTTTAAGATAAACGTAAAGTGAGTCTCCAAAATCACATAAATATAAAATTGACCGCAGTGTTCATGATGGTGAGGATGGCAGAGGGTCGAAGTTAAATAATGTGATCACAGATTTGATAATGAAGCGCAGACACAAGGAAGACGGAAACGAAACGGAGTTGTAAACATAAGACGGAGCCGCGGACAATGGATTCCTAACCGTCTTCATTTGAAAGAGGTTTTACATTTAACGCATTCTTTTGTAACATTTTATGCCTACTTTTTTTGCTTTTTCATCCGCGGAACTTATCACACCTAACCCAAACTGTATTCATTTCAATTATGTCATTTACATGCACTTTTGAATTTCTACCAGGGATGCGAAAATTCTCGAAAAAAATTACTACAGCCCTGGAAATCAAATGGCATTTGAAGTAACACGAGTGGGCTTTAATAACCAAGTCTGATGCCTCTCACTCCGCGCAGAGTGGGAGGAGCCATTTTTAATGATTACTCATCCACAAAAAAGCACATTTAAATAGTCAAGAAATTTAAAAATGAAGCTAACACGTCCGAAGGCAAAGATTTCTGTGGTGCAGAAGGTGCAACAAACTCCACTGACTCTCTCGTAAATCCATAAATAGTTACAAACTTATGGTTAGTTCGTTCATTCTATGCATATTTCAAGTAATGTTCTATCTATGTGACAAATTTCATACAGATTCGTTTAGCCATAGAGGTGTGGTTGATTAGTAAATAAATTATCGTATGATTACTTTGGCTAAGTTAATGGTGTAGAAAAACATTTAGTTTTTTTTTTTCTTACTTAGTTCAGTTTTATTTCTCTTCCAAACAGATATTAAAATCTAACTTAAAAACTGAAACCTTAATGATGAAATTCGAAAAGTTTATCAAGCCGTCTAGATTCACACTTTAATCCGTCTTTCAGAAAATAACCAAACAATTTACATTGAAGTAAAACATTTGCGAAGTTCTGCGAGCAGCCTAATCTTGATTGTTGAGGCGTTCATTACAGCAGTCATTAATATTAGAAATGCCGCGGCAACTCCTCCTCTAGAGGGGGGAGGGGGGGGTGGCAATCAGCTGTGCTTTACTAACTGTGTGATCCTTGTATTTAAAATTCAGCATTAAAACTTTTACCGTTAAAACTCACGTACTGTGGTATGTTAAACGTCATTACAGCTATCAAGTTATCAAGCATGTAGGAGGAACTGCCATTGTTGAGGAATTTGTTGGAGAGAGTCACCGCGGCCAAGAGTAGGAGGAACACGAATGGGTTTTAGTCAGTAAGAGTCTGATACCTTCCGCTCCGCCCAGAGCGGGAGAAGTCATTTGATGATTTCCAACACGTGAAAGAAGGCTTTTGCTGTTGATCAGGGACTGTATTCCTTTTTTTCTTGTATTTTGAAAACTGTATGTTTTGTACGAACTTAAAGTTAATTTTAAGTAGACCGTTGTGTGTCTATAGCAGACAAAACATACTTGACTCATACATTATTTACTTATGACATCCACATGTTGTTAGTTTTTCTGGGAAACACACAACTCAAGCTAAAACCTAAATTAGTACTCATTAAGTAACAAAATAAGACTTTTCCTTAAAGAAAACCCGGGTTTGAAAATAATTACAATTATATTTAGGTATAACTAGCAGCGTCCTCTGATTTAACCCACGTATTTTCCGTTTCATTGGGAATACGGGGATAAAATATAGCTTATGTTACACGCTGATAATGTAGCTTTCCATTCGTGAGAAATGGAAAGAATATAAATGAATAAAATCGGTCCAGTAGTTTCGGAGTTCATTAGGTACAAACAAACAAATATATTTCCTCTTCATACAATTTGTATAAATAAAATAAATAAATAAATATTAAATAAAATTGATTTAATAAGGAATAATTCAATGTATATTGATGAGATATTTTGTTAGCATGTATTACGAGTACATTATCTTAAAACTATGTTAGTCATGTGGAGATCTAATTAAACTATTTAAGTAAATTAATTAAAATTGATAATTAAAATGTACGGAAATTAAAATTAAATTAAAATACAAAAAATCAGGTGATATGCAGCTTGATAAGCCTTCCCACAACCAACTGCCGCATTTGGTCTGTCTGCTATCATCCTTGGAATTTCGTTGCCACTCCCTCGAATTCGGCGAATAAGTGAGGCTGACTTTTTGCGCTTTATAGCGTAAAACAGCTTTAGCATTATAGCGTATAGACTACATTTTTCACATAACATAATAAATATTTGTATCGTAAATCAGAGAAAAATATTATATAAATGGAATTTTCCTCAATTATTCGGCGAGTACCTACTAGGCGCACATGAGTGGATAAGAGATGAGCACGAGAGCCATTGTGTCGGAGAACTCCGATGTACTCGGCTCATTATTCAGACGTCACTGAGTACGTTCATATTGTGTGAGCACGTGTGTGTGCGATTTTTCTATCGTTAAAGCGCTATAGTATAATCGATAAGTACACGAAAAGGCGTGATAATTCAAACGTATGTCATAAATTTTATATCCATTTACATATATAAAAAAAACTTTTTTACTTAAATTTACTAAAAATCAAAAAAGTACAAAATAACTTTAATTTCGGAACTCGGTGTTTGTGGTTCCTTTTTCATTTTTTGAACACCGACTTCCGAAATTAAAGTTATTTTGTACTTTTTTGATTTTTTGTGGAAAAGTCGGTTGTATTTTTTTTTGTAAAAAGTTTTTTATTTTTCACTTTTTAGTGGTACCTAAACCCCCTCCCCTTCCCCCACCTAAACGAACCAATTACATTAGTGTAAAAAAAAACGCACTGCTCCAATGCAGAGTAAACTAAAAGGTCGTCAATGTAGACAATGTAGATATTTTTTTTAGATTTTTGTTGATTTTTCAAAAACCACTTGTTCGATTTCGATAAAATTTTCATAGGACCATTTGGGAAGTATACCCTTTCCAACAAAAAAAGAATTTTTCAAATCGGTTGGCAAGCGTCGGAGTTATGCGCGAACAAACAAAAAAAAAAAACATACAAACATCCGAATTGAGAACCTCCTCCTTTTTTAGAAGTCGGTTAAAAATAAAAATATCGTTGACTTTACGAACAACGACTTAGATTTGAGCGTCGTTATTTTTACCATTCCACTCTTGCCACACCAACCCAAATTAAAGACCACATTAAAAATACAATTCTTCAAGATAAAAAGTCATGATTAAATTACTTAACAAAAGACGAAAGTTAGTTAACAAAAACATAAATAGCGAAAATATAACGAAGTCACCATTAATTCCACAATCTCACGAACTTCTTGCCATAAACCTCTTTTTAACGAAATCTAAATGAGTTAAACGTTCTGATATAAAAATAAAAGACCGTGTGAGTCAGACAGTGAGCTACGGACGAAGTCAACGATACGACATTTGGAGAAAGAAAGACATACCAACATTCGTCAGTCTTGTTTGTGCAGTACTTTAGCAAAAAGGTTAACAATGTTGATTAAAAATATAAATAGGTGTGTTTTGTTCGCGTGGCACTTGGAACATGACTTCATCGAGAGTCACAACTTCGCAAGCCGCACGCCACCCCGCTCAGCAGCTCGCGTGCGCGTCAGTAAGTGCATTATGTCAAGCCGAATCACGGCCTCACGTGTCACAGCCCACATCAATTGCAATATTTTGTTCCACCGCTAACCAGTTGGGCGAAAATTGTTTAAGAATTTAATTTTCAACACACTTTGTAGTAACATGCGATGTTTTATTGTTTTTTTTTTTCATTCATTGCTAGACTGACTTTCATTGAGTACGCTGTTTAAATTGGATTTGTGTGAGCTAGATGAGAATGTACATAAATGTATTATCTCCTGAAAATGAAATTTATAATTGTGAAAATATACTCGTACCCTACGATTTCATTGCTTGAATGTTTAACTGGTTCAACTGACTTGTCAGTGACAAATAAATGTAATTTACATACTATAAACTAATTGACGTAAAGTGGCCTCCATTTCAGTACGTTCTAAATAAATATTCATCTATTTATGTCGTCAAATTGATTCACTCTGGACATAATAGATACATGAAATGGTCCATTTTAGTAACTGTTTCGTCCATCAAGTACTAATTGTTACTATCATTAGGACTCTGAATAGCAACTGCTCAAAGCCTAAGTTATTTCGGGTCAGAATAAACTTCAATATAGATCTGGGGGACGGTAGTGCCCCCGCCAAGACGAAGCGTAAGGGCCGTTTTGCTACCATCACGGAGATTTCATAGGCATTCGTTCATTGGGTGTGAAATAAAACAGCCAAGCTACAAGTTTTGACCAAACTTAGCTTGTAGGTTTAGAACGTGCAGTCTTCAGAGTTTGGCTTTATACGAGATCTAATAACCTTTTCACAGGTAAGCTGTGTAGATTCGTCTTGGCAACATTTTCACATTAAAATGTTTTTGGTGGGTTTCTATATACTGCAATTTAGATAGAGGTTCATATTTTACCTGTTAATATATTAAAACTGGGTCAAAATCATGCCGCTTGATAATCTATCTCTGGTACGAGAACAAGTCCATACCGAAATTTTTGTTCATATTATTATAATATTCATCAAACAGAACCTTTACAAAGAAATTACAACAATTAATAAAAAGCTTTTATGTAAAATCGGTTCAAAGAAACAATAATGAGCTTAGAATTGAACGAAACGATGTAGAACAATGAGTAGATCCTCAGCTAGACGTATGACGACCTGCACTTACAGTCGGCTGACATTCACTGGGTTTAACCTGGATATAGTATATTACGTCAGGGTATTTATTGCACGGTTTCAGCAGTCTGGTACTGGTTATAATAGTACGAGGTGAGTTTCTGTTCAGCACTATACGTAATGTCATCATCTGCCTAGCCTTTTCCCAACTATATTGGGGTCGGCTCCCAGTCATGCTGGATTCAGCTGAATACCAGTATTTTACGTGAAGCGGCTGCCTATCAGACCTCCACAACCCATTAACTGGGGAACACGGTACTTCTTGGCAAGACTGCTGTCAGATTTTCTGGCTGCTGACAATCCGTAACTATACGTAATGTATTAATTATGTAATACTCGTGTGGTTTCCAAGTAGGAACTACTATTAATGGTTGTTGTAAGCTGAAGGTGTACTGCCCTTTCACACGGCTGCGACGTGTGTACATAGCCGGGGGCATGTGTCGCGGTGCGTGTCAAAGCTCCCGGTACCACCTTACACTTCAGCGGTTCCGCCGAGACGTGTGAAAGGGTGTTAAGCGATTATTATTTGATGTGTTGTGAACGGTAAGGGAAGAATTGAATTCACAAACGTAAGCTGATGAGTTTACGTGCGAAATATGTTTTATCAAATAACATAAGTTATTTCTATTTAGGAACTTGTACTAATCGATGACAAAATTGCCCCTCTTTCTGTGTACGTATACAATGACTGTGTTGACTCAGACTTTTATTGGCATTATATCCACTTATCCTGTCTGGCCGTTAGGGAAAAGTTGATGTCACACGTTTTTGTTTCTAGACCGTTTATTACATACTAGCAGCGTCCCGCGGTTTCACCCGCGTAGTTTTCGTTCCCGTGGGAATACGGGGATAAAATATAGCCTATGTTACTCAAGGTGAATGTAGCTTTCTAATGGTGAAAGATTTTTTAAATCGGTTCAGTAGTTTTTGAGTTTATTCGTTACATACAAAATACAAATCTTTCTTCTTTATAATATATAGATTTGCACCAGTTAGAGTACATTTCAATTTATTCCTATCAATCGTCGAAATGTCCTCGAGAGTCTCACGGTCCTTATTTAATCATGGTGATACCATAAAGCCAGAACATTAGTACTCATAGACTTCAATTTAAATAGATATAGCGCACATTTAGATAGGACGGCAGGTATGTGTTGGCAAGGTATTGTTTCACTTAATTTGTATAACAAACAGTGGTAGATGATGAAATATTCAGTATATTATTAGTGGGTATTACTTCGTAAATCCGATAATTATCTATTCCTTCTAACGTTAATATTTATGTACTACAGGGGTGTAGGGACATAATCTTTGGCTTAATAACGTATTTGGTAGTAAGGGTTGGGTGTCGTATGAGCTTATTTCAGAAGAAAAGGGATACAAAGGATTTGAATCCCTGATCTATAGTAACTATTTCGTAGAATAAGATTATTTAGGATTTCAATCAAACTGACTTGATCCAGTAAGTAAAAATCAATGTTTAACTTTAAATCTTAAACTAGTCTTATAATAAAATATTACTTATCATTAAAAAAAAGAAAAGAAAAATATCAGTACTAGGTACGCATCGCATAACGCATGTTCACAAAATATTGCAAAACCTTATAACCCCCATAAAGATAATCCTCGCACATTTTAACACCAGCCTCAAACGCCTCGGAACCAGTGAAGCGACGAATTGAAATCACACTCCGATTTATGGAAGAACATCTCTTCCCCTTTCCTGCGCGCCTGGTGGCCTGGTGCCGCGCGCCGTCACGCCGGTAAGCTGCGAGGATTAGCAGAGGTGTGCGCGCGTTCTGTGCCTGTCTGTCCCGGTGTCATGGCTGTGTGATTGAGGTTCATCGAAAAACCTACCTAATCTATAATGATGGAGAGTTGATAATATAAGTCCTACATTATTTACTAACCTGTAACTTGGAGAGAATCTGACGTACTTTGCTTCGCACCTGAAAATATTCATTCAATAAGCGCGCAATGGTATATAAATAAAGAACGAGTGTGGAAAAGTCGCCGGCCAGCCCCACCATATTCAATTGATTTATTCATAATACCAGCCTGGTTGCCACGCAGCCACACTGGTCGCCGCCTAGCCCCGAGGAAGACCGACCTCAACCTGAGAAAATAAATCCACTACCCATTTCTCAAAACAATTTATTACCAAATAATATTGTATCTATTTATATTTTTTTTGTAAAAAGTTTTTTTATTTTTCACTTTTTAGTGGTTCACTCCCAGCTAAATATACCCATCACAGTGTACGTGGAATAAACACTTGTCATTTCCTCACCTTCGGCTCGGGTGTCTTTTTAATGAGGCATTTAATAAGCATCAAAGTAGGTACAAGTACTATTTTAAAGCAACTAATTATAAACATGCTTCATGTGCTCGACACAACATTATTACCTATAATTACTAAGAGTCTACAATTTGCTACCAGCAGTGTTTAGTCCCATTGCACATAATTAAGTTATAAAGTTCAGCGCATAATTACAACAGTGATAAAAGTGTCAATAAAAGTTCACAAGTCAATGGGCGGCTAAACCACTCCGCCGGAGCCCGCTGCGGTAACTTTTATAACTTGAAGGAAAAATTGCGGTTTTCATTTATTTATGATTTTATCATTTGGTTTGTTTTTAGTTGTGCTAAGTTAATAGTTGAGTCGTTACCTATGAGGAAAGATTGTCGTGAAACTTTAGTCACATAATAATTTACAACTTTAGTTTCTTGGTTTTCATTTATGTATGTATGTGTTTTTAGCACCATAGTTTCTATTTGCATTAACTTAATTGATTTGATGAACTTAATAATTTTGAATTACTGTTATGAAAAAATAATATTTGATTTAGTATTGCAAAAGGTTTTTTTTTGCTTTTAATTTTATTTCTAAGTAATGATTTTAATTAGAAATAAAATCAAAAGTAAAACAAATCCTTTTTTAAAAATACCTTTTATTTAAATACTCTAAAAAGAGGAAAATACAATTTTAACTATCAACTTATAGCCTAGCCATTATACACAATTTATATGATCATAAAAGCTTGAAAAATCAAATAGCCACGTTTGCCAAATACAGCAACCTATTTAAGTATCACGCCCTATTAACTTGCTAAAATGTCTAGGTAGTGAAGCAGTACAAACAGCCCTAATATTGTATTAATGTATTCGTCCTGATAGTACACGAACACGGGGCGCCCTCGCTCTCCGGACAACTAAACGCGTGTAACATTATCATAAACACACTATTAATAAAAATTCACGTCACTATGTTATACTTAATAGTAATGTGAATTAGTGTCCATAAAGTAATCTTGATGGACAACACTAATTGAACCCCGCGTGGCATGAGTAACATACTTGTGCCAAGATTTCGAAATTTTTTGAAAGAACTACCGCGGCCCTCGAACGCAAATGGTATTTGGAAGAAACTACCCGAGGGTGGGTTCTTTCCGCTCCACCCAGAGCGGGAGGAGTCTTTAGAGAGAGAGGTTTCCCATACAGAAAAAGTAAGATGCAAAAGTTTGGAAGGAATGAACTGAACGGATCTGAATGAAATCCAGCATGGAGATAAATTATAGTCTAGAATGGCTACTGTGTATCCCGGGAGTTTGTTCCCTGGGATAATTTCCGACGCTCATGCGAGCGTAACCGCTGGCAGAAGCTTGTATAACATAAACACACTATTAATACACACCACACTTATGCTACTATATGAACATCACTAATTGAATCCGGTGCTAAGGACCACACTACGGGGAAGTTTGTCCGCAGCCTGAAATAGAACTCTGAAAGTTTGGAATATTTTTACTCTATTGGATGAAAGATTAGCTGCCCGTTTTGAAAGTTATTTATTAGGGAGCACGGTATCCATTAAGTAAATATTTTATGATGGTAAATTGGATAAAGTACATATTACATTTTAATAACGTAGAACTTATTAGTTACCCACCTACTTTGGGAGTCTATTATTTAATTCAAGTCGGTAATAATGTTTCTTAATAATTCGAGGCGTATTTTTACCTGACAGTTATTTTATTGCTTCATAATTCTGCTAAAAAAGGTCACTTTATGATTATGTACATCGTTTGATTTTTATGCCTAGCAGATTGTATGACGGGACATGTAGCGAAAATGTAGGCGTAGTACGTTTACATCGTCAAGTTTGAATGTGCGTCCACCACGCTTGCAGTGAATAATTAACAATGTACATTAGTCCAGTAGGGATATAATATTTTTCACATAAAACCTTCGATAATTCTAAAGTTTTTAATTTTCGCTGAGTGGATAAGTTTCGTAAATTCATGGCTATTTACAAAAATGCTAACAGTTTAGAGTGATGCAATAGGTATTAAGTAGGTATTTCTTATTATTTCGTGTTATACAAATATTAGAAAATTTAAATTAAAACAGTATACGGGTTCTTTGTAAGTACTATCTAAAGGATATATTAGTGAAAATGCTAACAGATAGGTACTATGGAACAATAGAAATCTAAAAATGTCCCGTAACTCATTCAAAAAATTTTTTAAGTTTTTCAATTCATTTCTTATTTACTAAAAGAGATTAGTTATACCTTACAACAAAAGTTCTAACAACTAAGTATATGGCTGCACGAGTAATTGTATTTTTTCTTTATGATTAGCGACATATTGAATTTAAGTTTATAAAGTTTGCACTGTATATTCGTAATAATAAACTCTGCTACCACACAAAAGTTTCAACAAATGCATAATATGGCTTTTGTTTAAATTGCGAATAACTATTTTCGATAACGAGCCGCGTAAGTAGTACGGCGCATGCGATCGCTGCTGAGTAGCAACACTCCCCCGCCCGCTCCGATCGGGGATGTCTCTATCGCCGCATACCTACTGACCGCTTTTAGTTGCCAAAGTACCTAGGTACATGTTCGGTACGTAACGCTTCAGAGCAGTAGATACATACTAACAACAGAGTGATGGCCACCATACTAGCAAGTGTAATTGTAAATTAGTCACTAATGCACCCAAAGGAGCTGTGCTTTTTTCATTTACTAATAAGATTAGACATTTAAACAAAACTTTTTAAAAGTCCGTTCAACCGATTTGTATTTCTATTCCGTAAGCATAAAGATGGCATTAAAAGCAAAATCGTGATTATAATACCTACCAACTATTTACTGCAGCTGCCATTTGTCATGCCACCAACGTAAAAGAAGTCAAAATCGGTTGAACGGACTGTAAAAAAGATTTATTTCAATGTCTAATCTTATTGTGAATAGAGTATCGTGTGCGATGAAAATTTAAAAGCACCATTTGTTTGACGGGTCCGAATAGGTAGACAGCATTTGTTATAGTATCAGAGACAAAAAGTGACTTTGATTTTTCGGGTAATTGTTTCGGGTTTCGGAATAGGTATCACTAAATGTAGGTACATTAAAAATAATGAAACAAAAACAGGTAAGGTGCATTCGGCTAACTCCGAAAATCGGGATATTCCAATAATATCAAATATCTAGAAATCTCAGCATAATTTTTTGCTCTAACAACATTCGAATACAACCCCGCGTATGGGGGGTGATGCATGTACATTATTCAACTGGTTGTTTTTTAATTCGATAGATTTTCGTTTAAGTGTACTGTTGAGTAAGATTAGGACACTCTAGCTCAAGCTTTTTTTGTTTTTATTGGAATTATTCTACTCGGGTAATTCTGAATTATAAACCATTTGGTTTTGCCCGAATATTTATTTTACAAAGAAATAAGTCGGCAGTTCTCAATTTTTGCTCCTAATTGAAATTGTAAAAAAAAACTTTTCAATGTGCTCTAACGTGTTTTAAACTGTCAACTGTCATTTTATTTAACTGTTTTTTTTTAATCAACAAAAACAAGGAGTACGTTTTACCTAACTATTGCGTAGTAAATCGATTGGCGATGCAATTAAAACAATGGAAAAATGTTGGTTTGTATTTTTAAGAAAAAAAGTGGTATATTACTAAAATAAACTTCTTTGAATCTACAGGCGTTATTTTTGTATTTGAGTGTTATTGATAAAACACGACATTTACAAAAAATACACAGTAATGAAATGATTTCGCGTCTCATTCAATAATTTACCACATTCACTACAAATATACATACCTATTATAGCTACTTGTTATAGTAATAGAGGAACAGACAGAAAGTAGAGATTCCGTTACAACATTTTTTTCTGGAACAGGTAGTTGTCCCGGGTTTTAGGTCATCCCTTCAATTCAATAAGTAGCGTGCATTCGGGTGGTTACGAAAGGATTTGTGATCCGTTCGGAGGCATGTTTATATTTTAACCAACACTCATAATTGAACTAATACTGCTAATTTATGTCGCTTTCTTTACTTGAATATACTACTTAAAGTTCTATTGCAAAGACTTTCATGAATTTCCTTGATAATTGTTGATAAAAATGTTTAAAATCTTAATAATTTTACTTTGTTCACGTCAAATTTTGAAGCATTGTTGATAATTCTGAATGACAGTTGAAAGTGGGTTTATTTCGTCTGGAGCATAAAAAAAAACATATTTCTTTTTACTTTTGTTTCTTCAAACATTGTTCAGCTTTACCCTAAAAATAAATATTTATTGAATTTGACCTCTCAGTAGCTTACATAATTATGGGATATTTGTTTTTCGGAATTACCCTACAAGTTGTCTAAGGTAGCCATACTTTTAAAAAGTAAATGCAGTATTTGTACATTTATAAAGATGTATACAATGAAAAATAATACTTTATATAATATTTCGCTTTGAATAAATATTTGCTTTCGCTAAGTTTTTTTTTTTTTTTTGTAAATATCATGTTTTATCAATAACTCTCAGATACAAAAATGACGCCTGTAGATTCCAATAAGAAGTTAGTTTTATTATATAGCAATTTTAGTTAAATAGCACTGGTTTTATTGAAAAGCCAAATCAAATTTAAAAAATACAGTGATATCCATAGCATAAATACAACAACCACAATTATGTCGATCCTAAAACCAGGTTCAAAAAATAAGTGGTTCGTTTCGATGCCAATGTATACATTCTTATAATAAACTTCCTAGCCTCATTCAAGAACTTAGCAGAAATAAATTCAAATTATTTGTAAAACGTAAGCTGTGCCAGAAAGCTTTTTATACAGTTAAAGATTATCTTGAGGACGAGTAGGCTTGGGATTGAGCTGCTTTAGTTTTGTACACCGCCCAATGTTTTAATTTTTTTATTTCTCTCTTTTGTCTGCTTTTTGTTAATATTTATACAATTTGACATTGGTTTTTATATTTTCATTTACTTTTGACTTGAATGTTTACTTTTAAAGTATTCTTTTTATTACAATTTCTTATTTTGACATGAATACTTACTTTGTAAAGTATTATATTTTTTTTATTTCCCTATTGTGAATATGAGGACTATATGGGTTATGTGCTTTTTCATTTTCAAGTATTTTTTAACGATGTCTGGCTGTTTGAATATTTTTGTAGCCTACCCAAATGTCCTTTTATGGGCATTGTTCGTCGGGTTGTTGAGCTCCTTATTGGTTTGGTGGTCCAAGGTTTGCACTGACTGGATAGGTCCACTCAAAACTGTGGTTCCTTCTTAAAAATACCATTTCAGACACAGTTCTGCATGGTCCTCGTATAACGTATTGTGAACATGAGGACCATGTAGATCGCTGTCAGGGGTTTATTTCATGTTAGTCTGGCGGTTTGAGTTCTTTATGTGGCCTACCCAAATGTCCTTACTTTAGTATTATTCGTCAAATCGTTGAGCTCCTTAAAGTTCTAAGTTTGAGCTACACGATATCTGACAAATGCTTGCGCTGTTTGGACAGGCCCACTCAAATCTGTGTGTTATTTTCCTCAAAAGACCACTTCAGATATAAACTACATGGTTTTCATATGATTTGACCAGTACAATTGCATGGACTTCAAAAGAGACCTTGACCTCTGAATTTGTTTTGGTGTTTCTTCTCAGGGTAGTCAGCTAGGAAACACCAGCCTTATTTAGTTTTTATAACGGCCAAAACAGATTGACGTGTAAAAGTGTTTTTACAACCTACTTACAAAATAAAAATCATTCATCAGTTATCCTTTAACATTTTTCCATTGTTTTAATTGCATCGCCAATTGATTTACTACGCAATAGTTAGGTAAAACGTACTCCTTGTTTTTGTTGATTAAAAAAAAACAGTTAAATAAAATGACAGTTGACAGTTTAAAACACGTTAGTGCACATTGAAAAGTTTTTTTTTACAATTTCAATTAGGAGCAAAAATTGAGTAATGCCGACTTATTTTATTGTAAAATAAATATTCGGGCAAAACTGAATGGTTTATAATTCAGAATTACCCGAGTAGACTAATTCCAATAAAAACAAAAAAAAAGCTTGAGCTAGAGTGTCCTAATCTTACTCAACAGTACACTTAAACGAAAATCTATCGAATTAAAAAAGAACCAGTTGAATAATGTACATGATTCTTCTTATAGATCGTCGGGTAAATCCAATAAAACAAAAAAGCGCGTGAAATATCACTCGCTCACAAAAATGTTGTTAACAGACCAACACACGCTCAAAGCGCCTTGACCAGTTGAAACGCGGGGTTGTATTCGAATGTTGTTAGAGCAAAAAATTATGCTGAGATTTCTAGATATTTGATATTATTGGAATATCCCGATTTTCGGAGTTAGCCGAATGCACCTTACCTGTTTTTGTTTCATTATTTTTAATGTACCTACATTTAGTGATACCTATTCCGAAACCCGAAACAATTACCCGAAAAATCAAAGTCACTTTTTGTCTCTGATACTATAACAAATGCTGTCTACCTATTCGGACCCGTCAAACAAATGGTGCTTTTAAATTTTCATCGCACACGATACTCTATTCACAATAAGATTAGACATTGAAATAAATCTTTTTTACAGTCCGTTCAACCGATTTTGACTTCTTTTACGTTGGTGGCATGACAAATGGCAGCTGCAGTAAATAGTTGGTAGGTATTATAATCACGATTTTGCTTTTAATGCCATCTTTATGCTTACGGAATAGAAATACAAATCGTTTGAACGGACTTTTAAAAAGTTTTGTTTAAATGTCTAATCTTATTAGTAAATGAAAAAAGCACAGCTCCTTTGGGTGCATTAGTGACTAATTTTCAATTACACTTGCTAGTATGGTGGCCATCACTCTGTTGTTAGTATGTATCTACTGCTCTGAAGCGTTACGTACCGAACATGTACCTAGGTACTTTGGCAACTAAAAGCGGTCAGTAGGTATGCGGCGATAGAGACATCCCCGATCGGAGCGGGCGGGGGAGTGTTGCTACTCAGCAGCGATCGCATGCGCCGTACTACTTACGCGGCTCGTTATCGAAAATAGTTATTCGCAATTTAAACAAAAGCCATATTATGCATTTGTTGAAACTTTTGTGTGGTAGCAGAGTTTATTATTACGAATATACAGTGCAAACTTTATAAACTTAAATTCAATATGTCGCTAATCATAAAGAAAAAATACAATTACTCGTGCAGCCATATACTTAGTTGTTAGAACTTTTGTTGTAAGGTATAACTAATCTCTTTTAGTAAATAAGAAATGAATTGAAAAACTTAAAAAAATTTTTGAATGAGTTACGGGACATTTTTAGATTTCTATTGTTCCATAGTACCTATCTGTTAGCATTTTCACTAATATATCCTTTAGATAGTACTTACAAAGAACCCGTATACTGTTTTAATTTAAATTTTCTAATATTTGTATAACACGAAATAATAAGAAATACCTACTTAATACCTATTGCATCACTCTAAACTGTTAGCATTTTTGTAAATAGCCATGAATTTACGAAACTTATCCACTCAGCGAAAATTAAAAACTTTTGAATTATCGAAGGGCATAGACTTCTGGCTACTGGACTACATATGTATGTCGCACTCTTGACAACGCCGCGAAGCACCGAGCGTGCGATGCAAGGACTTTTTAAATAGCCGCTGAAAAAAAGTTAACAAGTTTTGTTTAAACTGTCTTTGTTTTTCTGTAAACTTTCTTTGTGTAATTACGTTGTCGGAAACAAAGTTCTGAATCCTGTAATTATTTGCCCTTTATAACTAACTGGTATCAGAACTTTTGTTAGTTGACAGAGCAAGTTATAGTAAACAAAATATCTGATTACGGCTATATTTCGTGAAACTTAAATAAACTTGTCTTGCAAATGAGAGGGAGTGGGGCTAGTTTACAGCAGTGTTTAAACTTGGGTTTAACGAGCAGTGATATATGGTTGGTAGTTCTTGTCCTGCACCATACAGTACGCTGTGCGAGAGTGTCACCTGGCCGCTCTACATCAAAGGGGCTATATTTACGGCGTGCTCTAAATAAGGACGGACAGAAGGCCCGCTCCTTTAGAACGAGCTCGTAAATCCAGTTGCTACAAAGTAACTGAAACGAATCTGTATTGAACTATAAATCTTAGGTAAATGATACCGCGGCAACGTACTCTGTGACACGCATTTAAATGACACAATTTTAAATATTAGCTATCTTATGTAAACTTATGTAGGTATACTATTGATAGATTTATAAAAAAGTGTAATTACCGTGCAGATTTAGAGTGAATTTTCACCACAGATGTTTGAAGTGGTGAAAAGAAAAAATCACATACAAAATCAATACACACCGTTCAACAGCGTAACTATGCATCCACGCTTAGCTTTTGCACATTTTTGGACATGTGGAATGGAATTAATGGAAAAGTGTCCTAGCTATCTTTGAATACCCTCTTAAGCAACCAAAAGTTGTCAAGGCACGCAGTGTGAACCTTCTTTGTTTCCATTGTTTTTGGCACCTTTACCACCCTCGCAGACCCCACACTTTGATGCCCTTCCTATCCAGTACACTGTAGCACACACAACACACGCACACTACGCGCACGTCACACGCACAGCCGCACAAATAGCGGCGCGGTGCCCTTTACAACTTCCGCCAGAGTTGAATACAGAGTCGAATACAATATACTATCGGATATGTTGTGCGCACAATACATTTGTCTTCGTGAACATTTTTTGTAGCGTAGTTAACATTACTTGTATATAATTATGTTGAATTCGAGTCCAATAAAAGGTAGTGTTTTGTAGAACCATTAAACATGATATTTTCTACATTAACAAAGTAATCAAATACACACTAGTGAAGTAACTCAGTAACGCGACGATGGTGTGGCTCATGCGCAGGTCTCAGTTCAGCCGATAATACTGTCTAATTGGCGCTCAGGCCACCACCAATGACTCAACAAGTGACGGATCCAATTTCAATTAGTATTCCATCCTGCCTGATGAGGGTGAGCAGATATGATCGACCTAATTATTGGCTCCCTTGCACGTTACGACGAGTTTATAATCACTTTACAATTAGGTTGCCTATTCAAATTGGTTAGCAATTATTGATGTTCGTTTGTTTCTGAATGGCACCATCCAATCTTTGATGAACGACATTAAAGATTGATCTAGACATATCCGAGCTGTCTTGGAACGTGGTCCGACACGAACGAATGTGAACGAGTTCATTTATAAAAGTGAAAAATAAAAGTAATTTTGTACTCTTTGGCATCTTGTTTAGAAGTCAGTCATATTTGTAAAAAGTTTTTTATTTGGTACCCCTCCCCCCCAACTAAACGTACCCATCACTGCGTTCGTGGTATATATTGGTGTAAACAGTAAACAAACATGCAATTTCAGCTATCCCGAAAGATTTGCTATGGTCACACGACAAGCACCAGCTTTCGAAAATAAAAAAAATCATCAAAATCGGTACGCCCACTAAAAATGTATGAGGTAACACACAAAATCGACTTGAGAACCTCCTCCTTTTTTGGAAGCCGTTTAATCTAAATTAACCTTTAAGCGGTCACTGCTGAATCAAAAGAATAGCTAAGAACAGTCAAACAGACAATTTAACCTTCAATGACCACTAAGCTCCTACATCCACTCCACCTTCATGTCTATACACTTCATCCATATTCAAGATACTGAGACTAATAAAAAGCAAGGCTCGTACGAGTTGTTTGTCCTGCGACTGAATAAACCGCACGTTATTGGCAAAGCTAGCTATATTCTGCGGCGTGCCGGGTTAAACTGCCTTATTACTTCGCAACGCAATACCGATCGCTTGAAACCCGTAAATACATACAAACGTATACTTACAAGTAGCATATACATACATACAAGCAAGGTTCCCGCAGCATTGAAACGAACTGGGAATACTGCCATAATCGACATCGACAAACTTCCTAAACAAATTGATATGTTAGTATAATGTAATAGAACGATATAATCACCAATTTGCTGTGAGCGAATGTTATCCCTATTCAAAGAGTAACGCGTTTGATTCAATTTGCTCGAAAGCTTCGGGAGCTCATTTGAAACTGAACACATGTAAGAATATTCCAATATTCGCTATGTTTCAAGGCTGCTGTTCACGGAGTTACGGAGTTAATGTATTGGTGGTGATATCACTCCGTAGATTCATATCTGTAACCTCAATTTGCCAGAATACTGTTGTGTCGGTCGCAATAACTGACATTATAGTGGTAGCTGACAGCCGCGGATCAATAGAGCCGCTCTTCTTTTGTTCATTCACTTCGCTCACTACATCAATAGCTAATTTCGCGATATCAACCAGTCGTGAATGAACGAATGAACGCTTTTGATATCTTCTGGCAATATCGCCCGCGCCGACAGATTCCACTCTGTATCCGCGGCAGCCCGCACAACTTATTGCCACAACGTGATAATTTAACAGCTCATTATAAATGTATAGGGTGACATTTCTTTTACAACCGAACTCATAAAATCGCCTTGAATATAAATTGGATTAGATAATTACGTTGAGTTCACAAAATTTAGAATTTGATTTGTTATTCATCGTTAAATATGGAATTTTCACGAATATTGATGGTCCTTATTTTAATTATATTCTGCAAAATCAAGGTCTGAACTCGATGCATATATTATCTCAAGTGCGGACTAAAGAAGGGGGACACTGCTGAAAAATACGGTGTTGTGAGAGATAGGCGTGATCCCGAGCCCGAGTGAACGTAGCACGAACACAATTTACCTGCGCCCTTCGCGCCGGCTGAGCGTGTGCGTACAAACAGCGTGTATCACTAAACCACACAGTCGCCACGTTTAATACAATAAGTACACATGTTAGACGGATAAGATCGCCTATAGCCGGCACAACGTTGTTTGTTGAAGGGAAAAACGTGCACGAGAAAATATATGAGAGAGCTTTGCTTCATAACGCACCCATAGGAAAGCTGACAGATATTGGCCTGAACGGAGGGTATTTTTGGATATTAATGGTATTAGCTCAAGCAGCTGGGATGAAAAACAAACAGTTTGGAGCGAGTGCCTCACTCGCACGGATCTCACGGCTTGTGAGTTTGCGCTCAACTTTGATGCGGGTACATAAAGCTCGGTAACGTAGTCCGTACTAATAGTCGAATTTACATATTCAATCAAGAATTCATATTGATTTTGAAAACATCGCAATAATTAGTCTGGATAGACATATCTATAACACGAGGAGGATCGCAATTGCGAAAAAAGAAACTGTATTACCGACATTTAGAAATTCTACCATCGCTTGGATATTTTTGTTCCACGTCACGTCATAGGCCACACGTGCCACAACTCGCCGATAGCGCGGGTGTGTAGTATTTCACAAATTATTTAGCTGTCACACCGCGCGCCCACTCCACTGCATTCCTGTGACGGTACGACGCAGGACAACGCATAGCTCCTGTCACAAAAATGACATGACAGAATAGCTCTGCGATATTTCAGGTCGTACCTATAGCCGGATTTCAGTTTTCCAGAACGTTACACAGACAGCGAAAAATTCCACTAGTTAGAGCGACGCGGAAATCGTTGAAATATCCTGGATTGACTCGCACTGACGCGCACACCTAAACATTTGAAACACTTCGTTTGAAATGGTAGTCTATTTGAAATCCGTATCTGTATTACGTTTCCTCTCTTTGTTCCGTTTGGATGCAGAATATTCGCAACATTTTAGAATACAACTCTCCTAACGACCTTAAGTAAATGGGCACCTATGTACGTGTAGATACTTAAAGTTGTTGAGAAACATACCTACTTAGGTGAACATTTGAAAATTGTAAAGTCAAGATGTACAAAGACCGGCTGTCGCCTAAGTCCTCCGAATTCCGACTAGCTCCGCCATATTCCGCTAAGGTCCAGAAAACATATCTGTGCGACGAGTATAATCCGTTACGACCATGCTTACTATTCCGCGGACGACGCAGATGGGATTGCCTTATACAATTTCTGGGCAACGCTGGCTGCGACCATAAAACTGACCGCCATTACTGGCTGTGCTACCACGGAGCCTCTCGCGCGAGCACTCGATCGAGACTCGCGAGTGTGAGGGGAGATGAGAATGTGCCGTTATCATTCCCGTAAATTGTAAACGAATATCGTAATACAGATACAAAATAATATGTTTCCGGAGATGTCTTATTACGAACTGTTTGATGACGGTCAGGCTTGTGTTCGTTGCGAATATGAAAGCTTATCTATCTTGAACATATAAGAGATAGACATGTTTAAGGTAGCCAGTGATTGTTTACGTAACCAAAATATCTAAATATTAAATCTATGATGATAAGGCATCATTGTAAACAAAATAACAGATTCTCTGTTGTAAGAATTTACAAACGCTAAGATAAATATTGTCCCATAAATTTACCTCAAATAGCAGTATATTTAGGGCACAGTAGTCGCCGGACGGGTTCCGTCGCCGCATGCACTTTATTTCGTCCATTACTGTAATGAACCGCGAAATAGCGCCTCCTACTGAAATATAGCGCAATTATTTTTTTGCGCGGGTGGCATGATTGCGCGGAGACGCGGCCCTATATCACGCTGAGCGACAACCCTAGCCCGCACCCTGCTCCCCGCGCCTCTCGCCCCGCACCCTCTGTGACCACCACGCTTAGCAGGCATAACAGAAATACCAGTCTACACTGTATGTAAACTAGCAAACACTGGTCAGCAATGCCCACAGAGTCGGCTAAATAAGAACTATTTCAATTTTTGAGCAAGGTCACTGCAAATACTTTTACAATGCGGATTCTCTTTAATTGTTTGTTTGTGGCGGCCAATCAATAAATAATACGCAGGTTGTATGTGCATCGGCGGCGATCTCACTCTTCCGGCCCTGGTTCAATCCATGGTCCGGGGCGAGGAGGCATGGGAAGCGGTCACCTTCTGCGAAGCAGTAATGCTAGCGGATGAGGAGGCAGACCGCGTGAGGGAGATCGAAACCTCACGACCCAGCCGCCGCAACAGAAGAAGACACCCCAGATGTCAGGAAACGCAGACCGATTCCCGGCCACCGTAGGTGCGGGCCTGCGGACGGCAAGCTATGGGTAGCTCGCCGTCCGAAAGTTTTAGACAGTAAGAGTCTGACACTCCCTTCCGCTCCACCCAGAGTGGGAGAAGTCATTTGATGATTTGCCATCCAGAAAAAAAGGCTAGAACTGCTTGTTAAAGTATAATTAATGCTTTTACGTTTAACAAGCGCGTGTCGTCTTCAAATTACGCGTAAGTTATCGCATCACTTAAAGCGTTAGTGACTTCCACTCTTGGCACCAGTTCTTCTGTATGTACCTACAGTGCGGCAAACACAAATGCTACCCCGCTGTAACGTATGTTACTATAGTGTATATTAAATGACTCGAACGTTCCGACTGTTCCGCTCCGCGACACATCCCCGAAAAATATCAACACATTTCTCCCAGACTCTTACTAAACTGGCCCGCACGAACGATGCGAGAGAAACAATATACGAAACAAAGAAATACCAACATTAATTTATGCCTTATGTAGCAGGTCTTTTGAAGTAATAGGACTGCGATTGGCAAAAAGTTCACAGGCACGGCTGATGCTCAATAATTTCGCTAAGTTATTTTTGATGGCAACGCCGTAGCAAGATTAATAGGGTCCTTTGTCACGAAAATGGACCTTAACTGTGATGTGTCTCAATTTATATTCTTTTTATGGAGCTGAGTCGGGAGTTGTAAAGTTTAGTGGATACAAAAACAATGGGCGGTTTGACCACTAGGCAGGGGAGGCAGAAGGTCACCTCTGTGGTATGCCTATGACAAGCCGAGAACAGACATAGACAACACCACTGACCTTCAGTTGCTTCTGCATATTTTGAATCTGTTTCATATGCTTTTACTTGGATTTACTTGTTTGCTAACGGCTAGTCTACCAAAAGTAGCCGTTAAGCAAACAAGTCTAATTTATCTGTCACTTATTTGAAGGACTGGGCCTACTGACTCGTCTCTCACATTTTATTCCGGACAGGGTGAGTCCACACTAACTGGCCTCACGTGACTTGTGCGCTGTTGTGTTCGCGTCCTACCCACGAGCAACTTTGAGCTGGCACTAAAGTTGTCCTCATAGTGGCGCGGATAGAAAGGGATCAACTCGCCGGGGCTATTGAAAATCTACTATGCAGGATGTGTTGTCGCGAAGTTTGGGTTTTAAATGTTTCGTCTTCGGATCACAATGAACTGTGTGATCAAGTTTTAGTTATTACACTACTTGTATAGTAACAACTTTAACAGTATAAACGGAGCCTAAGATGGAAAAAACTTTTTACAAAAAAATACAACCAACTTCTGAACACAGAAAGTATGAAAAAAAAATATTTCATACTTTTTGTGTTTAGAAGTCGAAGAATTTCGGAAGTCGGTCTTTTTATTTGTTTCTTCGTTTTTTAACCGACTTCCAAAAACAAAAAAAGAATTGAGAAAATGACTTGAGAACCTCCTCCGGTTCTCAAGTCGTTTTCTCAATTCTTTTTTTGTTTGTTTGATCTCATAACTTTGTGTTGGGTGTACCGATAATGATGATTCTTTTGGTAATCGAAAGCTGGTGCTTGTCTTGAATTTTTCGAAGTTTCGAATATAAAAAGTGTCATCAAAATCAAACCTCAGCACACATACAAAAAAAATCCATCGACTTGAGAACCTCCTCCTTTTTTGGAATTCGGTTCATAAAATAAAGAAGTATGGTGATGCGCCACCGGTGATCATGGTCATCCCATCTCCATCCTTACCCCATACGCATATGTCCGTGCAACTAAGGAGTGAAATTCCCTGCTATAACCTGGGCTTCTGAATCAACCACTTCGTCTAGACAACTATGTTCATCTTTGTGTGGACATCTTCGCTTTCAGTCAGGTGAGATTACGGTCATACGAATGCCTATAAATTGACAAGTTAACTAACTTCTATGTGACTCTCGAAAACCGCAGTTGTATCTTCATATTCTATTGTCCTTGTACTCTAAACAAACCAGCTACAAAGACTTACGGCAGACTGCAGGCTACAGCATGACCTAAATTGAATACCTTTCAGTTCAAATTACAATGTAAGCTACAAAAAATCCAAGTGAAGCAAAAATAAGCACACCGCTTCCGAAACAATTTCTGGGAACAAATTGCGAACAAACAACTAGAAATACTCGTAAATACTATTACCCGCTGTCTGTATGACGATGTAAAACTATTTTCCCGCACTATAACCGGTGATACGGGTTCCGAGCGTGATGGTTATCGCCAATAATCTTCGCTAACGAGCAGTCGTAGCGAATGCGAAGCGAACAAGACGAGACGCCGTCGTCCCGCGAGTTCGCCTAAAGCGAAAACCTCTTATTAAGGAAAATGAGCATGTATGTATACATTAACTATTGAAGAAGGAGGAACTAAACATATAGTTTGTAGAAATCAAAGCTACTGATCGCATTCTGAACTCTGAACCACATCTTGAATGTAAGTACCAGTTCTACGACTGACAAACAAAACGATATAATATTATTTGTCAGATATATAAAAGAAGCCTTGTACGACATTAACAAGGTCCTTATTAATATGGTTAATGGTCTAGCCTCGAAATAAAGTTGTATCGTTGAAAATATCATTAAATTCTCCTGGAATACAAATACGAATACATTAAAACAGTGGTTGTAGTTAACGACACCTTTACATCAATCAAATCTCACTAAATACGGTTAGAGACCTTTGTATAAGTTTTTAAACGTACTCAATAACGTTAACGGAAGTTTTCACTTGGCCATTGACTCTTTTTGCCTCGAATGGAAAGCGTTCTACTGAACGTGACGCTTTCTATCGGTACAAGATTGTTTGCAATCATCAATCATTTGTTTTTGCAAATATTATCTTCGACCAATATGTTTCTCTTTATTCAATTAGTTAAACTTAAGTTGCTCTATTCGTTTTCACCATTTGCCTTATCTCAAGTTCCCTCCGAGACTCCTCACACCTTCTGTTTTCCTGGTAGTTTGTAACAATTGAGTGGCACACAGTCGCCGTTCGCACCTGTTCACGTACATAGTTAATGAATGCTTTCGTCCGTCCCTAGCCTTGAGTTGAGGTCGCTCTAGTGGAGTGGAGCGGGCTCCGATTGGGGATACGCACGTAAGGTGCTGCAGAAGTTATTGTTCTTACTTAACGTGATGAGATTTTTACATAGAATTAGAAGACTGTAGCGCATTTTAGAGTTGAAGAATAATCATCATCATCTGCCAAGCCTTTTCCCAATTAGGTATATTGGGGTCGGCTCCCAGACAAGCCGGATTCAGCCGAATACTAGTAGCGAATAAGAAGCCTTGATATTTGTTGTATCACACCAATTTTAAAGCATTATATCGCGAAATAATTGCTATAAATAAAATAATTAGGAGAAGAAGGGAAAGAATTAATCTACAAACACATAGAAGATGGAAATATTTGTCAGGCGATCGTAGTTATGAGGTACACTTTTCAAAGACTTAACAAGCTTACATCCTTATTTTTAAGAAGTTTTTTTTTTACCTTACCAAATTAAAGCTAACAACATCACGTACCTACGTATAGTAAATATTTATAACTATTCTTACTATGTACGAGTATGATGCACGAGTACCTCTTTGTCTTCGGGTCGAGGTTTGGAGGGCGGTTTCATGCGCACCTTCTGCCTATGTCTGTGGTGTGAGTACCCGATCGCCTTTCGTGTGACGCACCGTGATCAAGTCTTTAGCTTGAATAAGTAACGTCGGGCGGCGAGCGAGGGTTCGTGTGATTGTGTGATCTGTCCGAATAAATTGACTGCGTAGTTTATTTTAGAGCTGGGCTTATAACTGTTAATATTTTGTATATTCATGAAATTTAATTGATATTTGCTGCAATTTCTAAAGCAAACATTTCGAAGTAATTAAGTAAATAATATTGCCAGCCTAATAAAATACATAGCGGAATATTTTTTTTTTTGTGAAAACTAACTTTTTCCCGAAGTTTCACTTACTTTAATATAGATTATCGTAAAAAGTAGTCTATAACTGTCTCCAGCTCTCATCGGCACTGAATACGGCTCTGCAATTTAAACGTAGAGGTGTAACACACCAACTCAACATTAGCATTTATAATATTAATACTAGCAGCGCCCCGCGGTTGCATCCGAGTAGTACGTTCCCGTAGGAATACGGGAATTAGGTATACCTTATGTTACTCGATGATAATGTAGCTATTCAAGCTCAGGTCCACTCAAATCTGTGTGGCACTTTCTTCAAAAGGCTACCTCAGACATTAACCTACATTATTCTCACATTATTTGACCAGTACGGATTGTGTGGACTTTAAAAGAGACTTTGACGACTGTGTTTGTTTCGGTGTTTCTTCTCAGGGTAATCAGCTAGGAAACACCTGCTTCGTCTAGCTTAAAATGACAAGAAATATTGGACGTGTAAAAGTGTTATGTTTAACCTACTTACAAAATAAATATCATTTATCATTGATGAATTATTTTTTTAAATCGGTTAAGTGATTTAAGAATGAAAGTGTAACAAACAAAATCACAACAAAAAATAATGTTAACTTTAACAATCGTAACTTATAACGAAAATTAGGTATTAGAACTAGGATATGAAAATTATCACGCAAGGAAAGGGCCACATACAGGTGCAATCACCCCATATCGTTTCGGCTCATTATTAAACCACTACTGCAACTCTCTGCCCACACTTATAAAACCAAAGGCGTGAAGATTGACATTAAAAATTGCCGAACATGAAGTTTCCGTCGTTATCGGCAAAAACTGCTGCTCTAACAGAAATCAACCTGTTTTATCAGCGAATCCGTTCGGCGCCGCCTCGGAGGGAGAGGCCGGAGCTCTCTTTTATTTTATAAGTGCCTCTCTGAGGTGGTGTTGTCCTTGACTTTTGTCGGAAGTACATGGTCGATGCCTGTCAGAGTTTCGGTAACGTAGATTAGAAGCAATACCGCTGAAATCCCATCACTACATAGTATAAAACAAAGTCGCTTTCTCTGTCCCTATATCCCTATGTATACTTAAATCTTTAAAACTACGCAACGGATTTTGATGCGGTTTTTTTAATAGATAGAGTGATTCAAGAGGAAGGTTTATATGTATACTACATGCATAATATAGTAGAGGAAACATTAGTATCTACATTGCACCCGTGCGAAGCCGGGGCGGGTCGCTAGTCGTTTATATTTTTAAATGGCTGTGCTGGACTTGGAAATGTCCAAGCCATTTAAATTTGACTAACTGATTAAGTTCGAGTGTTTAAGTATTGATATAATCTGTCAAAAATTTAAATCGAAATTTCTCACTGATCAAATGACTTGGTGGTCCTATATTTGGCTTTGCCGTGGTAAGGTTAAAAAATTAAATAAATATATAGTCTCAATTCTATGATAATAATAAAAATGTCATGTAGTTATTTCCACTTTTATCATGTCAACTAACTAAGCACTTAAAGCCAGCACTTAAGCGCAGCAAATGTCAAACTACCAGGAACACAGCGCATTGACACAGGTAATCATAGAGCATGGAGCGGCTGTCATTACTCTGCCTGCTCATTACAGGCGCACGGGGAATGCGTGTGTATTGTTTACCACTACTACACAGGCCTAGTGTGCGTTGCAGAAGGTTTTAGTATAGTCAGTGAAAGTAAATGTTTAAATCAAGAACTTTATTCTTAAACCTATGATCAATATAACATCATGTAGTTATTCCCACTTTCATGTCAACTAAATAATTAACCAGTTAACCAGCAGTACACAATAAGCGTAGCGCATGTCAAACTACCAGGATCACAGCGCATTTACAGAGGTAATCACAGAGCACGGAGCGGCTGTCATTACTCTGCCTGCTCATTACAGGCGCGCGGGGAACGCGTGTGTTGTTCACAATGCTACTACCACTGCAAACTACTATACCTACAGGCCCAGAGTACTGGTAGTGGTGTACAGTACTACAGAAGGTTGCATAATATTGCCAGAGAAACGATTTGTTTAGCAAATGATCAAAAATTTACTGTAGTTATTCTTAAGACATAAAATATTACAGCGATCAACATCTCTGTATACACAAAATATCTTGCCAGTATTTCCCAAAGGATTAGGCAAAAAAATCTTGAACAGTACCGTTGTAATGTACGTATATGCTTCCATAAGTACGCCAGTGTACTTTACCATTACTAATAGTTTGTTTACTGTTCTCATCAATTAGAGTAAAGATTTATTTAATCCTAAATTATGATAAATGATGTTATTGTGACCTTTGAATATGTAGTTAATGTCTTTAATGAACATGAAAAGGGTCCTCTTCCCACATGTAAGCAGAGTCCTGTCGGATCTGTCGAAAGACAATCATCTCGCTGTCGTCTGCAATATTGTTGACCAGGTAAGAACATTTTAGTTACTTGTAACCTACGCTAGTGTTATCATTGACAAAACACCCCCTTCCGACCCGGCGAACATTACACCGTCAGAACAACTTGTCTTCTCTCTCTACTTTAGTATTAAGCATTTAACTTTTCTACGAACGATCGTCTGTCGCCAATATAAACGCCCTGCCATTTTATTCTCATTATAGTAATGTGTATATACTGGGTACGTGTATTTACTGCCCACGCCGTGAAATGACTCAAATCCTTTTTTAAACTATTTTTAACTGCAATATGTCCCTTTTTAGACAGTCAGTTATGTTTTAGCACTTATATAAACCAAAATGTGCAACAATTTCTGATGGACACGAGAAAATCGATTCACGGATATAAGCTGGCGGAAGAATAATCGTCTCTTGGAGATTACCCGACGACAGCAGAGCTCGCGGCATCCACTCGCTCGTGACGCGGCGCCTTCGCTGAGAATGATTATCTAATACTCTGTCGGTCGGTCTCAATTACGTAGGTGTCTATCGTTGACCAACTGTCAAATTAGCTGCTACCAGTAGATGAAACGTCATGTATGCGTTTCAATAACTTAAAATAAGGAAATAATCTTTACTTTAGATCCATCTTTGGGAGTGTTTTATGTGTTTTACCATAGATAGATCGAGCCATAGAAGAGAACTGTAAAGCATTTCATAACGTTTTGACAGGTAACTACATTGCAAGATTAAGATTGTTTCAAATACTATCCGTCGAAAATTTTTCTTTGACGAAAGATTGATGAATAAATTTAATAAAAAATAATGTTTAGTATTGTGATGAAAGTGATAACGCGGTGTATGATGGATGATATTCATTCTGCTGCAACTACAGAATGTGTAGAAAGCAGAGAACAATTAATTATATTAATCTGCATATTCGCAAATAGGTGTTGGCTTTAGTGTATTTCGCAAGTTGTCGTAAAATAATCTATTTATATCATGGACTATGTTGCATCGCCACGACATCAGTAGTTGCTATTTCTATGAATTGGACACAGTACAACTAGATATCTGCTGCGGACTTTAATGGGGTTTCAAAAGCTACATCCAACAGAATTGTGTCTGATGTATCTCGTACGAGAGAGAGAAATCACAATCGTATCCTGACACCGGATCTTTGAACACGTAATGAATATGTAGCTATTGTCGCGTAGGTACACTAGTACCCCTCAAAATACTACCTCAGATATTATCCTACATGGTATTCACATGATTTGAACTCTGCAATATTATTGTATGTATGTACTAGCATATGATTAGTCGATGTTTATTTACTTTTCTACCTCAATAGATAGAACATCCACCTAACTCATGTACCTAGTTGAAATAAGGCAGAGATTTGATTAATGATTATTAAGACGTTTGTAAACGATAAATAGGCTAGTGATACAAACTGCTTTCCGGTAGCGTATTTAATCTGTATTTTTCCAGTTGTCATGGCACCTGTATTAGGCCTTATTGTGTCTTGTGTTATATTTATGAACAACAAAACCACCAAGATATTTACAGTAGTGTTCAAGCCCAACAGAACGCTCGTATATCACTCAGATTCGCTCCCTAAGATTAAACATTTAAACAAATACCCGCTATTAATGATCACATTCTATAATAAAAAGGTAATACTTTAGTGAACAGTTTATTTTAGTGAAGATTAATGAGTAGTGTCACGACGCGCGACATTCACGAGCGCGCATGTTCGAGACATCCGTATGTGGAGCGAGACTTTCGTAAATATTGGTTCAGATTTAAAATAATATTCCGAGGAATGAGGAAGGAAGGAAGGAATTAGTTTTTGTCCGTGAATAATATATTATCGCGTTCTTTTTATAAGCTTGTTTGAAATACTTTGATATATTTGTGACTATGTAAATATGTACATTGTTGGTTTGGAATTAATGGATTTGTATGTAAAGGAAATGTGCATAGATGAGTAATTGTGTTTTATTCTTTTATTTCGATCGTCATAGATGCATTTTGCTTCGTTTATGTTCATGCACCACAGTTTTGGTGTCGGTACCACGCACCCAAACTTATTAAAGAATATCACAAATAAGGTTCGTATACGTACTTCTAGGGTGTCCCTTCTCGGCGTTTTCAATCACAATTCCCGTTTTAATACCTTATTTCTGGACTCTTTCTATTATTACTAAAACACACACTTACTATATCAACCTACCAACAAATGAAGGGTCCAGTGCAATAATGATGAAAGTCCATTTTTATAAAAAAATCCGAGTAAGCACGTCATTCGCCACTGGATATTTGTGGTTGGTATTCTTGTTAAAAAACTTAGCAATAAAATTGATTGAGTCAGGCGTTACTTTGCGGAAATCCATTTTAAATTTGAAAATGAAAACAATATATCTAGTTTTAATTTCCGCGAATATTAGTGGGTTGCAGGTATGCACCTCCCTCCCGCCCGCTATATTATGCACATGCAAGATTACTGGGCAAATGCAAGGATCCTAAGCACATGCAGGAAGGCAATGCAAAACCCAACACCATTACCGACACGTGTTTCGCCTCTCCACGAGGCATCCTCAGGGGACGTGTTGACTCGCTGACCGTTGAGTTGCGACTGAGCATTTAGTACAAGGCACCCCCCTTTTATACACTGCCACCGTTGGTTATTTGTGTACAACTACCCACAAACATTCGCAGTAAAGGGGAAGAAACCAAATTCGTCTGGTCATTCAACAGTGCAAAATTATTATTATTACTATGTTTAAAAATCTCTAATTGTTCTAAAACACACAGCCGGAAACCCTTATCACAAATATGTAGTATATTAAAACTATTGTTGTCGCGCAAAGAATGGCCGGTATCAATTAGATGTTTCGCGAAATTCGATTTGTCCGAATGGCCATTTCTATACGCGGCAACATGTTCCCCATACCTTATGTCAAAGTTTCGGCCCGTCTGACCCACATACACCCCGTTGCATTCATCACAGACCAGCCTATACACCCCAGACTTTTTACTATTTTCTAAAATATCTTTTCCGTTACAAATACGGCGTATATTCTGGTCCGTTCTGAACGCTACATAAACGTTGTTTTTTCTAAGTAAATTACTAATTCTATCTGAAATGGGGCCCATATAGGTCAGACTGGCCACATATCTATTAATATTAGTACGCGGACATGCATATAATAGTGAACGAACCCTTTCTTTCTGCTTTTTACTAATTAAACTGTCTACCATTGACTTTGAGTAACCGTTAGAAATTGCGATCTGGTAAATAATATTAAGTTCTTTTACATAATTTTCTGCTGAAAGGGGGAGGGCAAATAATCTATGAATATAGCTGCGGAAGGCGGCTAATTTATGTTGAAGAGGGTGACAAGAAGAGGCTGGTATTTGCATGAAACAAAATTATTTTAGATTTAATAACCAATATTATATTCAAAAGGAAGGGTTGGCTATGGGGTCGCCTTTAAGTCCACTAATGGCGGAGGTTTTTATGGATAACTTTGAATGTAAACATATAGTGAACGAACCTAATATTCTGTTTTATTATAGATATGTAGATGACATAATTATCTGCTGGAATGGTACCGTTCGACAAATAGATCTTTTTGTTAAAAAACTAAATAAAACACACCCAAAAATTAAATTTAAATTAGAATTAGAGTCCCAAAACTCCCTTAACTTTTTGGATTTAACTATCACAAAACACAATAGTGACTTAGATTTCCAAATTTATCGAAAGCCGACACACACTGACACGACAATACCAGCCTCTTCTTGTCACCCTCTTCAACATAAATTAGCCGCCTTCCGCAGCTATATTCATAGATTATTTGCCCTCCCCCTTTCAGCAGAAAATTATGTAAAAGAACTTAATATTATTTACCAGATCGCAATTTCTAACGGTTACTCAAAGTCAATGGTAGACAGTTTAATTAGTAAAAAGCAGAAAGAAAGGGTTCGTTCACTATTATATGCATGTCCGCGTACTAATATTAATAGATATGTGGCCAGTCTGACCTATATGGGCCCCATTTCAGATAGAATTAGTAATTTACTTAGAAAAAACAACGTTTATGTAGCGTTCAGAACGGACCAGAATATACGCCGTATTTGTAACGGAAAAGATATTTTAGAAAATAGTAAAAAGTCTGGGGTGTATAGGCTGGTCTGTGATGAATGCAACGGGGTGTATGTGGGTCAGACGGGCCGAAACTTTGACATAAGGTATGGGGAACATGTTGCCGCGTATAGAAATGGCCATTCGGACAAATCGAATTTCGCGAAACATCTAATTGATACCGGCCATTCTTTGCGCGACAACAATAGTTTTAATATACTACATATTTGTGATAAGGGTTTCCGGCTGTGTGTTTTAGAACAATTAGAGATTTTTAAACATAGTAATAATAATAATTTTGCACTGTTGAATGACCAGACGAATTTGGTTTCTTCCCCTTTACTGCGAATGTTTGTGGGTAGTTGTACACAAATAACCAACGGTGGCAGTGTATAAAAGGGGGGTGCCTTGTACTAAATGCTCAGTCGCAACTCAACGGTCAGCGAGTCAACACGTCCCCTGAGGATGCCTCGTGGAGAGGCGAAACACGTGTCGGTAATGGTGTTGGGTTTTGCATTGCCTTCCTGCATGTGCTTAGGATCCTTGCATTTGCCCAGTAATCTTGCATGTGCATAATATAGCGGGCGGGAGGGAGGTGCATACCTGCAACCCACTAATATTCGCGGAAATTAAAACTAGATATATTGTTTTCATTTTCAAATTTAAACTTAGCAATATTAAGTACTTAAAATCCCGATATTTTAGACAGTGCACAATTATATTAGATAAAAAGTACTAAATAAAGTCATGGTTTTTAAAAATAACTCTAAATAATATTGAGTAAAGAAACAATAAAATGTGCTGTAACAAATAATGTATTATGTTCATACCTTTAAACTCGACTATCCTGTTTCCATTATTACAATTGAAACGCAATTATCTCCGTACGAGGTAACAAGGATATTCATCGTTATTGCAGTGGACCCTTCAAAAGTGACATACTCGTACACGTCCTCAGTGTTGACACCTGCGTACATGTAGGTAGGTAGACGTCGGACGTCACCGACACCGCTTCGTTCATAAACCGAACGCGTTATGAACACATTAGGTAACAATCAATACACGAACACACGCAAGACGAGATAAATATTTAATTTCCGACGCAAGGTGTCGTCCTATCGCTCATTTCCTCTGAGATAGCGCGTAATCCCAGAGATGGATGCCGCTGCTACGCATCAAACAGCCATATTTTTCATGTTCGCTCAAACGGATTTTATTCAGAGCTAATGGTTTTTTGGCGGAGCGTTTGTACTATAAATTTCTTTTTTGCTGTTATTAGAAAATTATTTTTACTTTACGAAATATTTCGTGCTCATAGAAGTCTTGAAACTAGATTAATTCTGATTCAACAACAATATTTTAGCTATGAAATTTCGAGAGTTTCAACCAAGTTTTTAATAGATTCAACGATCGATTGCTTAGAGAGAACCATCTCGTTTCCTCGGATTTAATAATACTATTTTATTTTTATTGAAAAGCGATGATATGGGCCACCATATCATCGCTTTTCAATAAAAATAAAATTTATTTTTATTTTTTATTTCAATTTTTAGGCAAGTGTTGGCACACTTGCCTAGAAATCAGTCATGAGTTAATGGCTTTCTGGATGTAGCTATCACGAAACACAGACTCCAGCAAGGAATACTACCACATCGCTGTAGTTAATCACGGAACAGGTATATACTGTTCCCAGAACATTTTGGCCGTATACAAAAGGATGTCCAAAATTCGTCATTATTCTACCCAAGAGGATAGCATAAACATAAACATGTAGACAGTAGAACAAAATATTGTAGGTATATTTAAGCATACTAAATAATCTCCACCAGTAATACCTTCCTTAAGACATGTGCCCCGCTCGTTCGTTAGCCGATGGGCGTGCTGAACAGCGGTTAAGATGAGGGTGTGCAGTAGCGGCACGTGCCTCGCGTCGTGACGTCACTCGGACATGTGCGCACTGCGCTTTGTTATGCCGACTGATTCTGCAGTGTTTTGTTTATTGACGAACATTTATTTGCATTGCGAATTCAGAAGGATAATCAAGTCAAGTTTTCTTATCAATCGTTATAGAATAGAATACTCTTTATACCAAATTAATTATACAGAGAGCCGATTTTCACTCTCCCAAAGCAAACAATCACCACAAAAACTTCTAATGACAAATGTATCTTGTTGTACGGCCAAGGCCGCGTAATGTGCGTCTACTGTATGTAAATAAATTTAAAATGAACAATAATAATATATATTTGTCAAACTTACCCTTAATTTCATTCGACCACAATCCTCTGCAACAACAAAACAATTATTCCCCAATCTCGTGGTACCACGTATCATCCCTCCCTCCATTACCACAAGTTGTAACGCGACGATATTGCAAAAGTTGACACAGAATGGCGCATTAATTCGTTTGTGTAATATTTGTGTGGCGGCACAAGAGGCAACGATACACACGATTTGCATTGTTCTCGTGGTGCGTCACGTTCGGCTGAAAAAGTCCTTTATACGTCGGAGCCATGGCGCGGGTAGAACAGAAGGTACAGCCAGGGGAATGTATGCCGCATGACGTCATAAGCATGACGATTTGTCAATCAATCTAGTGTGCATACGTTAAGTTAAATTGTAAATAAAGGTAACGTTACGATGGGGATAACATCAAAGGCTAAAAGTTCCTACAAAATAAAGATAAAAAATGCAGATTTACATAAGTTGATAGGTAGTTAATTTGGTTAAAAATTTTTGCTTAAATGTACACGCTGTGTTGACTGTCGTTATATTTTTTGTCATTGATTGTCTCGCGATGGACCAGTATCTCGTCGATAGTAAGCGATGATGTTGTCGGTGATGAAGCATGCTGTCCTGGAAGCATCTTTTTTTAATATGGCGTCTTGCACTCTGAGCGGATCGGATAAGCGGACCTGAGCATTTAATATTAATTTCAGCCTGATTGCTCCACGCGTTACTGAGAAAAAGAGTCTTGACAGACAGACATACGGACAATAAAGTGTAAGGGTTCCGTCTTTGCTGACTGAGGTAAGGAACCCTAAAAACCGCTACAGAAAATTCAATCTTCCTTTTGCACATAAAATTGTGCTGTAAATGTTTGGGCGTTGTTGGAAGTGGATCTTCTGTCCTGTCCTACACATAGTATTTTGTGTAGGTATGTCAAAAAAATTTCGATCCCAAAACACAGCGGATGCTGCATGACTGAGTTACTTTTAGTAATTATTCAGGAACAAGCGTTGTTTCATTCTATTACATCTGAATACCATTGGCGTCGTGCCCAGGAAAAGACAGTAGGCTCGCTGATACTAAATGGAACCTAGATTGCTGAATTGTCGCCAAAGTATGTGTAGAACAGTAGATACAGTAAACCTTTTGGTGATAAGAGAACAGAGCAGTGGTAGTCAAGTGGTAACGGCCGACTTACGAATTGTAGGTCGCGGGTTCAAACCCAGACAGGTGCATTACATTGTGTAATCAATTTCATCACCACTGCTCTCAAAACGGTGAAGGAAAACATCGTGAGGAAAACCGGCATGTCCTAGAACAAAAAATTAGCAGACAATGAGACTTTACCTCTCCTAGAGAAGGAAGCCTGTGTCCCAGCAGAGTGGGGATCGTTAAACGTCTGCTTAAGCTTTGGTGATAAAGGTGAGTAATGACCCAAAATATCACTACTATAAAATACACGAAAGGGTCTTCAATAGGTCAGCGTGCAAGGTAAGGTGAAGTGAACGGGATATGAACTGTGTCAATGATCAACATGGAATAGCAGCTCACTTCACGCTCATGGCATGCTCTCTCCAACTAAGTTCATAGAATAGGCCGGGTTGAAGTCGTTGTGAAACAATTCATCTAATCTATATCTATACTAATATTAAAAAGAGGTAACGTTTGTAAATATGTGAGTTTGTGACGTTTGTACTCTGGATCTACTCTGGATTGGACTTCTGGATTGTGGAGTGTCATAGGCTATATTTTATCCCCGTATAGCCACGGGGACGGGAACAACGCAAGTGAAACCGCGGGGCGCTGCTAGTGAGAATATATTTTACTACGTATTTAGAAATGTGATGACTGGTAGAAAATGCCTGTGACGAGGTATTAAATCCGATTCTGTAATTCAGCGTACCTACATAAACCATATCTATTTTATAAACAAAGTTGATCTAATGAAAATGAAACTACAGACTATTTTATGATCTAAGCTGCTTTTATTACTCTCAACATTGGTAACGAACTCATAGCGCAATATATCTCGACCCCAGCGCCATCTATCGAGCTCGTGCGAATTAAAACTAAATTAAATGTTTTGGTTGAAGGGAAAAACTTTGTGCAATGACAGGGAAGTTATCATTTTGGAATTATTTCTTACTAGGTGCATAAAAATGCGAGCCAAATAAATAGACCACATAATTACACAACGGGATAAAAATAATATTGTGAAGTGGTAACACTGGCGACACTCATTAGCTATCGCTTGGGGCAACACTAATGGCCAATACATCGCAGTCGCTATCACAACATTCACGACACGTATAATGTGGACATTAATACACTCGTGTTATTGCTCGTTTGATAATCAAACATTTTTATTGCCATGTCGAATTACCTATAAATACAGCGTGTACAAGTATAGACGCAAAACATGAAGAGTGGTCATTTTAACTTATCATTATGAACAACTTTTGCTCTGGGACTAAATTCGAAATCGCGAATAGTATGTACTAGCAGTTTCCTTGTAACAGTTTCTCCATACACTTAATTTCTAATTACAACATCAAAGAAAAACAACAGCCACATCCTAATCCTAACAAAACTTGTATTATATAAAATAGGTCTCAAATCCAAACGCTAGCACAACAATGTATTGCGGCCTGTACCGGTACCAATACAACACGAGCTTCCTCAGTGCGTCGCTACAGTCGTACAGGAAAACGTCACTTATTTGAGAATAATAACGTGAATCTAAAACGCATCAACGCTCGGGCGCTACGACTCCTTACACGTAGATAGGCACACGACTCCAAGCAGTTTCAGGAAGTCATTTGTGCCGGAAATAAATATAATAAGGTAACTGCGAGCGAAGCACGTTTATTTACAAAATATATTGGAGTAAGTGGGAACCTTGTTGAGCTTTATGTTTTAAACTTGGGAATTATTATCAAGTGGCTGGGAAGAGGGCTTTGTTAGATAGCTTTGGCGAAAAGAGATTTATTTTATTTATTCTATTTGAAACAAAATTTATAGTCTATGACATGGGAAGGAGTATTGCAGAAACTTGTTCGTCACCGCGGCCCTGGAACGCAAAGAGCACAAGGAGGAACGGATGGGTTTCAGTCAGTAAGAGACCTCTGGTCCACCGGTGGATTGTGGTGCTCTATGGTAAGAGTCAGACACTCCCTTCCACTCCGCTCACAGAGATTTGATTATTTCCCATCCATACAAAAATGGGAAGTAGTAAAATAGACTGAGTATCACTCGAAAAACGCAAAGCCCAAAAGGGGAGCAATCTATTCATTATTAAAAACAATTTTTACCTTGGAATCAACCATAGATACATAGAATATAACAACTTATGTTGTTCGCCAAAGTGTACTGAACAGCTCATGTTTTTGCTCGATTTCAGGTTTGGTCCTCGATTAAAGTTATACATCATAATGATGATCAGTAAGACCTCATTTTAAACGACTTCAAAAAACGGAGGAGGTTTTCAAGTCGACTGTATTTTTTTTTAAGTTTTACATTTCTTGCTAATTGCGCTACAATTCCTATTTTTAACCGACTTCTAAAAAAGGAGGAGGTTCTCAATTCGGATGTTTGTATTTTTTTTTTATGTTTGTTCGCGCATAACTCCGTCGCTTGCCAACCGATTTGAAAAATTCTTTTTTTGTTGGAAAGGGTCTTTCTTCCCAAATGGTCCCATGATTTTATCGAAATCGAACAAGCGGTTTTTGAAAACTCAACAAAAATCTAAAAAAAATATCTACATTGTCTACATTGACGACCTTTTAGTTTACTCTGCATTGGAGCAGTGCATTTTTTTACACCAATGTAATTGGTTCGTTTAGGTGGGGGAGGGGAGGGGGTGTAGGTACCACTAAAAAGTGAAAAATAAAAAAACTTTTTACAAAAAAATACAACCGACTTCCACGAAAAATCAAAAAAGTACAAAATAACTTTAATTCGGAAGTCGGTGTTCAAAAAACGAAAAAGGAACCACAAACACCGAGTTCCGAATTAAAGTTATTTTGTACTTTTTTGATTTTTCGTGGAAGTCGGTTGTATTTTTTTGTAAAAAGTTTTTTTTATGTTCCACGATAGGTTGTTGCGTTTTAAGTGGTCAATATAACCGATTTTGGCAGACAAAGTATATAAACAGGGAGGACACGACATTGTGCCATTATTAACAAGTTATTGGGTGTTGGAAGGCGGCATTATCTTAATTTAGTCAAGATTGAAGTCGAGATCTTTCTTGTGTCGGTTTTCAAAGGTTCACATTTTGTTTTACCAAACGTCTTGAAAGAGATTTATCTCCAGTTGTAGATTAAAGCGCTTGAATGAGGTCCCCGTTGTTTGATCGGCACAGTTCCTGAAATCGGTTATTTCAGAGTCCAAAGTTCAGCAGTAAACGTTTACTTGTTTGTGGTGATGTTGAAAACGTTTCACAAGGCTCATGGCTCCGAATGGGTTTTAATTAACATTTAAATGAAAATTCAGACACAATGTAGCATTAACATGTACGAAAGCGTTAAAAATATAATTAATTCGCTGCAGTTACTCGATCGCATCTGTTCTTAATAAAGCCGGGAATTCGACGATACGTTAATTTTTACGATAATCCGTGTGCGGCCATAAAGGCGGCGGTTGTTTATGTGTGGCCACTCCGCCGGCGATTACTGCGAGTTAACAGCGCGTTAACCGCCTCATTGCACGTTACGTTGATTGGCCCCGAGCTGCGGGAACCGCTCGACTCAGGACTCACGAGTTGTGCACAATGCAGCTTCCGTACAGTACAAATATTGTCACGGATTTCTAATGAAGTACCTAATTGACTGAAATAGGCGTCCAGTCTTATCATCTGGTAAAGTAGCTCTTATAATTAGGTGGAATGTATGTCGATCACCAAAGTATTATCGCTAAAAAGTTACTTTTATATAATTTTAATTCAATAAATAATGTATGTTCATTTACTAACTGACACACATTGTAAGAGATTTCAGGAGTCTTTCTGGAAATGTGTTTTTTTGAACCGCTGCTATCTAGTCTTCTCATTCTCAATAATTGAGTTCTTCTTAAAATGCTATTCGTTTCTTAATGTATGGATGTCGGTAGGCTTGGTAAATGATGATGTTCTTTAAATTTTATTCTTTTTCTATTTTCTTATCAAGTTACACAAGATTTTTTTTTTCCAAATAAAAATTTAAGGCTCTACTCTCTAACAACCTATTGTGATGGCAGAAGAAATGTTATTTGTTTTGAATTGATTTTCCATTATTGTGTAATTTATTATTATATTTTGTTTAAGTATCTACTTAGAGCGTAGCTCGAAGTATTCGGCCCAAATATTTAAAACGGTAAGTTCTTCATAATTCCCGAGTGGCGACGCCATGACAACTAAGTTCGTATCTGAGTTATTTCTGTTACAAGACGTTCACCAACGTAATATCTGGCCTCTTATTGCCAGAGAGTACTCCGTCTAGATTTTGATCAAGTTTAATAATATCAAGATCTTAATGAGATTACTCTCATTTCAGTAAATAAGTACCTAAGTAGTTCAAGTGAGTACTGAAAATTATAAATTAAATTATGGACTACCTCCATAATTTATAGCTACTAATAGCGATCAAATTACAAAATTATTAAAATAAATAATTTACACAGAACCGCCAGTTGTTAGGTTTTAGTTTTAGAAACCTTTGATTTCAATCAAACACTAACAAAAGCTTCGTCTACCAAGTAGGATGTACTGCATGGAAATAGTGAGTTACTTACAATTTTTCAGCAAAAAAAGATTAAAAATATGAACTCTTGTCAATATATAAAAAATATCTTCATGCGTATTGTATTGTGTTAGAACCCGCACGACGCACAGGTGTGCATGCCACTCACCAAATAAACTATTTTACGAGCTTTAACCCTCCTTCCTCTCCATCCCGCGCGGGTCGCACCCATGTGGCCTGACCTTCCAGGACTGACCCTCGAGTTATTGTTTCCTTTCGAAATGTGTCGCGAGCATTGTGTGACTTTATTTTCGTTACGAATATAATTAAGCTTTATTAATAAGTCTGCTGGCCTGATTGTGACCTTATGTCTTCAATATGAACGTCACTCTGTGGCACACGTGTTCTCTTACCAACTCCTGAGCCCCTGGTACCACGAAGTAATTAAGATACGATATTTTTGTTTCAATTCTTGTTTCGTACAACTTCGGAGAAAAATTACACTGCTCTTATTAGTGCAAAAAATAATATCACTATTTACCGTAGGCGTGTATGTCTATCCATAGGAGATATGTGCATATATGCTCACGCGAGCACGTGTATTGTGACGGTGCACAGCGCCCGTTCTGTTTTTCTGAACGGAACCGTATTTAAAAAGAAATGCGTATTTTTTCACGTCGTTATCTCGAACAGATTTGCCCCGACGTAAAATAACACCGTCGCAATACAACACTGTTTGCTGCCATATTATTAATGTTACACTGACACATAACAGAATGTGTGGCTTACTGGAACATAAATATAAAATCCCTAGACCTCGATAGCAATTTAAGGTACCATGAAATTAATGACAAAATACAGTTCCAAATCTAAACTGAGCAATACTTTAAGTCAAATTAGTTCCACCATTATGATTTTGTTCATAACATTAATCATTATGCCTGCGGAACCTAAGGGTTAAGCAGTACTTAACAACAGTCAAAACTGGCAATTACTTAATAATTGTAATTCGATCCAAAAAAGCTGTCATATCATCACGTTCCATCAATACGTCATATCAGTTGAAAGACGTCCACTACTGAACACAGGCTCCCCGCGCGTGTCGCCACACCAGCCGGTCCTGTGCGTCTCGCATCCATCGGCTACCCGCCACCCTCGCCAGGTTATCTGTCCACCTTGTGGGAGACCTTCCAACGCTGCATAGTTTGGCGATCCTTCTGGCTATGTTCTTAACCTTGGTTCTCTTGCGGATGTCATCATTCTTGATTAGATCACGCAAGGAAACTCCGAGTACTGCCCGCCATTGCCCTTTGGGTGACTTTAAGCCTTCTGATGGAGCCCATTACGTCTACTGAAATTTAATTAGAGAAAATGTTCATAAGTAAATTTAAATCCATCCGTAATACCCGAACAGGCCTAAAAGGGCTTATCTATGCGCAGTAGAGAACAGTCCTTCTAAACTAATCCATTGTTTGGTATCAGCGACTGTGAAATATTCGGCGCGGTGCCTGGCGGCCGACAGGGCTGGTATCGTACCGCTTTAGATACCGGGACCGATACCAGCCGCGGGATTGGCCGCCGATACCGCGCGATATTTGCATTGCTTTACGTTCCCGGCTATTGTGAGGCTTCAGGTGCGAATTAGTGTTTATCTAACAACTATTGTTCTCGCTAATTTCTCAGACTCTGGGGATAGTGTTTATTGACTATCTGGAAAATTAATTCTATAAGGAGCTTTATATAATTATGTACCTATGTATCTATAAAGCTACCTGTAGTTTCCCTTCTAAAATTAGAAGTAAATATCCTAATCCTAACTAATGTTATATTGCGACGTTGAGTTTCTTGCTTTGTTACACTTTCACGTGTATATCGCTGAACCGATTTTGATGATTTTGGTTCAGAGATGGATGGGGCCCTGAGGACGGTTATAAGCAACTTTTCAGCGAAAATCTATTTAAATGCGTGCGAAGCCCGTGTTAAAATTTAGTAGCTTATAAAATTTTACCATTTTTCAATAGTTATCTTACAAAAACAACGCTTTAATTATTTTTTTTATATAATATCACAGCGTTATTGAATAGTGGTTCACAGGTTGCACTTACCTACGAATTTTCATTTATGTAGCTTTAATAGATTCCGAGTAAAACGGCTGTGACATACACACAAACGGACAGATGGACGTGACGAAATTGTAAGTGTTCCGTTTATACCATTTGGCTACGGAACCCTAATAAAAGATACTTATTTCATTTAAAGTTACGGAAATCCTGAAAATTAACGACTAGGGACACTCGTGATATAATCATGATTTAATTTTCTAACATACAAAGAGGTGAATGTAAAATGGCGCCGATCACGCAATTAAAAGTCTCCACGATAACGATTACTTCCCGGAAATGTATTACCGTATTACGTTCAACCTTGAAACTACGTAAATTGCCCAAATTTTAAAGCAGCTTTGAATATTTTAATCCGTAGTCTGTCGATTATAAGTACAAAGTACTGAATTATGGACTAAATGAAACAAAGGCTTATGTATCATTGATCGACGATTACATGATAATCATTAGAGATATCTAACCGAGGCAGTATGGGTAGCTGTGGTGTATGGGTAAAATGTATTCATATTAACTTTCAATCATGTATTCAAATAGAATATATTTGAATACATGATTGAATCGTCACGCCCTTGTATCGAAAGATGAAGATGAACATCTTTATCTTTCGATGCGTGGCGCTCTGCGTTATATTTGTAAAATAAAATAAATGAGAATAGTCGTTGAATTTTATTATTATCATTAGCAGTAATAACGAATCGAATGAACGAAACCCGTCTAGGAAGGTTCTTACTCGATCTTTGATTATTTCTTCTATTTCAAAATGGCGGACGTGGCCGATGACAACAGTCTTGTGATTGAAATTAGTTTCAGTCTCCTTCAATACCGAGAGCTCGGCTGCAGCTGTCGTTGGGGATAACGTCAGGCGCGTCAGCTCGCAGCCCAACTAGCCGGCGTGGCCGGTCGCGGTGTGAGACCTTGGTTTTTACGGGTTCCGCTTATAGCTTTAAGATTAGAGTTTTTCTTTTGCAACTTTATTTTATGACACTTTAGATTGAGTATTCTTATTGGCATACTATGTTTTTATAATGAAGTTGATCTTTATAGAGAACTGTTTTCAATCATCTTTTATAATGCGCATAGCAAAGGAGTAGAACTCTCTGCCTTTTTTTTTTTTTTTTTTTTTTTTCTTGATGGGAAATCATCAAATGACCCCTCCCGCCCTGGGTGGGGCGGTAGGGAGTGTCAGACTTTTACTGACTAAAACCCACCCGTGATCCTTCTTGTGCCCTATGCGTTCCAGGGCCGCGGCAACTCTTTCGAACAAATTCCGCAACCCTAGCAGGCACCGACCCTATGGGGTCCCGTCCTTGGTGCTGACGGCTCCTTCGGCGCGCGTGGAACACAACGCGTCGTCGACTCAACCTGGTGTCGGACGGCAAGCCACCCACGCTCACCGTCCCCAGGCATCAGCCACTGCGCAATAGCACAGCGGCCGACTTGTCTCTGGAGGAGGCCGAAATGGGACCATTACTGGCACTCCATCTCAGCACCCTCCCGAGCGTTGGGAGTCGCAGCACCCGCAGCAGAAGCGGCAGAAGTGGCGACGGAAGCCGCGGCGGCGGCAGAGGCGGCGGCGGCGGCAGACCTCTTGCCCTCGGTCGGGGCGGATGGCGCGCAGGCCCTTCCCCCAGCCCAGTGCTCGGCCGGCTTGCCAGCAGCCGCACATGCACTGCAGTGCGGCGTGGCCTCACATGAGCCGGCCCGATGACCGGGCTGACCACAGCGGAAACAAAGACCGCTGCGGTCCACCTCCGAGGGGCACATAGCTCCCGTGTGGTTGCCCACATGGCAGCGGTAGCACCTCAGAGGCCTGGGTTCCAGCAGTTTTACCCGCGCAGACACCCATCCCACCAAGAGCCTTCGGCCCTCCGACACAGTTCTGGCCGCCGTCACGGGGCAGCTCACCACAAGGGTTTGCATGCCCGTGTTGTCAGGCCGGAGGGTGCCCGCCTTGACGAGCTCGGCAGAGCACCCCCCAGTCCTGGCGACGGCGGCCACAACTTCCTCCTCCGTAACGGAGTCATCTAGGCCCACTATGCGCATGTCGATGCGCTTAGTCGGCCTGGACACCCGGACCTCGTCCGCGGGTAAGACCGCCCTCAGCTTTTCGGCCAAGGCGTCCGCGAACGGGCCACTCTCCGCTCCGGCGAGCTCGAGCTTGCGGGCACCGGTTAGGGTCCTCCTGACCCCGATGCCCCCGCTGATGCCCAGCTCTTGGAGGCTCACCGCCTCCTTCGCCCGCTTCAGTACGGCGAGATACGTCACGCCCCTCTGTTCCGCTTCCGGCTGCAGTGTGAGCACTACAGCCGCGGATTTCGGGGCGCGAAGCCTCGCCGCAATAGCGTTGGCCTTACGCCGCTGCTTCCTCGCCTTCCTCCTGGCCGCCTCTTTGGCCCTCCGCTTCTGGCCAGTAACCTGCCACTCGGCCCCGGCCGCAGGAGGGTCCGAGGGTGGAGGTGGGGGCGGCTGTGGCACCACTGGCGCCGCAGCCTTAGCCGCTCCTCCCCGAGCCTTCCTCCCACCCCTTTTCGCCGGGGCCGACTTGGTCGTCGCCGGCGTCGCAGCCGCCGGCGCCACAGGCGCTGGCGCTGCTCCGCCCTTGGCCTTTGCCTTCGCCTTGCCGGACGTTCCCGGGCTGGCAGCCGCGGCGGCCGCGTACGAAGCCGCCTTCTGCTGCTGGCCCGGGGCCCTCTGAGTCGCCGCTGTTGCCGCTGTTGGGGGACGCCGGACCATGTCCTCCAGCATGGAGAACTGCCTCCGGAAGGGAGCCAGCTCCTGCCGTACCAGGTCCCGCACCTGGCTCAGCACTTGGCCCCCCTCCGGCGCTGCCGGACTCAGTCCCCCTCGCGGCTCCACGGAGGCCGCTCTGGCCATCCCCGCCAGGTCCCTCCGGAGCGACTCATTCTCCTGAACGAGTCGCTCCGTAAGAACCGCGAGGCGGGCAACCTCCGCCCGCAACTCCGACGCCTCGTCTGAGGCAGTCCCGCCAGCGTTGGCCGCCGCTGCCGCCAGTATGGAGGCTTTGGCCGCACTGATGGCCTCCCGCTTCGAGGACTGCTTCCTCTTGAAGGCCACAGCGCGGATCGCGGCCTCCACGACCTCCGCAAACTGGGCCCTCTGGTCCTCAACAGCGGGAGGTACCTCTCCCGGGGACTCCAAGTCGTCAGAGTCGAGAGGAGGCGGACGAGTAGAGGGAGCCCTGCGACCACTCCCTCCAGGGCGACGCCCCTCCTCCACCAACCTCTCGGCCCGACGCTCCACCTTCCGGGTAGAGGGTGCAAGCCCCCTCCCTGCCTCACAGCCCCTGCCCCGCCTAGCGGTGGGGATTTTGCGGGCGGAGGCAAATTCGCCCTCGGAGGACGACCCGCTGTCATCCTCCCGTCTGGGCCGCTTGCGGAAGAACTTTACGTTCTCCGCAGCAGCCCCCCCTCTTTCATCTCCCGAGCCCGCCGAGCTGACCGTTACTAGGTCTAGCGCGGAGCCGGAATCCAACTCCACGCCACCCCGGCGCTCAGGCGAACCCTCCTCTGCGAATTCGTGCGCCATCAGCTCCTTAAAGGAGGCGGATCCGGATGACGACGACGAATTGGAGCCTCCTCGGCTCTTGTTGCCACTGGCAAGCGGAAGACGTTTGGTGCCCACCCCAGAGTACGGAGGGCAGCCCGCCGAAGCGGGGTGGGATTCCCCGACCGCTGAGCAGTCGGGACCCACCTGGGGACTCATTTTGCAAGCGTCTTTTTTCATTTTGTGCCTTTTAAGGGTGCGGTCCCTGTTCGCTCCGCCCCTTCTCAGGGCCCTCTCCTCACCTCACCTCTCCACCTGCTCGCTGCTCCCACAGTCACGTCTGATGATCAGACGCGTACCAGAGAGCAGCGAGCAAGCGTGTGTGTGTCTCTCTTGGTCTGATCCCTGACTTGCGACCTTCCGGCATGAGTGGCTCTACCGGGAAAGCTCGCAAGATCATTGAGACGCTCAAGCCCCACCACGACGACAACGTGGAGACACATTCGGTGGGGAGAACTCTCTGCCTGCGTCTGTGTTTCCGAACGCATTCAACCCTGATCTCTTCAAAGTTAGAGTGAACAGGCTTCTTCTGGGTAAGCTCATTCCATCTTCGACTTTGGCTCTGTCACCTCTGACCTAGACTAGAGTCAAGAGCATATCCATCTGTCAATAAAAAAACAATAAAAAATCTCTATTTCAAAACCTTTTTGAAAACCTCTTTCATTCTACGCCAGAACATAATTTTGAAGAAAACATATGCGGTCAGGCGACCTCCAAACTACAAACTAGAGAAAGAGATGCATATGGCGGGGGTATAACGCTAAACTTACATGGCGTTTTCCTCCGAATGACTACTACCGCAAGCCGTGTTAAGGAGCTTCGTTCCTAATAAACGTTTTTTTTACACGTAAAATTTGTTATAGCGATCCGTCTAGAAGTCTTTAACTCTTCGACGACGTACAGTAAACGTTCAAACATAATAATCTAGATAACTCTGCAGTATTAACAGTAAGCTCACAGTTCGCTGACGGCCATTCAATAGTGGATGCTGGGAGTCTGAGTGCAGAGCGTAATGCGAGCATAAATCATGCCAGCCACTGCCAGCGGACGTATCGAGTGCGTATCGGAGCACATGTCGCGAGCTAGCGTACGCCGGTACTGCCAGCTTGCATTGCCGTTAATGCACATTTTGATTTAGGTAGTAGAACTAATGACTGCCTTATGTTTCCCGAGAGATCGAAAATTGTCGTTATTGTATGACCAATGGGCCAGCTGTCTTTGATTTGATTGAATTTGAAATATCTGTCACAAAACCTTATAGGTATTTATAAGAACTCAGTTTGTTGTTAGTTAAGAAGCAAGAATGCAAGATTCATGTGCGACAATGACTAGACAATGTGTCGGAGAAGATTGTCGACCGTTGACAGGCCAGTGAGGCAAGAATGTTACGTCGTCGACTGGCGACGATCAAAGAGTTTCATGTAGGAGAGGTATGAAACTAACACGTTGTATTGTCTGATGAAAAACGTGTTTTACTTGACCTGTGTGCCTTCGAAACTATATACAGATATATAGATTGTATAATACTTATGCAAGCTTTTTTAATCAATCATATTTTTTGGAATCGTCTCTAGATTAGATCAAACTTTGGCATTATCAATAAAAAAATCTGTGTAAATTAGTTCTAATCTTTATTGATTAAGTATGTTGATATTGACTAGTGCGCATTGTTGCAGAGTGCGAGGTGGCGCGCAGAATGTGCGCGTGCGCGTGGCGCCTGCACGTGTTCACCGCCGCGCTCGTGCTCGCCGCGCATCTAATCAAAGGTACGTCTCTCTCTCTCTCGACATCTCTCAGTCTGTTATTTTCTGTTGCGGAAAATTACACTGCGCAAAAAACTTGTAACTTGTAACATGTAGGCAACGATATTTACGCAACGCGTCATTCGGCTAGAACACAGCCTGGCATTAAAATCGACCCAAACATTAATAAATATAAAATACAATATGAACAGCTGTACCGCCCCCGAGGACACGTACTGCCGCACTTACTGTAAGTTATCAAAAGAAATGGCTCCGTTCAGCTGTAACCCACCCTTTGTATCTCCCGCTGACCAAAACAACAGATTCCGAATGAATTTTATATAATGTAACTACATCATACCAGTCACGGTTACCGGATATTGTCAGATAAAATGCGAACACACCTGTTAGTGAATAAATAACGAGGAGTAGGCTTCAATTGTGTACATAGACGTGCTCGGTGCTCACTTCTCGCTGCTCGCAGCGCACAGATACAAATCTGTATGTAAATGTGGCAGTGTATTGTAAACAGCGAATAGTTATCGAGGCCGGATCGAGTTTGCACAACTTGTTACTGTAGCTAATGGATGTTTCGTTAAGTGGAGCAGTGTAAACACCCGACGAGGGTGTTCGCGCTCTCGACGCGCTCGGCAACACTCGGCAGCACTCGGGGCCGCTCGGGAGCGCTCGGGGCTCGCAGCAAACACTCGAGCGCGCCGTCCGTCGAACACGACACTAGTTTTAATGAATATTTAAACGTTCGTCGAGACATCTATTCCGAACGCAAAAATTTGCCGCGACTCGTTGAAAACTTGCTCCTTATTCGTGAACTCGTCGCCGGAATCATAAACAAGTTTTAATGGGAATTAAATGAAAAATTGTTTCATCGGCGTCATCGCGGACATCAAGTCGGCGCTAATGAACGTTTGTGTGTATTTTTTGGAGCAACTCGGAGCTCAGGTTGCAGTCCCGAAACGTTTACTTTAACGACGTAATTAACTCACGAAAGTAAATTAAAAAAAGATGGTGCTGCCACTGAAAAACTGCGCTAATTACACGGAGAGAGGCAAATGGCTGAAAAAGTAGTCCTTTACGAATGTAGTGAATAAACGATCAGTATATCAGAGCCGAGCAAACAAAGTGAAATAATGAGCGTCGTGAACAATGGAGCGCCTCTCGCTCGGTGGGCTAACGTGGGCTATTAACAAATCAAACAGAGTAGTTTCGCCGGGAGCATTAACACCGTCGCCGGTAATTTATGAGGGTGTTACGTGACGCACCTGCGCTCGGCCCGGTGTGACGGCGTGACGGCGGCTTAGCGCGCCTCGAGCTGCACAGCGCCCGATGTGGGTCAGAGGTCCCGGAGCTGTGATGTAAGTACTGCAGCCTCCTCACACGCTCGCTGCGCTGTAAACACTAAATTAAAGCGACGTTAGAGGGAGGAATATAAATTACTTATTTCCCTATAATTAGAAAGTAATTGCTTTGTATATCGGACGGTTTTTTGCAACGAATTATGAATAGTCTTTTGATATTTTACGTTGACGGTAATAGTATTTCGATCGATCCAAGGCATAATTATTATGAAACAAAAATAAATTAATGGACTTCTATTTTTACTCAGAAATCCAAAAGTACCTATTAATAATGGGATTACTACTCACCAAGATACCGATTCCCAGAATTGGTGGTCTCCAAGCTTTGCTAATCAGTTCGAAATGTAATAAGTAGTCGACGAAATGCTCCAGTAACATTTGTCGGAGCCACGCGTAAGTACATTACACACGAACGTTAATACTGAATCACGCAGACTTACTGCGTACTTACTACTAATAACTTACACGTTTGTATGTGCGTGTGTGTTTGTGGTATGAACAACAATTACGTGCACATTGAATAACTAAGTTGATAATTGATTACATTTAATCGATGTAATGTTTAATAAAGTTTATGGTTAGCCATACACTTTTATTCTGTTCCATAGATATTATTATTTTATAGTAGTAAAAAGCTCAAAAATCTCTCACAAATCAACTTAGTGCAATGCAATGGAATGTAAATTGTCAAAGACTCTGTATTCTAGTGTAGTTATTTAACTAAAATTTAATGTAAATCTCATTTATGAAATCGTTTGCGCCGCGTTCTCTCACAAGGTAACCTCGTCAGCCGAACTTGGATGCAAGCTTCAGTTATTTTTGTTCGAGCAGCTCTCCTAACTTTAAGGCGGTTAAATATGCGCTCGTAGTTCAGTGTACTTAAAAAGGGAATCTGAAGATTTTGAAGACTCATACACAGCCTGCCCTTTTTTTTGGATATGAAATCATCAATTGACTTCTTCCGCTCTGAGCGGAGCGTAAGGGAGTGTCAGACTGTTACTGATTAAAACCCAACAATGTTCCTCCAAATACTCTTTGCATTCCGTGAACGAGTTCCTGCACCCTAGTAGACCCGTCTTCGTTGCTGACGGCGCTTTTAGGCGCGCGTGGAACACGACGCGCCGTCGACTCGGGCCTGGTTGCTATCGGACGGCGAGCCACCCGTAGCTCGCCATCGTCGTCATAGCAGTATCGCGCCTAAGATGACACATGGGGCGTCATCTTCTGTTGCGGCGGCTGGGGCGTGAGGTTTCCCTCTCTCCCACGCGTTCCGCCTCCTCCTTCGCTAGCATTACTGCTTCGCAGAAGGAGGTGACCACTTCCCATGACTCCTCGCTCCGGACCATGGGGCCGGAAGTGAGAGCTCGCCGCCGCCGATCACCGATCGCAGGACAGACCTACACCGCATGCTCTACAGCCTGCCGTGTTGTCTATTCATAAAAGCCCTTAACGAAACTGTGTCAATAATTGATTTAATTATTTATATTTTCTCCTCCCTCTAATTAAACCGATAAACACGGCTGTCGACAGTTTCGACCTTCAAGCCAATACAATAAAACCACTCAAACAGAATGTAGAAACAATAATAAGTTGTACAAGAGAGGGATCCGAAAATAGACAAATAGAGTCTTTACTGCTTGGAGTGAGTGACGCGAACTGTTCTGTGGTGTCCTCTTAATGACCTATCTGCTCAATAGGCCGTGGGCCCCGCAAGCCTCGGGCCCCGCACGTCCCGGGCCCCGCACGTCCCGGGCCCCGGTGCGTGGGGGCAGATTTATAGTATTGTTTACTGTCTCGAATGCCTACCGAATAGAGAGGTGCTTTGCTCGTTTTGTTTATTTTTTGCGTGTCGGCGTTTGTTTCCGGCGCCCCCTGCTCCGGAGACTGTTCTCACTTCCGTTCAAAATAGGAAAGTTTTTCTGTGAATAACAAATTACTTTTTAGAGTTGCCTAGAATAGTGAAAATAGTTTTTGTGTGCGTACAGATATTGTGTAAGCTTTTAATGTATTTTACTTGACTAATTTTATTATATTATTTAAATATTACTATTTATTTATTTACTACTACTTTTACCCGCGACTTTCCTCGCATTAATCCGCATTTATTACCGACTCCCATATATTTCTGTACTAAAATTCATTAACACATTTTAAGCAAAAGCTTAACAAACTCGCATGTATAACAGTAAACACATAAATTATAGGTATGTATTACATATATACACTAGAAAGAACTCCTAACTAATTTCACCTTTAAAATTCAAACATTATTATTAACCAATCAAGTATCGAACACGTGTTATACCGTCTTGTAGCACAGCTCGTAATGCAGAACTTACACAACAGCGGCCACATTTCTGATGCCCTATCTATTCAGTAAGCAGTCCAACAGTCGCATAACAGTAATGAATGATGACCGTGCGGCGACCGCGCGCGCGAGCGGCTGCTCACCGGAGTGCTCTCAGCCGCGCTCACTTTGCTCACGTGGAAATTTAGCGGAGCCTGCACAGAACCCAGCCTGTCCCCTTTCAGCCTACAAAATAGAGAGAAGGCTCACTGCTAAGTTTGCAAAGACACCTTCGTAGATATCTTTGCCAACTTACCTGTCAGGCAATGTCCTTGTGCACATCATCTAACTGGCCCCTTTTTTTTTTTTGGATGGAAATCATCAAATGACCCCTCCCGCCCTGGGTGGAGCGGTAGGGAGTGTCAGACTTTTACTGACTAAAACCCACCCGTGCTCCTTCTTGTGCCTCCTTCTTTCCCTCCTTTGCGTTCCAGGGCCGCGGTAACTCTTTCGAACAAATTCCGCAACCCTAGATCTAACTGGCCCCTTGCTCCGATTATATCGGGGTCGGCTTCCAGTCACACTGTATGTAGCTGAGTACCAGTATTTCACATGGTGTGACCGCCTATCTGCACTCCACGATCCAGTAACTGGGTTACACTATATCGCAAACTAATAAGTTAACAAAGATACCTACCTGATTAAAAAGATTTAAAAAATTGGTTTTAAACTGTCAGTACCAGTAAAAACGGCGCCTATCTAACATCGTAGCAAAAACTCGTAGACTGCGGCCTACGCCGTAGGCATTTGCTACGAGACGCGTAGCTCGAGAGATCATACAGATTTTTGTACCGCTGTAGTATAGACCTTCTAGGTATATTATTTGGTGCGTGAGCCTCCAGAAACCCCGCTCCACCCCGCGCCGCCCGCCGGATAAATAAGAATCTTTTGATCTGCGCTTTTAACTGGTGTTCTTTTAGAATCCCTGGTTTTGTCCCGCCCCCTTCCCACCCGCAGCCCTCACCGCGCTCCCCGTTCGCCCAGCCTTGTGACGTCATTCTTCTGCTGCTGAGATATTGTATTTTTCGCCCCAGTGGATGACAAAGACGTTCTAACGATCATCATAACAATGGCTGATGTAGAGCGGAGCTTTCAAATATTGACATACGAGTACCTCCACGCGAGACTGATGACGCACGCACCAACCCGACAGTCGCGACAGTATCACCTACACAATAATATCGTAGTTTTAAATAATAAATATGCGGTCAATATTTATTATTTAAAACTAAATCGCAATTCGCGGTTAGATAACGCTGTGGAACGTCAATAATTCTCTCTGTAAATAGGATTATTATTCATGTTCACAAAATATCCGGCATGTTCGCTGAATTATTGATATTGTTCTAATCTGGTTTAAAGTACTGCGATAAACAATCAATCATGTTTTTCAAAGCAGATAATTACTATTTGCAGTAAAATTAATTATGCTGCCAAATTCGTCGTATTTAAATTTGGGAGCATATTCTCGTAAAATAATAAAGCATATTCATTGGGTAAAATGAGAGGGACAATAGAGCATGCGTGTGTGCTGTGTGTGGATTCTAAACCAAATATGGCAAATATAGTCAAGCACACGTACGTAAAATTCGTGTTAGTAAAACACACTCACAAAGGAGGACAAAACGAAGTGTTCCTCGTCACTAGCAAACTCGTAAAGCAACCTTTGAATACGTCATTAACTTCAATAACGGCTCATTTTAATTCCTCACAGTTAGTTGAAATGGAATACCATAGTAGTACGTATCCATCGTCTAGATTAGACCACCAACATACTAGATATAATTTTCACACAGTGAATTATGTACATATAATAAATATTTAATGTCATATGTTACACTTGGTTGTAATTTGGTTTTAAGGCCACTTTTCCTACAATCTGCCAGTTGAAAAAAATATAAACTTCACTTGATAAAAATACAAAACAAAGTTGTTTTCACAGAAACGTCAAAATGAAACGCTCCGTGAAAATCATGAAACATTCCAATCCGGGGTCCTAAGCCCGCAGTTCACGGCGCTTATTACGCAGAAAGTAGGTGAAACAATTACTTTGCGTCGGAAGGCGCGCCGCCGCCGAGCCGCGACCGACGCGAATAAAAAGTTTATCGCGCCGCCCCGCGCCTGCTCGCTGTATTATTCAGTACCGTGGCACGCACACCGCGCACAGCTGAAGGCTCGCGGCCTGGATGCCAGACCTTGACTGACAGACAGACACCGACTCGACACCACTTTTCAGGGTTCCAAACGTCCGTATGAAATAACTTTGAAGTTCTTCATGAAATTATATGAAAATTTACCATTCTCCCAAATCTTCAGAAGAAGGATGCCACGTGTTTATGAAAATGTTCTAGTCTTATAGATTACAGAAAAACGAATAAGAAGTTGATGGTTTGAAAGTTACATGTTAATATAATATGATCTGTTTGGGATCGTCTGCGCGCGCTCCGACTCGCACTTGGCCGATTTTTATACTTTGATGTTATTTCTGTATCACAAAAGAACCGACTTGAATTTCGTTAGAGCTGTCGACCGAGCTATTGTTTTAGGACTGAAATAGCTCTCCTCTCTTCGAACAGTAAAATAAGTTTCATTCGTTCGGTCAATAGTTTTGATAACTTCGTGCCCTTGCATAATTAATGTATCGTGCTTTAAATAGTTGGAAACGGTTTTAGGGTAGAAATTAGTTGTTCGTTGGTTGGTCGGTCGTTGGACGAAGTCGGGACACAAAATAATAAGTGACTACTACTGCGTCTATCGTCTCTATCATGATTCAGTGTAATTACAACTAGAAATGGAAGTAACATGTACAATTAGAAATTGAAGAGAACCGCTAAGTGCGACCGACCACGTCGTCTGCGCAGCCACCACCACTCCGACAGTCGCGTCCGACTGGAGAGATACGAACTGCACCGCCAGGTCGGGGTGACTCACAGTGAGAACGTCCTTCGGTCAAGAGTGATTCGGGTATCGTGGCATTTGTTTGTCCCACAGTAACTCTGACGAAGGCAGAACGTATAATGACATCTCATGTTTTGTGAACGAACTTGTGAACCTTATTTAATAACCATGATATAAATTACAGAGGCCAAAACATGTCATCTATCTTACTTGAACTATTCCCAAATGACGCCCATTTGTCTGTAAATATTTCTGCGTAGAGATTATTATTTCTGAGAATTCGAGAAAAATATATACGGTCAAAAGTAAATAATTTATCAACACGAATATATTATAGTCCGCGGGGAGCGCATTCAAATCAAAATTACATGAAATTGTATTTTGCACAAAGAAAATCAGGCATACGAACTTGAAGCCACGAGGGTATTAGATAATCTGGGATAGACGAAGACAGCCGAAGCTGGCCGAGAGACTCCGACAAACGAAATGAAAGCAAAGGAATGCTGCGCCTCGTCTACACGTGTTTACAGCTAATGATCGTATTACGCACAAACTCGCCTCTGACTAACGACCTTTGCACCTCAGCATGTTGATAATGTAATCTTTATTATTTTCATATTAGAATACTACAGATAAATAAATAAATTATTCACACACACAGAATGAAATGTATGGAATCTTATCCAATAGGGCGCGACTGAGACCTCACTGACATACGACTAAACACCCTTAAATTAATTTATTACAAATCTGTGCCGCTATGAATCCATTAACATTAATTGAAATCATCGAAATCAACAACAATTAGCGATAGCTGAATGGCCTGTGTTCTGCCGTCCCCGAGCCGTCGTGCCGCGGACCGTGCCGCGCCGTCCGCACGCACGCATGCGAGCTCATATCGTATGCTAATGTCAGCGTTATGACGTCACAAGATAGCCGCCAGCGCTGCGCGGGACATGTGCGGCTGGACACACCCACATTAAGACGTAATTGCTAATGAATAAAATACTAATTTAGCAGAGTTAGCACAGCGTAGTGAGTTTATGGGACCACTGCGGATGCACTACATAGAGCCACGAAGAAGGTTAAGAAATAGTCGTTTATATATTATTTACCATTACTTACAAACAGATAGGTATGGAACAGGGAATCATGGTGTATAGAGCAAGAGGCCTTAGCTGTGGGTGGAACAGACCCGTCAATACCACCATATATTCGGTCGACATTAAAGTTCTCATATACATAAATACAGTTGGTATGTAAAACCCATGTGACCTCAAAGTATTATTTGCAAGCGAGTTTCAAATCTATCCTCATTGTAAAACAGTAAGCTAAAGTTTGAAAACTTTTGACATCTGACATCGTAATATTTTAAAATTTAACTAAGCATAATAATGTAAGTTGACGCACCACAGGCAGCAAAGAAAACATTCGTTTTAATTTACACTTGTACAAATCTGATTGTTGTTCATAATACTCAATTAGGTGTTTCATTCCATCTCGTATCTGCTCAATTATTACATCATGATAATACACACAACGGAGTATTAATTTTCCATGTTCACGAAACACGACAAGATACTCATCGGTTTGTGGCGACGCAAAGTACTTTATTTTATTATTGTTACATGCTCATATAATTTTTATTATAGACTGGAATAAAATTTATGCGAGAACAAATTGGGATACGTCGGCCGCTGGCGACTGATTTTAATTGGGGAAAGGTATTTACGGTCGCGCAAAAAGTGTTATTAATTTTATGGGAATTTATTTTGAAGGAATACTTATCATGATTCTGATATTCTGCAACCACTTACAAATGCGTATTGCGTACCTCGATAACGTGTGCAGCGCTCAAATGGATTTTTTTTATCTTTTTAAAGTAATCCAATTCCGCTTAAAATTTTAATAACGGGAATTCTTGGAACAGCAGTTTCACTTTGTTTGTCTGAGCACATCTGATTCATAAGTTCGCGTGCCGCAATCGCAGTTACATTTCCTCGGCGCACTTATATATATATATACGGCGCGCGTGTACATTACAAGCAAGGCGTGCACTTCTTCACGCCAGCGTGGCACAGCGGCGTGGGTCAGGGCATGCGGCGGCCGCGGCGCAAAGTAGACGTGAATGAGCCTCTAATCGCGGCGATCAATCAGCGCGCGAGTGAGGCCGGAAGACGGGCCTAACGCGCCGCTGACACGCGACGTGCCGGCGGCAGCAACGCGGCGAGTCGACCGCGGCGGTCAGACGCAGCGACACAAGCGCAAAGTTATTTAGCTGTGTTTTGACATTACTCTACGTATCGTTTTGACCACCGTTTTCCGAAAATTTCAGGCCTACCAGGTATTCTAAGGCGCTTAAGAAAGAAAGGTATTATTTAGTAAACAAACAAAAATACTCATCATTTATGCGCAGTTAAAACATAAAACACGGAACATTTTTATTTCAACGTATTTAAACGTCAATGTTATTGTCAATTTAAATAAATGTAAATTGCTAATGTTCAGTAGCGCAATCTCATTAGAATAATCGAATTATTGAACATTTCATAAAATGGTGCGTGCCGTCTGTCTGCTCTGCAGTAAACATGCAAACATTTTCCATAAAATCCATGACGTTATTTAAAAGCAAAGTGATTACGGAATTAAAATGCTGATTGCAGTCACTGCTCTGATATACATCGATTCAATTCGTTGTCAGCAGCTCGGCATTATAGTTAGACTGTTTTAATTAAAGTCTTGTCATGACCCCGCTGTACCCTGCTTTGAATTAATAGACTACCCTCGGCGCACTGCCCACGCTGTCAATGCCTTCGTTCAATGACGACACTTGAATTTTCACGTCGACTGAAAGCCTTAGCAACGTAAAGCGATGCTCAAAATATGAAACTTGAGACCTGACTAATATAAGTTCGGCTCGACCCGGTTCATCCCTTAATTACTTGTAAAAACTACGCGAACTTCAGCGAGACTTACACAAGTGCTCGAACTTAATCGCATCAAGTAATTTGAGTGTTCTGACAACAGATTATTAAATTAATAATTTTCTATCAAATTTTAATCTTAAACGCTGCTGGGATTTTGTGAAAGTAATTAACACGCTCTTAGGCGGAAGAAGATTAAGTTGATTGCCCGTCGGTGTTCGTGGGCGACACGCAAGGGCAAAACATCGCAGTAGCTCAGGTCTGGCCTAGACTACCCAACGTTGGGAGCATGTCTGTGAGTATTCTGCTAAGATATCGAATAGAAATTCTTTTTCATTAACTACGCGTCTTGTTAGTCGCACATTTATTTATTCAATTTGACTCTCGATAAGACGTATTCAATGTTAGGCGTCATTTGAGAAACATAAAACGCCGGAGTCTTTGACCTCGTCACTAGATAAAGAAAAGTCTCTATCAAAGGTTGAATAAAGTGTGTAGGTTGAGTCTGAAAGGGATTGGGAACAGGTATTGATAGAGTTGCTATGTAGGGATTTAAGTTAAACCTTTGACAATCAGTTGTGTTCAGCATATCAGAATGTTTTATAAAATACTAGCAGCGCTCTACGGTTTCACCTGCGTAGTTCCCGTTCCCGTGGGAATATAGGGATCAAATATAAATAATAAATATAGAATAACCTCACATCACGTTTGATACGAAATACGTCGTCGTGGCAGTGCGGTGCGGGAACAGAGTCCGTTACTCATGTCCAATTATAAAGTCAACTTTAAGACCGGTATATAAAATCGCTATCACATTACACTACAGCACACTATGTACGTCCGCATGTTCATAACATTATACGAAATTATAATTTCGAGATTAAATGAATATATCACTTATATTTTAATGATTCAAAAAACAACACCAACAGATTTAATTAAATTGAAACGAGTTCCCGGAATTATTCCGTGTTCATTGTTCAACTTGTAATTATACGACATTTGAAGCAGGCGGGTAGCCGAGTACCCGGGCAGCCGGGTACCCGTGACCGCGGACGGTGAGGGACCGAAACATTACATTTAAATAAACGCCAAATAGCCCGTAAAGTTGGCTTTCAATCGCAACTTTCTGAAATGACCCGCTGTTTGACTACGTTACCAATAACGGGTAGTCACAAATTGCGAACACACAAAAACGCTATTAAGTATCGGCAGTGCGGAGCGTGGTGTCACCACATCCTGCAGAAGCAGCATCACAACGTGGAGAAGTTTTAATGTTGTAAATTACTTCTATAATCACACACTTCAATAAATTTACCAAAACTAAACCGTTTGTTTTTTTTTTTAATTTTACCAGCTCTGTGTCAACGAATAATGTATCAGTGCCGCATCGCTCATGGTTTGAAGTATATATAATTATGTATCTTCTGCGTTCTTAACTGTACGGTGGCACTATGTAAATCGCCTGCGACTGGCTGTGTGCCGCGGCGCCGCTCGCCGCTCGGATCCTTACGAGCCCCAAACACGCCACTACCCAGGGCTGCCATTTGAAAACAACTTCTTAGTACTACACAGTATGTGTAAGTCGTAATAAGTAGCTACAGTTCCCGGACTAGGAATTTGAAGCATTTCTGTGTATTACAAGGTATTATTGCACGTCAAGTAGCATTGCGAGGAGAAATCACGTTTCTACAACTGCAAAATGAACAGTTTGAAACAGTGAATGTAAGTGTTCGCCCTGGAAGGTGTGCCACATTAACATTTAACTTAAATGTAAAAACTTAATTATGATTATTTTTATTGGCTGCTGAGGGGTTTTGGTCGCTTCAATAATTTATTTAACATAATAAACCAATCAGCCATTTCTGAAAGTAAAATTCGTGACACAGATGGCGGCAGACAGAACAACTTAATACCGATGTTATGAAATGTAACAATACGCCGCGCCTACTTTCGTGGAATTGTGTCAATATTAATAGCGCCGGTGTACTTGAGGAGCAATCCTCACCCAAATAATTGATGTCTGACATTTCAGACCACACCGTCTGACCTTTCAAAGACGAGCTACAATGCTAAATTAAAACCTCGGCTAGTCTGTCGCTGGAAACATTTTATTTTTGGGTGACGAGTTCCAGCAATGAATTCTTTCAAACACAAAGGTAGCTACTACTCATAATCCTTTACAAGAATGAAAATTCCACCCACACACACACACAGACAGCTGTGTAGCACGTACCTAATTGTTCCCTAGTTTAGGTATCGTAATAACAAAGTTGGAATGAACCGCCCTTTACGATCTTTACACACATTGGCTATTTACCTGCACCGCCACGTTACGGCCACATCCCCGCCACGTTACTGCTACGTTGCGCGGTATCCGCACCGCCAACATTCGGGCTGCCACAGCCTATTTTAGATAATTACGGAAACAAAAGTGAGCGGTTTTTGTGCGATGCGGCGCGGCGGTGCGGCGGTGCGGCGGTGCGGGCAGAGCGGCCGGTTCCGGCGGGATTGCGCGCTTTGTTCCCGAGCGCGGGGCCCGGGGCCCAGCGCGCGGCCCCGCCGGGCCCCGGGCCCCGCTCGCATTGTTTCTAATTAATCACGGGCTCTCGGCGACTCTACATTGTGTTTCTTTTCTATTATGTATGTGCATGTGTATTATGTGGCCGTACCTCTAAGATTGTGCGCCCTCCGTATTGAGGCTCGTTATTCTTTGTAGGGTTCCGCACTGATTACTGCGCCGACGATTGTAACAACACATTCTAAATTAAGCGAAGGTAGCTGTAGGTACGTCGTATAACGCCCACTAGTAACAATGTATGTCAGCTACCCAAAATCAGCCTTAAATATGACGCACTTCTGGAACATCCTGTAGATGCGTTGTCCCAGTTTAACTAATAATCGTGAGGCAAGGCTTCGATGTATACATAGTGATCGGTAAACTCCCCTGAAGCAGTAAACTTAGTACAAACTTAGTTTGTGTTGATATCGTATTCAGGTTTACCCATCTTCTGAATAATACATCGTGTTCGGCTCTGCCGGTGTTGCCAACTTATCATGCTTGTCACTACTGACTGCAACCTTCACCTATATCTAGTTATGTAACTAATACCGAGATGATTGATTGATTTAATAAGTATATTGTATAATATATACGTATGTATAACTCTGCTCATTAACCCCTATAATACGCATAAAAATAATGCAGACATACGATATAAATGTTGTTCGTTATAACAATGTTAATCACGAACAGTGTCCACGCTACACGCGCCGCCTAATCCTGTTAACCTCTGTTCCCTTCCTTGTTGTTCGAAAATTTGTTTATTCGTTCCAATCATAATCTTATTTATTTCCACACAAATTATTTTCGTGGAACATTCTGTGAAACTTTCATCTCGTTACCTTGTGAAAGCGACTTGTTAAGACGTTGACCCTTTTAGTGGAGAACGGAAACAAGCAGGATGTTGAACTAGCATTATACGTATATGTGTATTATTACTATGACGGGATCTCATTAATATTCTACTTCGTTCAGATAAGTATCTACAACTGAAATACAAGTTTTTTTTTCCTGAAAAATACGAATGTTGTAAGTAAACAAGTTCGTTGCCCTGTCGGAAGGACAATAGAAACAAGTCAGTAGTAGTTGCGTCGAGTGCGTCGCACTGCCGACGAGCGCGAGGACGACTCTCAGCGAGTGCAGACAAGTCCACAAAGCGGATTGGGCAACTCGGTGAGTTCTTCTTCATTTTGTTTTTTCCCTCGGAATAGGTACTCGTATTAGTGAGCGGAAGATGACGAAACATTTTGTAACAGACAATAATGACCTCTTTGCTGTTAGGTGAAGGACCTGCTTCAGGTACAACTTGAAACGAAAAGGTTTGAAGATAATGACTGCTATTAAGTCAATGGTTCTTCTTATCCATTACTTTTCTCGAAGGCGGATGTAATTCAAAGATTTTTGCTACTTTAAGTGTCTCAAAAACATTGCTATTTAATCCTTCGAGCACTTTCGAGTTGCAACGTGTTATAAAACATGTTTGTCTGAATGTTCCCGCATGCAGTAGAACCCACCCCCCATTAAGTAGTTAAAGTTAACCTCGTCCGTGGGGCTGGTAATCGCGTCCGTTTATAGTGCCGCCCCTTCCCTCCCCGCGTCTGACCGGACATTCTAGATAACGTCACTTGGCGAACATTGTCCATTCCGCACCTGCGCAAGTGCGCGGCTTTCTCGCACTAAACTATTGCGAGCCACCTGAGTCGCGTGCCTTACTTTTCCCAGTAGGTACTTTAGAACTGTTGCGGGACCGATGTAATGGGAATTCAGACCTTAAATCCTTGCAGTAGAGATTACAGATATTGTCGAAGATAATGCGCGTATCTGTACGCTTTAGACTTAGGTTTTACTGCTTGCTATGTGAATTTGAAGTCTATTATGTTCGCCCCAAAAGTCATTAATACTTTTAAAGTTAGCAAATAGCAGTTCTTTACTAATGCCTGCTATCTGCGGCTGGTGATGGAGCACTGATACAGCGGACACGAAGCGCACTCGCGTGAGATAGTATCGCTAAACGTGAGGCGGATTGGCCCGGGCCGGACACGGACCGGACGCCGGACAGCCACGTCAATGGTCGACGCTTCTTTCACAGTTTTAACACTGTGTACTTTTAAATGACTAGCAACTGATATTTTGCATATTTTAACTTCCGCAATGATCTGAGGAGAAAATGCTCATAATACTATAGTCAAAAATATCTTTAATTCCTACACTTAAAAAAGTTTTAACATTAGTTGTTGCTAAACTGAATTGTGACTTGGAAGTTAATGTTTTATCTTTAATAAATTTGGAATTCTGGCCTTTCTTTTTAATTTCTTTTTCTATTCTATCATCAAATGACTTCTACCGCTCTCGGCGAAAGGCAGTGTCAGACGCTTACCGACTGAAACCCAGCCGTGTTCCTCCTAATGCCTTATGCGTGTCAGGGCCGCGGTGACTCTTTCGAATAAATTCCACAACCCTGGCAAGCTCTGTCCCTAGTGGGCCCCAGCTACTATGCTGACATCCGTTTGAGGCACTCGTGGTACACAACGCGCCGTCGACCCGGGCCTGGTTGTTATCGAAGGCGAGCCACCCGCTCGCCGGCCGCAGGCCCGCGCCTACGGTGGCCGGAAATCGCCCTGCTACTCCCCACGCCCGGGGCATCTTGTTCTGTTGCGGCGGCTAGGGCGCAAGGCTTGCCTCTTCCTCACAATGCCCCTCCCTCGCTAGCGTTAATGTTTTGCAGAAAGGGCCTTCTCACCTGACCCGACTTTTTGACTATGTTCATACAAATCAAATAAGACCTTGATACCACACGATAACACGGCAGCCTCCACACAGCTCTTGATCATCGCTCAAGAGGATGTCGCCTGCACACAACAGGGCTGTGATCCCTGAGGGCGGTCGCTAATGGACTACTTCCTCCCTTCACTTACAGTTTTTTGTCATCATCGTGCATCGGTCAAGTGTGGGGATCATATCGGGGTTCTTTCAACAATAGCAAGTAAATTATTGCCATGCAGATTGGGTTGTTTGATATTTTAAGGTCTATTGTCGGTATTGTCTCATTGATGAAAGAAAGATAGCAGACTTTGTGTTGATGTTTTGACATACATTCAACTTGAAAAGTTAAACCAACATTTGTTAACAAGTAGTAGTACTTACATTATAGTAGTAAAGAGAAATATATTGGAGATGCTGTTTTTGTGCTGATGAGCTACGTCAAGCTCGGCCTGAGATCTTCTCCTAATCTGTTTTCTTTCATGACTGTTCGGTTTAATCGCTTCATCTCGTCATTATGTAAGTGAGCCGTTACAACAATCTCGGCTACAGAACGTATTTGCGCAATCTAAATCTAATAACACACACGGACAGACGACTACATGACAGAGGTCATCTGTTAACGCAGCTTATATTGAATTACTCATATATTACAAACACATCGAGTGCGTGAAGCGGAACGTCGCGACTTTTCCTCTTTGTATCAATTTTCATTAGCGTCGTCGTTGTCCGGAGACATCTCAATAATATCATTACGATTATTATGTTTATGGAGGGAGTGAACAGGGAGGGAGGGCTCATGTTGTTTGTCGGTCTGTGTTGACGGAAGGAGGTTTATGCTCGGTTCCTGTTTACGACCTCTTCTCGGTTATTATTCAATGCTTATTAGCTGACAGTAAAGTTTTGTGACGACATCAAATAAAGTACGAATTAGAAAGCAATTTTTGGAGGTGAAACGATGTCGCAGTAAAATGTGACCGCGGCTGAACCGTGATTGGATTTCATGGATACGTGCAGTGTGCTCTACATTATCGTGCTCCCTTTAGTGGTCGTCAGGTTGTTCAGTCTAGTCGACAAAAACACGAGTCTATACATTACTTTTTCTAACAAAAACTAAAGTTGACCCGTCAATAAACTTCTTGTAGCGGACAAGTAGTGGTGGGTCTCCCGTCCCGTCCGCGGCGGGCGCTGGGAACGTGTTCGACAGTTGTCTCCCGCTAGTAACAGATTCGCTGGGAGACCGGCTCGCGCAGCTCACTCATATTAACATTACTGTACCAAAAGAAACCTGAATAAGAGTAGGTATTATAACATTCCACATTGTAACAAGGTCTACTTGACTATATTTATTTATTTAAAGTCTTACTTACTTTAGCATAAAGTAGTATTTAGCTTGTGGGGTGTAAATAGACGATACGTAGTCGCTGACCGCGGCACAGTCGCACAATGGCGGCCAGTTTACGAGCCGCGGCGCCCTATCGCACACACTTACCATATTTCCACAATAAACACGACTCCGACACCCCGCCCCAACTAATAATCAACCTTAACACCAGCCTCTCAAATACCAGATTGCAGCGCCACTACACTCCATGTTCGGTGTACTTAGCCGCAGTACAGTAGAGATGTTATTCAGTAATTCAAGTCAGCACGAGCTTAATTTATTATTTTACAAGTTACGCTCCTTTCTGCGAAACTACCGCGAGAAATGTTCGCTTTATTTTCTTTTTATTTTGGCGCAAATCGTATGAGTGCAGCCTGGAAATATTATAGATGTTAAATATTTCAGCGGAAATTATCACAAATTGAAATACAAATTGTTGTTTAGTGTAATTGACGTGTGCTTATACGTGCATGCAATTTGCAAATAACTCTGTACAAATAACGATACGCTAACATCGGAGGGTATCGGCTGACGTGCCGGACGCGGCCCGCGTGCGCGCGGAGCTCGTATCCCTTCGGCTGCTGAGCTTCAATCATTCCTCGATATCGCTCATGATGATAAACTGCAAATAAAGTGCTACTCGTTTGTAGTGGCAGCTTGCCAATCCACCAGGAAGAGTACCTATTAAAATAAAATAGCTCTTGCACTCAATTTCCTTTTATAAAATGATACCCTGTGTATGTATGTGCTGCCCGAAAATAAATCTGGTTACGGGCGTTTTCTTTTTTACGGAATTTTGTGAACATCCTATTTTAAGGTTTGGGCAAGCTCAGCAGTAAAATAGTGAAAAGACGCTGGTGGATACCGAATAGGTCCATTATTGACTTGGCCTACTGAATATGCATGTATTGACGCACGACCAATATTGGCGCACTGTGTGATCACGCGTGGCCAACGCGCAAACACCAATCAGCGGTGCGCTAGCGCTACGCCACGTAGCCAGCTACGCCGTAGCCACGTCGTAGTCCCCGGCCTACGAAATAGAGCGTAGTGAAATCCGCTTTGAACTTTCATCCGGCACAGTGGTCCGATGGGAATACGGCACAGGGAACATTTTTTCATGTTTTCACAATATCGTTTTGTGAGGATGTCGAATGATTGATGTTTTGGTAATATCTGCTAGATCCGTATGTACCGTAAATATTTTTTTGTATGGCAGCAAATTAACTTAATGAATTAAAACAATGCCCTCCAAACATATAACTGCAGAATCTTAGTACTTCCGCTATTTATCACACCTTGTCTTCAGTCACATTTCTCGATGATACTCAGTAATACAGTGACAAGTGAAGATAGACCAGTGCGAGCTCCCGACCGAACCTACATGATAGCCGTTCAGTAGCGAAGCGGTAAATGTATCGCGCGAACAGTTCAAAATCTAAATATAAAAATGCGAAAGGTCACTCACTGTATACCTACGATTATTGGCAAAATTAAACCATCCCCCGGAGGAAGTGTTAAAGTTTTTGTGGAAGAGTCTTAATGATAGGTCTGATGTTGAAGTTGATGATGAATAAGTTGAAGCAATAATGTTGGACTTTTCGAAAATAAACTCCTAAATGGGCGAAAAGGAGTGATGAAAGTTTTATGGGATGACATTAGTGCTTGCTTTGAGTTACTTGGAAATTGATATGAACAAAGTGGCATAAGTGAAGCGGATGTAAATATTATTTCATAATCAACCCCAACGGGGTGAAAAGCACATCAGTTGTGCTGCTTCGGAGACCACAGGATCAGCAGCAAAAATGGATGACTGATATAGATTGTTCCGATTAATCTTCAAAAACTAACCGTTAAAGTGTATACGCGTCAATAGAGAGTTAAAGTGTCTGGAGTACGTGCTAAAGCCGCGCGGATGAAGTCGCGGGCGAAGTGCTAGCTACATCATAACGTACAGATCTAATGCCCCCTGTCGCTGAGCTAGTTCGGTCTGCAGTCACTACTGTTTTAGCTAAGTATGCTATTTGTATAGCTTTAATTGAGTTCATGGAGTTTATTTGCACGTTTTTATGTATTATATCTCCGCTTCGGAACGCGCAACTAGCTTCATTTTTTGACTAACCGACATTGACAGTTGAAATTGGCCTGCAATTGGTTTATTTTAAACAAATGTTTCCGTTTTGAGTTTGACTTCTATTTGATTTAATAGGCGTATATGTACACTAATACAACACATCCTGCTTTAACTATTTCAAACATAACGTTCAACCGCCGCTAGATTTCCGGACAGACCTGGCAAAGACCTACTCTAAAGCAGCCACAGTGCTGCAGACATGAGATAGGCTTTTCCCCTTTTTAATTGGACATAACCTTATTCTAAATCACATGTTTTTTTATCGAAAACTAAATATAAGCAATGGTGGCGTGGCTGCTCCACTTAATTAACTTTTAATCCGTTCATTAACGCACATCGGCCGCGCAGTGTTAAATAAAGCCGCGATATAACCCGCGCACGACACGCGATCTCAACGACTCTCTTAACTCACTACTAATCGTTTTTTTAGAGCAACAAACTCGTGCCTAAAGTCGATTTGTGGATGGGTGACCATATTAACATACCGAGGCTCCTCGGTACCTCGAAAAATGTACTTAGCCGTTGGTCCCACTTGTCATCTGTAGCAATCTTTACGGATTGTCAGAAGCCAAAAAATCTGTTACCAGTGTTGCACCGTACTACCCAATTACTGGGTTATGGCGGTCAGGTAGTCGATCGCTCCACGCCAAAATACTGTTATGTCAGCTGAAGCCGAGCCCGATATAGTTGGGACAAGGCTGGGTACATGATAATGAAGCCGCCACATTACTCCTAAATACCGCAATTCCTGAAAGCTGCGGTGGCGATCAACAGAAACATGGCGAGGATCGCGCAACAAAATTTATCAGAAAATAAGAGCGGACGATTGATACAATCGACTTCCGATTTTCGATGTTGTTTAAAAAAGGTTTGTTGAACAAAGCTTGGCTCGAGAAAGCTTGCAAACATAGTTGCACAGCAAATAATTAGCTCTCGGCGTTTTGTAGTCAATTAGGAACTTACGCCGGTAGAAATAGTCTACAGTTATGTAAACAATTACAAAGTAACACGGCAAACATGACGAGCGCAAAAATATTTCAACACATTTATCATATGCAAAAATAAAGTTCCAGGGAATTCCCGCTCCAACCTATGTTCCAGTAGACAAGCAGCCCACATCAAAGGTACAATTGCAACGAAACAGAGCAGAACAGAAACTAATGTTTCGAATTATAAACCGAGAGTTTCACAAACAAAAGTTCGTAATGTGTTGCTGCAGTTTATTTGGTTGCGCTTACCGCTGGTAACGCGACGCGAGCGTACTTCATACTGAAACAAAAAGAAAGAATTATATTCTGCGTCCAGTGCCGCGTACTGCAAATAAACTTGGCCCCTTGCTCCGCTCCGCTCATTTCCGCACAGCTCCGCGCAGGGACGGTCGCGCGCTACATTGTCGATTCAATTCTTCCTCGCTTTGTTGTGCAATCGAATTACTCTTGTTTAGCCGGCGCCAGCGGCCGTAATTAAATAAAAACAAGAACAAAGGGCCGCACGTGAGCCCCCTACCTAAGCACATATGAGGAACTAATGGAGCTCCTATATTATATACTGCGATGAATGTTATTTAGAGATTATTGTGTTATTATAAAAGCTGTCATAACACTTGTCATATTCGACTACACAAGAGGCCCAATTCTACAAATCAAGCCACGGTCGCATTCGCATGTCAGTCGCAATCTGTCAAAGACCCCACTCGTTTCCCTACATTTTTATGTCTAAGGCTAAGGTATAAGGTCCAACACCAACACACTACGCAGTCCTGTTGCTAAATCACAGCGACAAGAAGTAAAAGCACTTCGTCACTCGGGCGCCGGCGGAGGGTAGTGGTGGCAAGGTGTACGTCACCGCATTACCGGCGTACGGCGTGTGTTAGTGCTGCGCCTCCGCCGTGACAAATATCCGAGATTATCCGCCACCGGTGCCTACCGCGACTTATCCGTGTCGCAGCACTAAAGAAACGTCTCTAACCCGGTACAAATGGAGTCGGCTTACCTCGCCCGCGCCTCCCCCCCCCCTCGGTGTGACCCACGGATGTCGCGCTTTTTAAACCGACTTCCAAAGATTTTCATGATTTATCTTACACGTAGTGGGTCTAAGTGAAATGTTTCATAGTTTACCAAATCTTCGTGAATTAAAATATATTTTTCTCAGACTTCATTCGTGTTAGTCTATTTGACTGTAAATAAATATACCACTTCGCCCCCGTTAGTTTCGGAAATGACCTCAAGGTTATTCCATATTCTTGGGATAATCTACCATTGCACTGCTTTTTTTTTTGGTGAATGACTTTTAGCAAAAAAAAAGCCTTGTTCACATACATTACTTGTCCAGGGCACCTTCTAGCTGCCGCACACGATGCGCCCGCGTAATGTAATCAACAAACAATAAAGTTAGAATATTGCTCGTCGCGCGCCTCTATTGGGTTTCAGCGATAAATGTTGTGATATTTTGTTGTTCAGCCTGCAGGCGCCCAACTGAATCTAGTCGCGTTTTGTCCTCCCCCCCCCTCCCCCCACTTGATTTACTACAGTTTGTACTGAGAGCAATGTAAAATATTGCTAGAGTTTATAATTGGTTCAACTTTATTATTCATTGGATAAATTGTAGATTTATCGTGGCTATTTCTATTTTGAATTTCAACAAAAACTTAAACAAAGTTACCCATTACAACTACATGGCTATTTGTATTTTTTTATTATGACGAAAATATGAAACAAAGTTACCTATAATGACTACACTAGACGATAAAGGAAAGGAGGAAAAAATTCAAAAATTTTAGGGAAAAGGCACACAAACAAAGCATTAACAAAAACCCAACTAGCAAAATCGCTTTATAACGCATGATTTATAAGATAATAACTCTTGTACATGTTTTATAACGGCATTAGTTTTACAACTCTCTTTATAAAAGCATGTTTTAAGTGTTTTTTGCTAATATGGTATATCGGTTTTATCACTTCGACTTAGATACGTTTATATAACTAATTTAAATGTCCTTTATAAAACATTGGACATATAGAAGCATATAATATGGTTTTTCAGACATATAATAATTTAGTCTTGTAGTCGCATTGGCCTCATACTATTTGTAAAATTAATAGAGCTATTATAAAACCTATTCCTTTATAATGTTTATTTGAATGCAGCTTAAGAGCTAATGCAAAAATGCAAGTTACATAGCTTCTATAAGTAAATAAAGTGTTGACTGCACCTGTATGTAACAGGTATAAGAACTTTATTCTTATATGTATGTTTGATTTTGCCTTTACATAAGTTTGTCATCAGCCATGATATTTTAGAATCGGTAACTATAATAGAGACTCGGTATTGTGAAAATGGATTTAAATGACTGGAAAAAACTAAAGCGAAGTGGTTCTAGAAGAAAGGTGAAGAAAAGCTACGAAGCTATGATGTCATCAATTTCGTTAGTAGCGACTCCGTCCAGGGTAGAGATGAAAGAAAATGTTATGGGTTCCGTAGAATTATTTAGCACAAAATTTTGTCAATGACACTTTCGATGAAGATTTCTTAAAAGGTTACCTTACTCAAAGCGATAATGAATCATCTGATAGTACCCCATTCATTACCAACAGATGCTGTTTTATTTCACACCCAATGAACAACTGCCTATGAAATCTTCATGACGGTAGCAAAACGAACAAGCCACACGTTTTGACTAAAATATAGAATTTGTGAAGGTAGGCCTGGTAAAGTTAGGGCGCATAGATCAAAAATCTTGGCTCTACATGAGATCTGACCACTTTTTCATATATTTTGAGTAAGGTGTAGTGTAGAGCTTGTAGGTTTAGCGCGTGCAGTCTTTAGAGCCTGTATATCCATAATTTTACGTTATTAATATAAAAAAACGTAATTGTGTCAGAAAAAAATAATTAAATAAGGCTTAGGGTAGTTGGTAAGTAGCAAATTTCGCACTCGAATAATGACACCACAACGCACCAATAATGACTCACTTAAATAATGACACCATAAATGTTATCATAGAATAAATATTTTATTTTTTCTTTTGTGATAATGAAGTAGGACGGAAGATTCGAAATAGTCTGATTGTGACATCCAAAGCATTCTTCTCTTATTATAAAATATGTGATTTGCCAAGGCCATATCAGTTCAGTAAACAATTCGTGGAAATCGACTTTTGTCAAGAAACGGTCCACATCCATATTAGATACTGTCTGGGTTCTGTAGAATAAAAAAGAGTGCAGAGTAATAGGCATTCACAAAATGTTATTATAAAAAATCTATACTAATATTATAAAGCTGAAGAGTTTGTTTGTTTGTTTGTTTGAACGCGCTAATCTCAGGAACTACTGGTCCGATTTGAAAAATCTTTCAGTGTTAGATAGCCCATTTATCGAGGAAGGCTATAGGCTATATTTTATCCATATTCCCACGGGAACGGGAACTACGCGGGTGAAACCGCGAGGCGCTGCTAGTAAAAAATAAGTTGAGACTGAACCCTAAAATCTTTCAATATGGTTTAATATATTTGTACTAGCCTGCTACAATAAGGGTACATGACTTTTAAAGGATTTAAAAAAACATTTGATTTGCTAATCCTTCTTATAGTAGTAATTAACAGGAACTCAGAAAAATAAAATAGCTTTTAAAATTAAAAAAAGATAAAATTAACGAGGCGCATTAAAAATTTGCCATAAAACTTATCCACATTTCTCACAAATCTGCTTTTCCACATAAATTTCCAGTACTATATACGAAAATAGAGCGATGTAGTCAAGTCTAGCTGTCATGCAAACAATTAATGTCTTTTATAAACCACGTATTGAGGCAAATCGCGTAAATATATCATTTACTTCTCATTTTCGTGTTGCGTTTGCTGCAATACGAGAAATCGCCCTCATAGTCGTATTTTGTTAGCGGTTATAAGGGTAATTTGTTGCATAAAAGCAAATGTCTTGCCTATTTATAGTTAATCAGCCATACAATATGCCTTTACATGACGAGTTTAAGGGGGATTAGCTTATTATAAGGTAACTATAAAATATCTACAAGGTTTGACTTCTTATAATTTGTGCCCAAACACAGTCTTATTAGTATTAATATGGCCTTTATAAAATATATATTTTTGGCTTTAATGGCATTTATAGAGCAACTTTTTGCTACTTGGAGGGCCCACTTCCAATACGACGCATGTCCTTACGGCTGCTTACGTGCAATAGCTCGTCACCGCCCCCACACCGCACGCACGCACACATGCACACTGGCCAATCACGACGCGTGGCCAACTGCCACACACACACACGTGGTACAGCCACGAGCGAAAATAGGTTCAGTCACGGGTCAAAAGTTCAGCAGCTCCCAAAACTACGTGAAGATTTATTTATTTACTCTCACGTCTAAAGTATATTTTAGAAAAGAATGAATTGCAGCGAGTTCATACATTATTTTTGGGTATTCTCCCGAAGCACACCTACGCGCGCGGTGTGTTTGCATACGCACCGACCTCATTAGAGCGAACTACCCACAAAATTAGCTCGCGAAATAAAGACACAACCTTTTCCTATCTTCTGTAGGTATCGTATAAATAATTATTTTCCTTGTTATCCTCAAGAATATAAAACAAATGTAGTCTTATAAGTTCAAATTCAGAAAGAAAACGAGTACTGAGAAAAAATAAACAAAATATAATAGGGATAGCTGATACGTCGTCATCAACTAATTATATCATCAGTAGTAGGTACATATGTATGTATATCAAATGATTAAAACATTGTTGCATCGTTTCAACTGTCGAAGGTATTATCCAGTTTAATGTATATAACTGTTTCTATGAGGTTATTCTTGGACTTGACTTGTTTAACAGATAAAAGACTACATTTCGCTGTCTGCTACAGCTGCACAGGGGATGTTTAAGGTTTATGTGGGACTGGTCACACCGCTGTACGTGGCAGAATATTGTTATAATTATTACAACCCCTGTTACTTGACCAGTTCTCACAATATCGGGCATTCGGGCATTTCTCAGTATCGCACAACAGTACCGTGGTACGTTTAAACTTCAACATAAACTAAGCCTGAGATCTTACAAAGAGATGTCAATCAGGTCCATTCAATGACATGCCATGTAGTTATTTCATATGAAAGAGATATAAGGCGCATTTAAATACTTTCATAAAATACAATCCTCTCACAGAGACTTCTCTTGCATGTAAGACGAAAATTATCCCAAGAATACATGGAATAAAATACAGTGCACTAAAAACAAATCTTTTGTTCAGTACATTTTGTACGGAAGGGACAGTCGAGGTTCCAAAGTAAAAGTTGTTCATTGTGATGAGTAAACTGACCCCTTTTTAAATATTGGTTTGATTTGTTGTTTATAGTTATTGTACAGGCAGGCTGTCACACCCGGTCCCGTCACAGTTCCCCACTATAGGGGTTATGGATTGTAGATGAAACCTAAAGTTTCCAACCGTGTGAAAGTAAATTTATAAAGGTATATATACATAAATATCTGGAAAGACTGAAATTAAAGACATACCTCAATACACATACAAAGTTTATTCACTATAAAAAGAAGTATCACCTTGCATAGAAATACAGTGAATGAGGCAGCTAATCATAAATATACCTCCCAGACTTACACACTAATATGTGTAACCCTGTTAGACCCTGACTCCGTACCAAGGTATAACAGAGGTACACCACATGAGATATTACAAAACAACGTCTCAGGTCGCTTGTAAGGATTCGCGAGGTGAACGCATAAGTACCACTAGCTCATCGCAAGGTATTGACCAACCAGGGCTGTGCACGTTAAGAAACCTACTCACTATGGTACAGTATACCCGTGACACAACTTAATACAAAAGGAAGTTATTACTGGTCTTGTTACTCAACACATTAACAAAAGGCCTAACTCCTTGTATGAAAACAAACCCAGTAGACAGGTCTAATGCATCTCCCTCATAATAATTAATAGCAGCTCAATTACTACTCACTTAATGCTCAAGTCTCTCTACTCAATTAGTGAATTGCTCAATTAGCTCAATTAGTGGAACAGAATCCCTCGGCATGGCACCAAGGCTAAAAACCTTGGTACCCACGAACAGACGCGGCCTACGGGAGAAGTCCAGCAGGATTGCTGTTACCTGGAACGGCGATGTTTCCTCAACGAGGTTTCGGATTGGTAAGGCCTTCCTGTACCATGGACGGCCACACTGTCTCAAATCTCGTCGAGCCAAACCTGAACGATGCACGTTCTCCGGATGGCTTCAGGCATTCATCAATCCCGGACCTCAAATATCCAGGCTAGTAAAATAGCCAGACCTGGAACAAAATCTCCGTAGTCAAATACACGTGCCTTTGGACTTTCAGAATGGGAAACAAATGGAGGACGAAATACTCACAGGGTTCAGCCTTTTAATGCACTTGAAAACCCCTCGGGTTTCGGGTCACCGTTGTAAAAACAAGTGCTTTTATAATATCATTTGTTCGTCTCTCTGTGACCTCTGCGGTGCAAAAGGACGCCACAATTCTCCACTCTGTCATAAAGTCCTTTGCGAGAAGCTTCCATGCCACAGACTATATACTCTCGATTCCGACATGTTCCTAATTATTTAAATTTATTAAATTTTATGCTTTTATGCAATTTTTGTGTTTTAATTAATTTACATCTACTTTTTTATAATATATATTAAGTTTTAAAAAGACGATCGATCTCTAGCGCCATCTGTTGATTAATCTATGGGCTCTGTCAAATGTGTTTCCATTTGTCCGCTAAAGATGTCGCTGCGAGTTTCATTTCTTGTTTTGCTACGTCACAAGGCTGTTACTAAAACAAATATTATAGTTAACGAGTATACTGACATTACGGTCTGTAGGGAAAATTCAAATTTGGGGTAGTTTCTGTGTTTCTGCATATCGCGAAGCAGTAACACACGCCTGTGTGTAGCTGCCGCGCGACGTGCCTACGTAGCGCGGGGCCGCTTAGCAAGCGTAGCGCGGGGCCGCGTAGCAAGCGTAGCGCGTAGTCTCGTAGGCGCGTAGCTCGCAGACAGTATTTGTAGCAACACAACGTTCATAGAATATCATATCATAGTATTACATAACAACTTTATTCGAAAACTCACGACGGATAGCAGAATCTAGGCACGACGTGTCAGGCGTTAGGCATACTATATATATAATATCAGAGTAAGGGTAACATCGCTGATGAATAATGTTTTATGATTAAAAAGTTACTCACATAAAAAAAGTTTAAAAGCTATTGTATGTTTTAATTTATGGCTCAATAAAATACATGCACAACAAATAGCGGGCGCTGTAAACATGCAATAAGTCAGCGCTGACCGCTAACGACCGAACATTCGCCACGCGCTATAACAACTTTCTGTTACAGCCTACCTTACCAACATAGTATTTTTCAGAAAATCAATTTCATCCAGCCAGCGGCTTGGCCTGCGTGAATATCGGAAAGTATCTCAAGGGAACATACTCCCAAGATAAAAAGTACAAAGACTCCTACTATGTGCCAAATTTCATCCAGAACACTTCAGTCTTTCTGGTGTGATTGAGTAGTAAACATCCATCCATCCAAAAGTTGAGTTTGAAAGTGAGTTTGTTTTATTACAAGCTTTTATTAAACTTGCATTGTTTGTATGTACGTTCGGGTGAAATCTTGCAACTCAATTTTGAAGCAGATACTGTACTGTCTCAGTGATTTTCTGACAAACTAAATAATATTATATTATATGCGCGTTTCTTTTTTCTTTTGTTATAAGTTGTGCAATATTCGTTGTGTTCGTTACTTAATAGGCTAGCAGTATTTGTATTTTTTTGCCTATTTGTATGCCCTGCGTGGCGGATCACGGCATGAACGTATTTAATTGTAAGACCTCTAACACCTGTGAATCACAAATAAAGAATTTACTATATTATATAAACGCGTACAAAGTCGCGGGACATGTGGACTGAATCTTAGTTCAATGAAGCCTCAGTATTCAAATAATTGAACTTAGAAATTCAATCTCTGTTCTGTACGTTGTTTGGTGTGACCTAAGTACATATAACATAATAATATCGCCGCATCTGCATGATCAGTTCAGCATTATGTCTGCAGATTGCATTACAATAATGGCGGCATCTGATACATTAATCAACGCAGCGAATAGCGCTTGACTTAACAGGACCTACGATAACACAGAGCTAATTATTTCTGGCTGATTTGTCCTCTACGAAATTAATGGACATAGGTGACAATAGTTCTAGGTCATCATTACTTTTCTGGAGCGTCAGAGGCTCTGTCAGCGGTAGCGTGCTGTAGGCGATTGTCAAAACATCAAAAACGTTTGAGATACACAGAAATTTTTGAAGCTAAGCATTTCGACAATCGCCATCGCTAATAGAATGTCACATGGCACCATTGCCACAATGAATGGCGCATGCTGATTCTTTGGCTGAGGAAAAGTTCAGCCCCTGGTCACAGAGAAGAGTCGGCTAGCCACATATTTTTTTTTTTGGATGGGAAATCATCAAATGACTTCTCCCGCTCTGGGCGGAGCGGAAGGGAGTGTCAGACTCTTACTGACTAAAACCCACCCGTGATCCTTCTTGTGCCCTTTGCGTTCCAGGGCTGCGGTGACTCTTTCGAACAAATTCCTTAACCCTAGCAGGCACTGACCCTATGGGGCCCCGTCTATGTTGCTGACGGCTCTTTGAGGCGAGCGTGGAACACGACGCGCCGTCGACTTGGGCCTGGTTGCTATCGGACGGCGAGTCACCCATAGCTCGCCATCCGCAGGCCCGGTCGGCTAGCCGCCTGCAAACTTAAAACAAAACACTTTTGAGCACCTGTACCCATGGACGTAACGTTTCAGCCGCAAACAGTCCTCTCATCACATGTAATAGTCTTATAAAAACTGTAGCATATTATTTACGTACAACAATGAGTTCAAAAGGCTTGTTAAACGTTAAAAGCTTCAGTGTCAGTGTCCACGAGTGCCCCGTGTGTGTGTGTGTGCGTGTGTGTGTGTGTGTGTGTCGTGCGGCTCAGTTGTCGGGTAGCTGCAACTATTAGCATGTATTTGTTCACATGACGTCATCACACGTGGCCATGTTTTAATTGACTTTATTAATTGCTTGTTAGACTGACAGGCTTGCAGTACTCGGCTAACGCAATGCTTTTAGCTCTCTATGTAAAATTGCATCAAAAGTTTGTAGGTATTCATGAGTTGCACATATAATATTAACTTAGTCATAATATTAAGGCACATCATATAGCGAAACACATATGTACATATTTCAAAAACGAATATATACCGATCCAATATCGACGGATCGTCACAGAACCTTTTCATTTTAAATGTGCTTAAAAGTCGGATCAGTCTCGTCTTAACAATCTCTGGTCGACGTCTTCTAAAACTTCTATCGGAATGCCTTTGTTAATTCTTCAGTTTGCTACATTCTCATAGCACAAGCTAGCCCAGCAGTGCCCTCACTCCGCAGACCCCGCGCGGCGCCGGGCTCAGCCCCCCAGCGGGCACATGACGTAGTGTGCATCATCAGCTCGCCTCCATAATATTATTAGTTTAATTATGCAGTTTATTCTGCCACGTGTGGTGAATTAGTACGACGACGCGAAGGGAATTGTTACGTATTTTTATGTTAAGGCTTTTGATGCAGTAAGTTTTGAATAGTACGCCTCCCTTATGACTTTTGGGAAATTATAATTATATAAACAAAAAAAGGAATAGGGGAAAAGAGGGAAAACAGACTCACATTAGGCATTTAATGGATTTCTTTGACAAATAATTGCCTACTTGTGGTACCCTCGTCAAGTCGTTTGAATTAAACGTTTCTGACAAACGGACATGCACAGTCTATTCAGGATCGCCTGAACTGCGCCACGACCGAGGTGACGTCAGGGCGTCGTGCACACAGTCCATTCATAGATAAACCATTCGTTCCTAAAATAGTTAATTAATTTATACTAGACTTATTTTCTCGCTCATAGATAAAAGTATATTTTTGCGTAGAAGTTACCAAACGTCGAAATAAATTCATGTTCATTCCATTATCATAATTTTATTTCGAGTTTGCTATCCGTGACGTCAACACAGAGTAAGAGAATATCATCAATGAGCAACTAATTACAGCACACACACGCGCGTTCTCGCATGTTGGGGAAATTAATGATATTACACGTGTAATGGAGCACTCGCACTCCGCGCCCTCCCTCACTCTCGACATTACCCGACACGGGAGGACTTGATCACGGCACACTACAGCATCCCCCAGTATCCGGCGCTGCGGGGACCAACTAGCGCCGACATGGATAGTTTTAATTAGTTTTAAAATTAAACTGCTTTGAACAACTTTCAACATAAAATGTTATAGGGCAAAAGTTAATGACCCAAACGTTGCGGATACAAAGATATTTGTTGCGAATTTAAGTGTATCGCGTGTAACTGCGGCACAGGATGTGGAGATACATCAGATTGTACTGAATATACTTCAGTAATGATGATATTTTCCTTTTCTCCCGGTTTCAATAAACATCTTATTCCGTGAAGTGTGTTATCACAATGAGCACACAGCGTAAGACATCAATACGATTAAGTTCCCGCCCGCGGGCGGCGACGGCGGCGGTCTGCCAGAAAATAAAACATTCATCAAGCGCCGGTTCGTTAGGCACAAAGCGTTGCCATCAAAAAGCAATGAAATTATAAGAGCGACGAACAAATTGGAAAACTATTATGTGTCCGTCAGCCTCGTTATTTACTGAGCAATTTGCCGAATGGAATTAACTCGGACGCGAGTCGCACTACGCCCTCCAATTTGCCGCTTTCGACGTTGTCCGACTGTGCACTGTGCACAGTGGTCGCGGACACACGGACACACAGTGCTGCGTACTCGAGTGGACCACACGTCACGCGCCCTTTTATCGTTGTGATTGTAGCAAGGAATAAGATTGAATTATAAAAAGGCTCGTGAAATGAATCCGCGCCGGAGCGTGACGGGAATGTGGCGCGCGAGCGAGGCGGGCCGGACAGAAGTCACACAACGCGGGCTGAGCAGGCACACGCGTGCTTCCCTCTGTATGATGTATCGCTAACGTCGATATATGTTTCATACAGCACAATAATTGTGCAAACATTTTAAACGTTACAAAATTCTGAACAGATTTAAACACAAAGCAATTTTTTTTAGGGTTGCTCTGATTCAATCTTATGTAGTTGTTTATGTGGGCATTCTGTTTATCCATGTTGTCGACTATTAACCCCCGGCGCCGCACTTCCCTCTCCCTCCCCCCCGTACTCTCTGTTCGTCTATTTAGCATACACCGGCGGCAGGTGTGAGGTGACCTTCGCCGGTTATCCTGTTCGTGTTTTACAAACAAACTTCTGCGGAAAGTTATAATTCCACCATGCCGGGCACTGATAACGACTACATATTTAACAACATAGATACAAGATCAAATTGAGGGCTATTACATGTATTACGGTCCCTCATATACATATGTTCTGTTATCTGCTATCTGATAAATTAAATGTAATTTTATCGTTCCCTGTAACCATAGTAAAAGGTTAAACCAGTCCAATAAATATATTTCCCCTGGCAAGAAAAACACATCCATATAACCGAAGCACTCAAATATGTAATCAAAGGGCGATTCTAAATCGTTAACCTACAAAAGAGCGGCGCTAACAATCGAGCCGTATTTTATTTTTATGATAGCTATTACACGCTGCATCGCTCGTAACGTTATCCATCGCCGGCTCCGCGAAAAGTCGCGCGGGCCGGCCCGCGCAAAGCCGGCAGTGTGTGTCATCAACAAAAAGTCCAATTTGCTGGTATTCTCTGGATGCCACTCATCGCGAACGATATCAAAGGGCGCGTTTTAATTTGCAATCTGTCTGCCGCGTGTCGCTCGCGTCACTCGCGTCTGTCACGTCACGTTGCGTTGTCGTCAGGCAGCACAGTCACACCGTATTTGTCATTACGATCCTAACACCAACTTTTGTTGTAATGCCAGGTCTGGCAATCACTGCGCAAAAACTACTCGATGAAACACTAGAGATAAAGCCAATGTCCAGGCTCATAATTACGATGCTTGCATATTTTTCTCTACCGGTAATGAAAATAGATTTTCCTGAACAACGTAGCTAATAACGTACTAATGAGCTTCTCGTCTAATTATAATTAAATCTTTAACGTAATAAGATCCTCTGCGCTCGTTGTGGAACATTGCGAGGTCGCGAGCGCAACAAAATAAACAACCGCTTTACACCGCGCGGTGAATGTTAGCATGGCGCGGGTGGAGGGGGTGCGGGGTATGTCTCGCTTCATACAGATTACAGAAAGTTTTTAAGGGCCGAGTCAAGATAGCCACACGGGTTCTCTGCGGTCAGCCTGTGGATGGGTGACCGTTCAATACATCTCGAGAGATCGCTCCATGCCCCGGAAAGCACGATAAGCCATAGGTACCGGTTGTCATTTGTACGTCTTGTGAAGTCGTTACTGGTAGTCAGAGGCTCAAAGTGTGGCCGCCATGGGTCTTCTTAAACAGCAGCTTGACGTGGAGCTCAGGTAGCTAGCGCTCCATGTCAAATAAACGGAGACTGTAAAAGTACTAGTTTTTATCGGTTTTATTTTAAGCTGAAATCAATTTTGGGTCGAGGCTCATTCGAATCTTACTCTAGTTATGTGTACCTATTGTATATACCTGATATGTAATCCGGTGTAGTTATGTGGAGTAGATGGCGCCACTCGACTCACGTTACACAGGTAACCGCAGCCGCACGTCGCGACTAGTTAGCGCCATTAGCTAGGCTCGACATGTTACCGGCACCTCCAGCGTGCATCCCACAGTGGTGACAAATTAATGTTAGCATCTGTTGGAAACATTCTGTTTAAACGGAACATTCCATCAATTTTCGCTGTGTTGGAGTCGGCTTCCAGTCTAACCGGATGGAACTGAGTACCAGTATTTTACTTAGAGCGATGGCCTATCTGATCTCCACAACCCAGTAATGAAGTAAAAGGATAACCCAGTAAAGAAACGATCCGCGGACTTCCGCGCGCTGCACTCGACTCATGCGGTAGTTTCTACTTAGCCACACGCTCCACTGGTTACCATAACATAAATATTCTGGAATATACGTAGATGTAGTATCACCAAATAAAAAACTGGAAACTTCTTCGTTTCGCGCAATGGGTCAGTGCCCAATTTCCAATCAAACTGAGTACATATGTACTTTGATTGCATACACCGCGAGCTGCAATAGTCATAACAAATATCGAATTTTATTTCGTCCGCTTTCTATCTACGGCCGCGGCTCGGCAAACTTTCCAACTCAAATAAAGTTAGTTCCTTCAGGTTGGTAGGTAATCTCGTCTGCCAAATGTTTCCCTATGTTAGTAGATTTCTGTAGTCACATAAAGTATAATAATGTAGTTCAGCGGCAGTGTGTAATGAATGGTCCATTACCGCGATATATTATCTGCGGAGGCGGAGGCGGCGGGCGCCAGGTGGCTGTAGTGCGGCGCAGTTCGACACTCGTGACCTGAATGACTAGCGCCTTATTATTCATTTCTCCTTCATTTACTCTCTTTATCTATACCTAGCGAGCCACGTCGGGGCCACTCGGCTGTTTTTGAAATTAATTCGTGAAATTAATTTTACGTTCAATGTTTTTCTAAATACAATGCGTGAACAAATAGATTATTGGTATTTGCTCATCGCCTTCGTATTATCTTTTTCTTCCATTTCTTACCAGGCCTTTTTTTTTTTTTTTTTTTTTTTTCTGGATGGGAAATCATCAAATGACCCCTCCCGCCCTGGGTGGAGCGGTAGGGAGTGTCAGACTTTTACTGACTAAAACCCACCCGTGATCCTTCTTGTGCCCTATGCGTTCCAGGGCCGCGGTAACTCTTTCGAACAAATTCCGCAACCCTAGCAGGCACCGACCCTATGGGGCCCCGTCCTCGGTGCTGACGGCTCCTTGTGACGCGCGTGGAACACAACGCGTCGTCGACTCAACCTGGTATCGGACGGCGAGCCACCCACGCTCACCGTCCCCAGGCGTCAGCCACTGCGCGATAGCACAGCGGCCGACTTGTCTCTGGAGGGGGCCGAAATGGGACCATTACTGGCACTCCATCTCAGCACCCTCCCGAGCGTTGGGAGCCGCAGCACCCGCAGCAGAAGCGGCAGTGGCGGCGACAGAAGCCGCGGCAGCGGCAGAGGCGGCGGTGGCGGCGGACCTCTTGCCCCTGGTCGGGGCGGATGGCGCGCAGGCCCTTCCCCCAGCCCAGTGCTCGGCCGGCTTGCCAACAGCCGCACATGCACTGCAGTGCGGCGTGGCCTCGCAAGAGCCGGCCTTATGACCGGGCTGACCACAGCGGAAACAGAGTCCGCTGCGGTCGACCTCCGAGGGGCACATAGCTCCCGTGTGGTTGCCCACATGGCAGCGGTAGCACCTCAGAGGTCTGGGTTCCAGCAGTTTTACCCGCGCAGACACCCATCCCACCAAGAGCCTTCGGCCCTCCGACACAGTTCTGGCCGCCGTCACGGGGCAGCTCACCACAAGGGTTTGCATGCCCGTGTTGTCAGGCCGGAGGGTGCCCGCCTTGACGAGCTCGGCAGAGCACCCCCCAGTCCTGGCGACGGCGGCCACAACTTCCTCCTCCGTCACGGAGTCATCCAGGCCCACTATGCGCATGTCGATGCGCTTAGTCGGCCTGGACACCCGGACCTCGTCCGCGGGTAAGACCGCCCTCAGCCTTTCGGCCAGGGCGTCCGCGAACGGGCCACTCTCCGCTCCGGCGAGCTCGAGCTTGCGGGCACCGGTTAAGGTCCTCCTGACCCCGATGCCCCCGCTGATGCCCAGCTCTTGGAGGCTCACCGCCTCCTTCGCCCGCTTCAGTACGGCGAGATACGTCACGCCCCTCTGTTCCGCTTCCGGCTGCAGTGTGAGCACTACAGCCGCGGATTTCGGGGCGCGAAGCCTCGCCGCAATGGCGTTGGCTTTCCGCCGCTGCCTCCTCGCCTTGTTTTTAGCGGCTTTCGCGGCCCGCCGCTTCTGGCCAGCAACCTGCCACTCGGCCTCGGCCGCAGGAGGGTCCGAGGGTGGGGGTGGGGGCGGCTGCGGCACCGCTGGCGCCGCAGCCTTAGCCGCTCCTCCAGCCTTCCTCCTACCCCTCTTCGCCGGGGCCGCCTTGGTCGTCGCCGGCGTCGCAGTCGCCGGCGTCACAGGCGCTGGCGCAGGCGCCGGCGCGGCTCCGCCCTTGGCCTTCGCCTTCGCCCGGCCAGACGTTCCCGGGCCGGCAGCCACGGCGGCCGCGTACGAAGCCGCCTTTTGCTGTCCCGGGGGACCCCGCGTCGCCGCCAACGGGGGACGCCGGACCATGTCCTCCAGTACGGAGACCTGCCTCCGGAAGGGAGCCAGCTCCTGCCGCACCAGGTCCCGTACCTGGCTCAGCACTTGGCCTCCCTCCGGCGCTGCCGGACTCAGTCCCCCTCGCGGCTCCGCAGAGGCCGCTCCGGCCATCCCCGCCAGGTCCCTCCGGAGCGACTCATTCTCCCGAACAAGTCGCTCCGTAAGAACCGCGAGGCGGGCGACCTCCGCCCGCAACTCCGACGCCTCCTTTGAGGCAGGTCCACCAGCGTTGGCTGCCGCTGCCGCCAGGATGGAGGCTTTGGCCGCGCCGATGGCCTCCCTCTTCGAGGACTGCTTCCTCTTGAAGGCCACGGCGCGGATCGCGGCCTCCACCACCTCCTCCAAGTTCGCCCTCTGCTTCTCGGCAGCGGGAGGTACCTCTCCCGGGGGCTCTGAGTCGTCAGAGTCGAGAGTAGGCGGAAGAGTAGAGGGAGCCCCACGACCGCTCCCCCCAGGGCGACGCCCCTCCTCCACCACCCCCCCGGCCCGACGCTCCACCTCCCGGGTAGAGGGAGCCAGCCCCCTCCCTGCCTCGCAGCCCCTGCCCCGCCTAGCGGTGGGGATTTTGCGGGCGGAGGCAAATTCGCCCTCGGAGGACGACCCCCCGGTATCCTCCCGTCTGGGCCGCTTGCGGAAGAACTTTACGTTCTCCGCAGCAGCCCCCCCTCTTTCGTCTCCAGAGCCCGCCGAGCTGACCGTTACTAGGTCTGGGGCGGAGCCGGAATCCGACTCCGCACCACCCCGGCGCTCAGGCGAACCCTCCTCTCCAAACTCGTACGCCATCAGCTCCTTAAAGGAGTCAGATCCGGATGACGACGATGACTCGGAGCCTCCTCGGCTCTTGTTGCCACTGGCAAGCGGAAGACGTTTGGTGCCCACCCCAGAGTACGGAGGGCAGCCCGCCGAAGCGGGGTGGGATTCCCCGACCGCTGAGCAGTCGGGACCCACCTGGGGACTCATTTTGCAATCGTCTTGTTGTTTCATGTTTTCCTTTTAAGGGTGCGGTCCCTGTTCGCTCCGCCCCTTCTCAGGGCCCTCTCTCCTAACTCACCTCTCCACCTGCTCGCTGCTCCCGCAGTCACGTCTGATGATCAGACGCGTACCAGAGAGCAGCGAGCAGGCGTGTGTCTCTCTTGGTCTGATCCCTCACTTGCGACCTTCCGGCATGAGTGGCTCTACCGGGAAAGCTCGCAAGATCATTGGGACACTCAAGCCCCACCACGACGACAACGTGGAGACACATTCGGTGGGGATTTCTTACCAGGCCTATGTTTGACTAATAACGTATAAAGCTCTACGCCTAATGAAAAACTGAAAATGGAAAATGCTCTGAGGGTAAATTGGTTTTCTCTCGCATTTGGTCGTGATTAAGTAAGTAACCTTCATTACTTATATTCCGAGTTCCTTCAGTGGCGTGTGGCGAGCTGCGGCCGATACGGACGCTGATAATGTTCTCATAAAGAGAATTTATTGTAAAGCGGCGTCAGACTCCGCCCGGGGCCCAGCGGGCGTCTGCTGGGGCTTACTAAATAATGCTTAAAAACCATTAGAATATTAACTTTTGAGTTGAATTCCAGAAGACATCTCAAAAGGTAATATATCTTAACATCATCATCTGCCAACGGTCGACGTCAACTCAAACCGGATTCATCTGGAACATGTGCTAACATAACCGTATATACCTACCTATAACAATATTATCAAAGCAGTTTATGGATGGCAATGCTGTTACTGAGTGTTAGTGTTGCTGAGTTGCAGTTATGCATGCATGGAGATACAGGTAATTTTTTTATTGCGACTGGATAGTTTTCCACTAAATTACTGTAGCTTCGTTCTTGTCTCGTGGCCGTATCTTGGTAAGCGCCTCCTGCCTTCTACTGGTTAATGAGCAGGCTCGTGTGGCGCCACTGTCGCTAATTTATCGCGTCTCAGCGAGCCGTCGATAAGCGCCCGTCCTTGTTCATGCCTTCCTGCGAGCGCCGATGTGGAGGGAGCTCCTACTAATTATAGACTCTTTGTAAATATATCTCATAAAACACTTTTGCTTGACCATTATATCAGCTGTTGGTAAGCGATGATGTGGTTGAAGATGCAGCACGATGCAATCAAGAGTGAATAGGTTACTTCTAGGTAACTAGAAGTAACCTATTCACTCTTGATTTAAAGACCCTCTAACTGTCACGTCGTTGTTGTAACTGTCACGCTACATAAACTCGGACTAGGAATCACTAATAACCACTAATATGCTAATAACCAGTATTTTCACTCTTTAATAATTTTTTAATAATAATTAATAATAAAATATTGTACGCACAATGAATGTGTCTTTTATTAAATAAACAAATTTGTTTACATAACTGTTATTCTTGTAACAAAGTTTCTTAGTGGGGAGGTTGAAAATATGCAAAGTAATCCTGGTCATTTCGTTTTCTAATCACATACAACAACAACATCCACATAAGGACTGGCTCCTCTCGGGCCGCCTCGGCTCCGCTCGGGTACATTCGGCTCGCGCGGCCAATCGCCCCAATAGAAACATTGCTAGTTTAATTGCCCCCTAGATACGATCTGACAGACAATTTAGGTACTAAACTAATCACGCTTTTACGTAAAGACTCGCTCTATATTTCATGTGCAATCCACTGAATTTATTTTGTTCGTAAATATATTACGAGTGCTATCAGATTAGCGGCGATGGAGATTACTTTGGAATTCGTTTTGATTTTAATGAATACGGCTACGTTATGTGCCGTAAACAAAATGTTTTTGCCGTTAATATTTACTTTAGACAGCAAATGTAAAATGAAGAAGAAAACCAAGTGGTTTACATGAATGAGGCGTACTGGTAAATAAACTCCTCACTGTGTAAACGTGTTAAATAATAAATCATAGCAGCACGAAGAGGTCGGAAGCGCGCGCGGTGCCGGCGTCTTCACAAATAAAACTGCTCGTCACTCGTCATAGGTCTGCGAGATGCTGCTGACGTAGCACCAACTTCCCCCTCCCCTCATCCCCCCCCACCCTACACAACTCACCCCCTCATACGCCCGCGACCACATTCAATAACCCCCGCAGACAGAAAAATATGTAGGAGCAGCAGAAAAGCGCCTTTCATGAATGATCGCCTGAAATCTTTAGGTATCCACGAAGTAGGACGGAAATAACATTAACGCTTTATAAATGCAAACTCAAAGGTAATGGCGGGAGGAAATTGAAATAATTAAAAACTATTTGTGATAATTTCCTGCGCTGTCGGTCGAAAACCCATGCTATGTACTATGTACCTTAAAATTGTTTGGACCTTAGCAATAAACTGTTAACACTTAAAAGATACATCTGACCCCTGGACACAGCAGAGTCGTCTTTGAATATGTTTCCATTTTGTTACATAACTGCAACTACGAGTAGCTTCATCTTTTGAACGACCAACATTTTAATAGCTTATAATGAAATAAATGTATTTGAGTTTTCATGAATAAAACCTTCACCACGACAGCAGCACTGATTACTTAGTTTTATCAACGTCAGCTTGTTCTCCGTATCGATACCACCCCTGGTCCCTGGTATTGTACCTCTAGGGGTCACACACAGGCCTCACGTCGTGCTCCCAGGAAGCGCAGCGAGTGCCAGGGTTCTACACGCTGGGAAACACTTGCTTCTTGTACTCGTAACTTCGTCCTCATCGAGGGTGGAAAGTATCCCACGAGCAGATATCACCGAGGTTAGAACTATCTTCTGTATCCTGTACGTTCATGATCTATCAGTTCAGCCACTAAGGCGTAAATATGGAAATAAGTACGCATTCAGAGCTGCACTCGACCAATAACAGGTAGGAATATGAAGATGCTAGTCAAGACAACCACTTCTTGTGCAGGTTGCCGGTGGTGCTGTCGCAATCGCGTGTAAGAACCTAACTGAAGAAACTGATCACAGGTCTGTTCTGTTTAAGGAGCTGAAATGAAATATGTATCTCTTGAATCTGTGAGAAATTCGCAAACCATGAGACAACTACGTTGCTTATCTGTGAAACTGTGCTAGTGTATGGTGTGTATAGTTCATACGAAGCGTTTAACAGGGAGCTCTTAAACTACGACGTAAACTAAGACGAATCAGACTGCTACTGCAGCGGGTTGCAGCAACTGTACGAACATACAGTTTTGGGTTATAGGATTACGTCAAGAGCCCCAACAGATATAGTATCATGTTGCAGACGCGTGCGGGGCAACACAATGTTGGTTTCACACTGCCGCATGCCGCCGGCTCTTAAGGTAGTTGAAACGATGTGACGTTAGCAATACGACTTTGTAGGTTCCCAAAATTTATATCTTTAAACTGATACTAAGATTATTGTAATACAAATTTTTTTTCCGGATGATTTCCCACATGCGGTAATACAGATTTTCGATAAACAATAGTACTATAACCGTCTGCAGTTTCTTCCTCTGCCAAAATACATGAAATTGTTTCAGCGATTATGGCGTGAAATCGTAATAAGCAAATACGAGTAAATAAAGTCATTTTTGCAGTTATAATATTAAATAAAAAAAATTCTTTGACTCCTTAACTACGTATAAATGCTAATGATCATTAGTAAGGTCTAACATTAAGCATCAAACTCTTGTGAATGGCATACTCGCCATAGTCACACAAAACCTCAGCTAATGAGACGCTATAATCGTTATTTCTACTACAATATGTTTGAAAGGACTCGTAAAAACTTCGGTTCAGCCATTGTACGGCTATTAACGGTGTAGTTACAGTCACCAAGCGGAGACAGCGCCCTCATTAGCCTCAATTAGAAAATTATGTGAATAAACAGAAGCCGCGCCTTGCTGGGGCTGCTGCAGGGAACGCAGCTGTGAGGCCGGACTGTATTATTATGTGTATGTGCTGTCCCACTGCGGGCCAAAGGCCTCCTATTCCCCCATCCAATTTCTTCGATCTTCTGCAAGTGTGAGGCTTGAGTCCTCTGAGAAGAAGTCCAGAACTTCTCTTCCTGGGCATGCCGTGTTGTCGTTTCCGTGCGATTGTGGTCCACTGTGCTACAATCTTCGCCCATCGCTGCTCCTCATGCGGCAGATATGACCAACATAGTTCCACTTTACCCTGGCTACTTATGTTTAACTTAAAGAACTTAGAATGGACTTTCTAACGCAGTCTCGCAGAGCTCGACACGAGAATACTTAGTTCCATAGCTAGTTGTAGACCCTAAGTGCGGAATTTTGATGGTTGGTGAGAGACCATGTTTGCACTAAGTGAGGATGGGAAAGATTAAGTAGGTACTTACTTTTACTTGAGTAAAATAAAATAAAATGCAGCGCACTTTGCACCGTTTTGTTGGCTCGCAACAAAGTGAGCACGATGTGTATGCAGCACTGCCCCTTCCAGCCCAGATTAAGACGTGCCACGCTAACAACAGTGGCAGCATTGTTTGCGCCGATTAGCTGGCCGTAGCTCAGTCCGTAGTTACGAGCGAGTCCGCGGGGCGGCGCTAGTGCTGTACCAATCACGATCATTCGCCGCACGAACGCCGGTGGTGCTAAACTGTAATTTGTTGTAATAACTGTGAAAACACTAAAGTACTGGCTTGAGTCAATATTTTTGTGTGCATAGTGTATGTTTTATGGTTTCCGACCACCGCTAAGTGCCCAGCTCTACTCTAGATTGATAGGTCTTTTATAAGCCAAATAAGGTATTTATTTCCAGTTCACGTAGTTCACAAAACTTCGAATACTAACGTCAGTCACTTTATAACAATTACTTTGTACTAAAAAGTTTTTTTTAAATATGACTGTCACTGTAATGAATACTAATTAAGAGCATGAAAAAGCCTTCTCATTTTCGAATATTTGCTTCACAGCACACAATTTATCGTGTAAATTGTAACAGTTGCAGCCGGCCACAGCACACGCAGCCGGTTCTCCGTCAATAAGCGTCAATCAGGCAATGTTTCCGATATTAGCGGCAACTGTTATTCGACGCGATGACGTCACTGGGTGACGAATGTGACGAGAGTGACGACGCGTATTGTTCGCGCGGTAATTAGAGCGGCAGGCCTGACTCCATCCGACCCCGGTCACTTTCTGTCCACACGGGCTTAGTGCGTCTGGTGGCGCATGAGGTTTCAGCTTATTTTGGGGTAACTAGTGTTAACAGTATTTACTTACACAAATTATTTTCGATTTCAATTCGAGCAATAAAATAACAACATTTTATAAGTTGTGTGTTAAGTTAAAATGCAACGCGGAACTTAATGGGGAACAACAAGAGTACTGCGGGCGACCGAAGAGTTAAGTGTGGGTCTCAATTAAAATTATAGACATTGAATAAAACCTAAGTTCCGAATCAAACATATATGCATTTAACTATAAGTGACATATATTTTCAAAAACTTTCTCAGCTTCATCCATTGATTCTTTTGACATCTGTCAATATCGACTCCTTATTTCTGACGGCACTTTCCACACCCAGTACTCACACGACGTATTATTCCTGTCTTTTCTCATACAACACGCTAGCATAATGTTGAGCCCAAGCGGAGTGCGCTGCTGTCACGATCACGCGGCGTCCGCGTCTATTAGTTTATTAATTAGCCGAGGTTCCGGGTTAAGGATACGAATATCGCCGCGACCGAGCCGACATACAGCCGGGTTCTATACTGAATTAAAGTGTTACTTAGGTATCTACGTATTTATTCCTATTAACATTCGTATTTCTAAAATAAACGCCCATATATCACGTGGGTAGGCAGAAACTGTGGAACGCCATCTTCTATGATCCTTATAAACTCGTAATAGTTTTGCTTCGATCACGTTTATAGTTACTACACTACTTCTTCCATTATATAAATCTAAATCGAAATTAATTCAAATTAGGTTCAGAATTAGCACTTTTTGAACGTCAAAAAAAAAACATTTTTATAAAAAAAATACAACCGATTTCTAAATAAAGACAGACATTATTGGAACGCGATTCGATTTTTTTGTATTTTTTTTATGATTCACTTTGTACTGCCCCTACAAGTAAACTGATATTATTCCTATAGTGAGCTGTTGCGCTATTTACCGTTAAGGAGTTACTTTGTCAAGTACAGACCAGTTACTTTGCTTTGGGATTGACACAAACCTATCAATATAATAATAATAATAATAATAAAACGTTTATTTCGGAAACTTGCTCCATAGTTTGTTAGTGATACAACTTACGTAACTATGTTAGTACTTACTCTAATTAACAATAAAACTAACAAAATAACACCTACAATTATTTAATTCATGTATTTTCCTGCAGTATCAGACCCGTAGCTATGCATTCGGGTCCAATACTCCAGGAAAACGCCATCCAGCCTATCCCCAATCACCTTCAGGATGCCATTGGCACTGCGTAACAATGATGCCGTTCTTTTCCTCATGATTGCTGAAAAACTATCGGTAGTAGATTCAGCAAACATGGCTGACGCGCTACAGAATCGCGGTAGCCCCAACAACATCCGGAAGGCGTTGTTGTACTGGACACGAAGAGCGTTGTAGGCCCTCTGCGTATGCTTGACCCACAGGTTGCATGTATAAAATGACTGACAATAAGCCTTGAAAAGGGTGATCTTGACCGGTCTTGTACATCTTGCAAACCTACGGGCCAACATATTGCATCGGACCGACAACGCCCTCCGTTCCCGTTCTATGTCCTGATCATCATTAAGATCCTCGACTAGTATGTGTCCAAGGTATTATATATCTCTTTACTAAGTTTTAATGGGTTTAAGTCGTTTTCAACTTAGTGTATACTTGGTTTAAACAATAAACAGAAATGGAATTTCAGCAATCCCTGAAGATTAATAAGGTAGCAGCCTATCTCCGAAATTCTTCGTCAGATCTTCATCAAATTAGAACTAATCCAGTAGAATACTCTTCCAAACCAAAAAAATAACATCCAAATTGGTTGACAATTGGCGAAAAATATCACTGCAAAAAAAAAATTAATCGACATGAGAACCTCCTCTCTTTTTGCAGTCCGTTATCAATAACATAAAGCAGGACCTTCCCCCGTCCGACATACCTTCATTACATTTTTGCTGGGAAGAAGAAGTGTCGTACAACTCCTAGCAGCATATGTACCTGTTCCCTTATAAAACTTGAAACATGTCAATAAATACGTAAAAAAAAATAGAATAAAATTCCAATGATCACTCACGTTCCTGTAGCCTAGGCACAAGGGAAAAATAGCGACTACTACCTGTTTTTAGTCGAATACCTTTTTGTTAAAGATGACTTTTACAAAGAATGTGATCAGCATTGTATGTAAAATGTGTATTCCAATGTATTATATTATATAATTGTATGTAAAATGTGTCAGATGAAACTGTGTATCCTATGATAGAGTGACACATACAACTCTCAGGAGTCGTGATGGATAAACCAACAACAGCCAACAATTTCCATATCACAACAGTTTTCAATTTTCAAGACTTAAAACTTTGGAATTGTTACGTTCTCGTATCTACGAAGTGAGTGTCGTAAATGAAATATAAAGACTTGGATTGTTCACAACTATTAGGGTCGAAACTCTGTGCACGTTGAGTTTATAATTATGGTCACATCAGAGGCACAATTTTTAGGAGAGAAAAGGAAAAAGAGGGTATCGTACTCCACGTCTTCTTATTTTAAGTCTGGTCGTCTCAGCTCCGCCAGTGCGGCACCGCGCTGGCAGGCCAACATACTGCGTCCGGCAATACCTACGACGCAGCTCTATTTGTCCTGACTACATCACACCACATGAAGCAAGCTGAAGAGATCGTGAAATATGTTCGAGCGAAGACCTGCTGGACCACCTGTATCGAAAAAAGTCAGGGCCCCTGAGAGAGGAACCTCTTAACTATATAACCCGGGTCCAGGAGTACTTCTTTCTGGATTATGCCTTTGATTCAGCTGCCCAACTAGAGCCTCCTGAGATGTTGGTCGAGGCTCTTGGCAATTATGCCATTGTTCGTCCCAATTATCGGCACAATAACTGCTGTGCTCAAATCCCACATGTCGACAACCGCTAAGCGCCGCCGCGAGCCAAGTCAAGATACTTCATTTGTTTATCTTTCTCAGCCTTCACGAGGTTCTCGTCATGCGGGACTGCTATATCAACAATCATTGCGCGACGCTCTAGTCGGTCACCACTTTATCAGGCTTATTGGCAACATAGTCCTTTCAGTGACGATAGACTGATCCCAATACCATGTGCAATTATCATTCATACAGAACATACCTAAAGTAAAATAATCCAAAACAAAATTGCGGCTCTTTAACTACAATAAGGACACCTACAAACTGCAAAATTATAATTGGGGCGAAACCAAAGAAATAGTCGAAATTAAGTTATATAGATCCGATGTGGCCCCTATACATTGTAAGGAGTATATTTAACTACTTAGTAGTAAGTAACCGTACAGATATTGCAAAATTATCGCACCACACGAAGCGTTAGCGTTTGAACCCGCTCCGGCTAATTACTGAGCGATGTCGGAGGAATGCTGTACAGATTTAATGCGTGATTACTTTCCAATCAGCTCAGTACACGCATGCTTGAACGAATGCTCGACATCTGGAACTCCGACTTTGATTAATTTATAATTAAAATACTTTCTTTCAGTAAATTATTCATGCGAGGCTAATAATGTCGACGACCCGGGACATTCTTGTAAGGTTAGATTACACAAGCGCCTATATTTTGTAGTTCTAAAAAGTGTAAACTACGCGGAACAATGTAAGATATTAAGTACAGACCCTCGTAGCCAGGAAAACACAGCAAGCTAATCGTCAAAGCTATACAGCGTTACTTGTTTAAGTCACTGTATTATAAGCAATTACACTGAGGCGTTATGTTTGCCATTGAGTGTACACGTGATCTGCGGCGCTACGTTCACTTCGGCTGGAGTTTCTTTACCGACGCGGCGCGCGGCGTCTGCAAGCGAGTGTTGACTACTTAGTCTTGAGCGTAGGTAATGAGCGGCGCACAGCTGAGCGGGAAGTACGCAGCGCGGCCACATCGCACCACGACAAATGCACGCGTCGGTACCGCACCGCTACCGCCACACGACCGCTACGCAGCCGCATCGCAACCGCCACGCACTTCATCCGTCAGTGGCATTCATTGCCTTATTTATCACGCATTTATTCGTCATGTTTAATTAATACACGTTATCAGTTCTGTAATGTACCTTGTCGCTAGCGGTAATTGATACCTGTTGTATTCGTGTTCATCAATTATGGTCATTTGTATTCATTGCTACAGAATTATCTGATGGCCAGTTGCCTGGTATTAGCATTTTAATGTGAGAAATTTAATAATCATGTATAGCTAGATTTACATCTATACATTGTTTATTTTTACAAACTAATCATTCTCCAATTATTTTAAGTTGCACCTGCATGTTCTATTTCTACTCCACCCTAAAGTATTAAGTCCGCTTTTGGAATTAATGTCTTAAGCACTCTTCTACCAGTGTTTTTTACAACTGCATAAAGTTGGTGTGTTTCCATAAATCAATTAATACCAAACCACAATCAACTCGTACCAAAAAAATAAGGCACATAGAAACAAGTTCCATCTTCAGATTCTTTAGGATAATACTAACTTACCTACAGCTAGGTAGATACGGAGCCTTATAACACTTGCACCTCCGCACCACCCTCCAGTGAATGTGCTTGTGCTAATTAAGCAGCGCGGCGCAGCTTCACGTCAGACCTAACAACTGAGCGACAACGCGACTCCGGGGCGCGGCGCGGTGTGCAGCGGACGCCGCAGCCGCTGCAGCGCTGACGACCTTCACAATTCCGCAACGACACATTTCTTTGAACATATTTGTGACTTACAATAACTCTAACTAATATTTTCGAAACGAAGTTTGTGCTTTCAGTCCTCAATCGCTGAACAGATTTTGACGAATTTTAGTACGAGATGTATAGGACCCTAGAACAATATTAGGCTACTTTATTTACGAGCGATGCTGCGCGCAATAGCTACATAGTGATTTAATAAGTCAATCGGCCATAATACCATGAAACTTTTCTACAAAGTCTCACCAGAACTTACTCAAGAACTTAAATTGTAATACAACGACCAAATTCAATAACTTATCGCAAGCTGGATTCTAAAGGAACTCTTCTTATTTACTAACTTTTAAGATAACGAAGAGGAAACTTAGCGACGGTACACAGAATAAGAAAGAACCGGTTACATGTGTGGCTTGCGTGGTTCGGCTGCTCTCGGCTTAGTTCGGGCCGCGGGTGTCGCAAAGCCGATTACAGGCCGCGAGCTGCACCTCACAGAGTCACAGCTTACATACAAATTGAATGCAGTAGTCCCAAACTGCACAAACAACTTACATAGAAGATGATTTGCACGGAGCGAGCACGCTTGTTTTTTTTTTAAGTTTAAAAAGTTGATGTATTTCACATCAGTATTGCCGTGTCTTGTTCTTTTGAATGTGGTTTTATTAACAAAGTCTATTCATTTATTTGAGCTAGACCATTAAAAGGCACTTTTGAACGTCGAAACAGTTTTATAATAAAAATATTATAGTGACTCTAGTTGTCCATTCGCTAAAAGTAGATTCTTATGGAGAAGAACGGACAGGAAACTCCATAGTTACTCTTTTCAAATATATAATAAGATTTACAATATTGTGTATATGTGAAAATGATTATAATGTAAAAACAATGCACCCAAATTACACTAAGTACTATACTACTAATATGCTAACTGCATAGAGCACGGAGTGGTGTCAGCTGGCGGCGCGCGATCCGGTTACTTCTGGATTGCACCGGATTGAGAGGTTTACCGCGCCGTCAGAGCGCACCTTGGACAAACAATGTAAACAAGCCGATCTGCTCACGCTTTACTTCTTTATACTACGTACTAAGAAATAAGTTTTCAACATTGTAATGTTACCAACAAACAACTATTTTATCAAAGAAAGAGAGTGTGGAAATGTTTTTCCAACTAATAATGCTATCTTAAGAAAGTTTGCACCGGATCGCGATCTTAGGATGTTTCCCAACATCGTGAACTTAATTAAAGAGCTCCGGGTCTGCACTTGTGAAATGTTAGCGTCAGTGTTTCTATGGCGTTATCGTTGATTGCTGATTCTTGTTACACGAACGACAGAACACTTATAAATCCTACCATCTATCTACGCATCTATCTATAGCACTGCGCGCTAAAGTTATCATGCACGTTACTCAAAAAGCTGTTAATCTTAAATGGGATTGAGCTGAGCATGTCTGCCATATGTATAACTAGCTGCTGCCTGCGACTTCGTCCCCGTGGAATCCCCGATTTTAAAACATTCTTTATCGCTGCTCCGCTCCTATTGGCTTAAGCGTAATGATATATAGCCTAAAGCCTTCCTCGATAAATGGTCTATTCAACCCAAAAAGATTTTCTCAATTCGAACCAGTAGTTCCTGAGATTAGCGCGTTCAAACAAACAAACAAACAAACAACCAAACAAACAAACTCTTCAGCTTTATAATATTATAGTATAGATTATACAAGGACAAAAATAATCACCGAAATTTTCCCATCACATACCTGAAGATATCGCGACAGACCATAACAAAGACGAGGCGGCACGAGCTGGACTCCTGAAAACACTGGCCCGGACTTGAAAGACAAAGTTGTGTGGTAAAAGGAGAGGGAGGCGTTTGCCCAGCTGTGGGACATAAATAGGCAGGTAGATATAGAAATGTCTCTATTGAAATAAACCCGATTAAATAGGTAATTCAGTTTGTCGTACAGTTTATGTACGTCAGTGTATATTCAAACACCGGAATGTCGTTGTGTGGGATTGGATTTACGATCACACTGTACATGTGTCAAGTTCTACAAAAACGAACACCTATTCGTATGATGTCAGTCGATGTTGTTCCACGATGTCAGTGTGGGCCCACCAGAAGTTGTTCGAACGAACGAACGTTGTTGTTGTACGAACGCAATTCTTTTACAGGTGTTGCGTTTGCTTTTTTACACGTTGCACGTCTTCTAAACCAGCAGTTTTGTCCAGATCCTGCCAAAAAGCCACTTTATGATCTCACCTAACTCGCTTTAAGAAATCCACATTTCAATTGATCCATATCGGCAAGTTCAATTGTATATCTCTTAATACGAGCCGAGGCTCACATTAAACTCCTGGGAATTTCATAAGCTCCACTTTTAGCCTTCAGTCTGCCATTTAGTTTTATGTGGGTGTCGAGCGAGGCCTCGCTTTTATAGCGAGTACCGCCGTACCGCGGTGACGTACGGCGCTGTGTCAGAGCCCGCACGCTGCAGCCGTGCTCGGCCGGCAGCTGCACTGCACCATAGCAGATGGAGGCGCTGAGAAGGTAAGATCCACACAAATAGCGAAAACAGGCGCACTCGTGCCTACGTTAGTGGCATTTGACTAGTTAACTGGCAGACGTTGTTGAATTAACTTCTAAGTTCATTCAAAAATCCCTGAGAAAAGTAAAACTTGCACGCAAACTTAATACGAGTTATTAAAAGCATTCTAATTTTAAAATCCAGTCGGAGTAGCCCTGGTAGCAGCACGTTTATAAGAACCAGTACGTTTATTTTATAGAGAGATGAATTACATATCATTGTACGTTCGCTTTAGGTGGGACTAACCTTCGGTACCCCTCGTTGATGTGAGTGTAGAGAGCACTTCGATCTCACGCCGATGTATTGTCTCACACATGCAGCCGTGACTGCGGCGTGTTTATGTGTCGTGTCGTGTCGTGCCAACAACTCGTAGCATCGCCCAGGAGGAATTTCATTTAACTCGGGCTTTGCAATTAAAAACTCAAATTACAAAAGCCGCCGAATTGGTGCCACGACTAAAATGTCACCAAACTAAGCTAACGAGCTACGCCGCGTGCTCGTAGCAGCGTAGAGACGTAGCACTGTAGAAGCGTAGCATCGTAGCAGTTTTTTGTTTATAGAGTAGCTTGAGCTGAAATTAAATGCAAGTCAAATTGAGTTTATGTCAAGAATTTAGTAGAGCAAGGAGTCTGCGACAAGGGAGTGCTGCCGGGCGCTAATAAATTCGTCAGCGCAAGATCGGCTCACTGGGAATTATTTTAAATCAATCATTTCTCAAAATTGACTCAGCTATCAATCAGAAGATTCATAAGCCCGCGTGTAGCCCGCCCGAGGCCGACGCTAACGCAATGTGTATAAACAGCAACAAAGCGTCCAAGCGGGGCTCGTTCCCGCGTCCAATTTACACTCGACGTACTTTTACAGCCCATGATAAAACACAAGTTATCCTCGCTGCGAACTACGTGAGGTATTCCGAATTTACGGCTGACTTTTTATATTGATTATATCCTGCTCACGCTGGGGCCCGGGGCCCTCGAAGCGGGGCCCTCAGAGAGGGGCCCATGGCCCCGGGCCCGGATTACTGGTGATTCAGTTTCAATCAATCTCTGCTCGCATCGAGTTCCGTCGCAGATCACAACGAACTATGAATAATTACAGTAATTAAGGTTAATGATCGCGTAGCGTTCGTACACCATCATTTTTCTTGTGAGTTTAAATTAATTCCGACGTCTTGCGGCGTCCGCAACAGCGGTGCTCTTTGTCACTACAAAGAGCACCGCTGTGTGCCCTGCGCGTCCTGAGCTCTGTCACAGAGAGTGCAACAGTGTGTACCTTGGTTATCTCATGTGCCGCGCAGAGTTTCATAGTTCCCCTGTCAGTGTCCCAGTCTTAGTCATGTAGATCATGATGTCGCTTGCCCGCGGTTCAAGTATGTACTTATTCAATAAGTTTAGTGTTTACAAATCAGTTGCAAGTAAAAATGGAATAGCAATGCTCTTATTACAAACGGCTGCCGATTTCCTCCTCTGCGCAGACATTACGTAAGCGAGCCATGTTCCAATGCATTTTATTAAAGTCTGAGTCAGCTGATTTCACTTTAGAGCTTTCCGACGCAAGCAATTTGCATTCCCGACGCAAGTGCGAGCTCGCAGTGTACCGCAGGTGATCCGGCATTATTGCTGGCTGGCCACCTGATGCTGCACCCCTCGCCCCCTCCCAGCAGGCAGGGCCAGGGGGCAGGAGGTCAACAGTAACAGTAATTGTAAATCAATTGTGTGGCGGCGGTGCGTGCGTCTGGTCGTCGGCGACACACTGTCAGAGCATTAAGTGGCGCTCACTCGCCGCCGCGACCTGTTACTTATGTGCACCTGGACTTGACCGTTGTGTCTACTAATGGTGCGATTGTGCACTGTCACGTCCGGGCTAATGAGTCTCAACTGCCACATCACTAGATGTAGATTAGTGCATTACTTGTTTGGAATCCCATATAGTATATATCCATAAAGTATTCTGATGGTATTCAACACGAAACTAAGCGTAAGAAGCACAAAATAATATTTAATATGTGCTTTAAAACATACTCATGAGTTCTCCGAAGAGTATCGGTTCGATTAGTGTAAGTATTCGGGCCATACCCGATGCAGTGACCGAACGCGGCGCCGTGTGAAGTGAACATTACTGACAAAACAGCAGCCCGCAGCCTGCCGCCGACACCAGGAATAATATGCTTAATGGTGCGTGGCTCAGTCGCGGCGCTATTGATACGAGCGGTGCGGCGCGGCGCCGCGCGGGCACACAGCCAGCCGATATCATTTTAATATTTAAACTTCGATTCAAATGGAAGTTAAAAAAAAACTCGCTATAAATTTTCCTCTTCGGGCGCATGAATAGTTCGCATCGCCGCGGGAAATTCACATTCGAACTGGAAAAGAAATATTGTAAAGGGAATCCGTTTTAGAGCGAGCGGTGCAAGTGAGGTGCGGGGTGCGGGCGCGGGGTGCAGGCGGGGGTGAGAGCGGGTAACGTAACCCGCACACTCGAGCGAACAACTTCAACAATATGACGGAAATAAATTCGTATCTGCTGCAGCGGCGACTTTAAATAAAGTCCACTTGCTCGGCGGCTGCTTTCCTAATTTCTATTTAATTACTCGGCACTCGCCGATGAATAATTCCTTTACTACCCCCTCGAGCCCCCCCACCCCGCCATCGGCGCCGTAGCAGTCACTTAAGCGCTCGTAAACTATTTTTATTATTTGCAACTCGCTCACCGTCAATAATTAAACAATTCACCTTGAAAGAAAGCTCGCGCTAGATATTTTAGCGCTTCATCGTCGAGGCGCTTCTAAATGAGCGCTGGAAGCGACCGGCGGCGACGGCAGGTGCTAAGAGGTTTAGTGAAGTTAGTGAATGAAGCCAAGGCGCGCGAAGCGTGGAGGTAACGCGGTGATTAGTAAGCGCTGCAGCGCTGCAGGGTGTGGAGGTCGGTGTGCGGTGAAGCAGCGCAGCGGATGTAAGAGTATTAGCCACAGTTAGTCCTGGTCACTTCCTGCATACGAATGTTTGGCGCGGACGTGTCCGCAAAGTTACACTAACCGCTGCTGACTAACTAATTCTTACTCAAGACATACCCGTCATTTAGAACCCTAAAATAACGCGCATTCCTGCTTATGTATATCTCTTTAAATGCTAAAGAAATAAAAATAGATAAAAATCTAGGTTTTGTTTACTTTAAGAGTCACTTTAAATTAATTCAGAACCGTGCGCTTAATATTAGCAAAACAAAACTCTGAAGTTGTCAGAATATAGATATAAGATATTTGTGAAATGATAAACATGTGTAGTACGATATCCACACTCCGCCCACATAGTAACTATCCTAGTTTGTATGTTTGGGTCGAGCTCCTCGAACAAACCTGTATGTTTGATGCAACCAGCGCACACTCGTGTCGTGCGCACCGCTCGTCAACCCGCCATTACTGCACAAATACTTTGTAAACAATGCGCTGCGATCGTTCCCTAGTTCTTACAGTTCGTTCATGGGAACTAGGTCACAGGTAGGATTCAAATTTCACCGTTTTTTTCTCAATCTTCTTTTCTCAAAAATAAAACTGCCTTCCTTTGCCTGTATTTTTCAAAATAATATATTGGCATCGGCTACCAATCTAAATAGAAGCCTGTCAGTGGCCGTACTACGAAGTGCCATGCTATCATAATTCCGTGTGAGGGAAAGGGATAGAGCTATTCGTCTTGCAGTCTTCTGCAACTCTGTCTCTCTCTGACACAGGAATCATGATGGATTTAAGAAGTCATGGTAGGGCTGCAGTACCTATGTATTTATTTATACGTACAATGATTATGATGAAGTTATTCGGACGAGACAGTAAAGTAATAACACGCTTTGTAAGAAAATATTTGTTTAGTACATCATTATAATTTTAATACCTACGGTGTAGTTACAAAACTTACCTGTAAGAAAAGAAGCGACGGTTAATGTTACTGGGTAATTGTCATGTCCACAGTCACTACCAGTATGTAGACTTGTGTACAGTAACAAAATTATGTTCGATATTTTACGGTTCCTCACGACACGTAGAAGGCAGTTTATAACTCGACCATAGACTGGAATAAATAGCTGTCTTTCTTCGGGCTACCACAAAGCCGCCTGAAGCTTGGCAATATTGAAAAGAAAGAAAATCATATTTTTCTTTACATAAAAATAACTAAATTACAGTGCCTGTTTGTAATGTCAAAATACAACTTGTTACAAAATGCTTATAAAAGTAAGCATAGGTATACGATACCTGCCAATAACAGAAAACAAAATGTATGTCCATCTATTTGTTCCTACTAATTTAAGAAAAAAAAAGCCATAGGTGAGTAAGTATAATATGTACATAAGTATTTTTTATTTGTTTAAACATGGTGTACATGATACATTGCATGCAGATAATAGTGAAATAGAAAAGTTCTAACATGTTCAGCCGCATATCGTGGCGTATAAATTAGTAGGAAGAGATGGTACGCACCATCTCTTGAGATGGTGCGTAAACCATGATAAAATTACATTATTCATGACCAATTAGGCTTTGAAATTGTTATGAGACGCGGCCGATATCACGGGCAACAGCTAGTATAAGTTTTTATAGTTATGGAATTTATATGATATAAGAGTCACTCAGTCACAAAAAATATTAATTATAATATATTCTGCTATACAGTTTTAACCTGACACGTTACAATGGAGATATCCTAGTTCGCGTACTCGTGTGACAGTCTGCAGGCACTTGCCTGAGCTCGCAGAATGTCTGCGAGAAGTTAGCGCCGCGCCGAAAGTTTAGTGTGCGGAGCTTACAGCCCAACCTGCAGGATGTTCAGTATAGTTGGTCGCAACCAGGTGAGAACACAACAGCCGGTTTGTATGGTGACATCGAAAATTAGATTTACTATGTGCACGTCATTTATATTTATTTTTAAGCTTTACGAGTAACAATTATTAAGGTATTCTCTGCCAGTCAACGAGTACAGAATGGTACCTACATGTAGAAAATGACAAATAAATCAAATTAAAATACTAACCGTAACTGTGATTATATAAGTGCATTTGTTTGTGCTTTCACGCCACAATCGCCGAATCGATTTTGATGAACTTTGGTACAAAGACAGGACGAGACCCGGAGACGGTTACATACTTCTTTAAAGCGAGTGCAACCGCGGATACACAGCGTCAGACGGCTGTGTCTGACGCTGTGTACGCGGAAGCCAGAAAATGTAACTCCAGTCAAGAGTAGGTGCCGTGTTACCAGTGGCCTAGTTGCGCAGGTCAGCTTGTAATATGGAGTCGCTGTATGTAAACAACTGGTACTCGGCATTCAGTTAGAAACCGACCTGTTTTTTGGATGGGAATTCATCAAATGACTTCTCCCGCTCTGGGCGGGGCGGAATGCAGCTTCTTGTAGATACTTACTTGCTCCCAGTTGAAATATCTATTACTATCGGAATGTCGAATAACGTAATGCAAAACATACGCAGTAGGTGCGCACACGTTTTATTTATATAGTCACTAGCTGCTGCCCGCGACTTCGTCCCCGTGGAATCCCCGATTTTAAAACATTCTTTATCGCTGCTCCGCTCCTATTGGCTTAAGCGTGATGATATATAGCCTAAAGCCTTCCTCGATAAATGGTCTATTCAACCCAAAAATAATTTTTCAATTCGAACCAGTAGTTCCTGAGATTAGCGCGTTCAAACAAACAAACAAACAAACAAACTGTTCAGCTTTATAATATTAGTATAGATAAATAAGCAGGAAGAAATCTTCAAAACAAATGAGTACCGCCGCATCCTGCCTTCATACACTATTCCACATCAATTCTGACGTCACGGGCTTACAACGCTAAAATAGCAGTCGTCGTATTAAAATACGCGATTCATTTCCGGCGAGAGCCTCCTCTCAACCGGCCATTAAATATTTAACGTCTCCGCGCCGAGCAAAAACTGAGAGAGGGCTTAAGGCATTCATCACGCCACCGCACCGCACCGCACCGCACGAACCAAGCTGGGCCGCACCGGGCCGCACCGCACCGGGCCGCACCGAACCAAGCCGGGCCGCACGGCATCACACCAAGCCGCATCGCACACAGGCAGCCTAATGAGCCGACTAATGTGGCGGAACATGTAATCTCACAATGGAATATTGAATGGTCGCGTACATTATTCATCGACGCACACAAATTATTTCTACATATTTGATACATGCGCTTTACTTTAACATTTTCCGCGGGAGGTATAAATAAAAGGAAGCAGTTTTCTGCTTCCTTTTATTTACAAGCCTGAGTGTATCCTGGAACTGCAATGACCAATTTGGAATTCTCTAAACTAATGCCGGGCCCAAGGTGGCCGATGCACAAGATTCAAGATATGTACAAATAATATTTATTAAAATAAATCATTTACATTACATTTTTGATAGAGAACGTCGGTCACTCAAAAACATGAAGCTATTTGCACGTTAGGAACCGCGTAGATCACTATGAACGTGCAAGAAACTCCACGGACACTCTTTAAAATTATTTTATGGATTACAAAAATCTTGGTTACATTATTCTTGCTGCTTCTATATGTGAGAACATTGCAAAGGAAAAAAATAAAGCATTCTATTGGTGTTACAATAATTGAGCATTACTTTTCCAAAGACCTTAATGTCTTTACTTTCGCCAGATTTAACGTTCTTGGTAAATTTAAAAACTTTAACCTTACTGTATTTCATTATAAGCGGAAAGACTCTTTGGTCTATTCATATGTACATTAAATATTAACGGCAAGTATGTGCTGTGGTCTCGATTATAGATGCGCACAGTTTGACGGACATACCCCATAGGTCTTCGGTTAGTTTGATTTTAATTTGCCGGAAAGCTTTTATGACTGTCAAAGGATTAATTTGTTTGAATTGGAATTCAACCGAACAGCCTGAAACGTCTGCTCTTAATAAAGCAATTGAGACTCGGGCAACGAGTTTAAAGTTTCTGTAGTTTTAGATAGCATGTTAGTGAAAAAAATAAAAAAAATATTGAGCTTTTCCAAAATAACAGCTTATCGGCCCATGTGTCTCTAATAAAAAATCAGTATTCCTGAACTAAATGGGTGGTGTCGATCTTCGACTTGCAGACTCTCCAGTGAGAAGCCCTCGTACAAGTTATGCCTCACTTAACACATCACGCAGAACCACTGGCATTCCAGGGCTAATTCGTTTTTTTTTTTTTTTTGTAGAAATCAATAAACAAAAAAGAAGTTTAGAAATTCAATCAAAATAATTTAATAAATAATTAAGTTTTAAATGGCATGCTCTCTAGTGTTTTACTTTTTTCTTTTTCTCTATCCAGCAGAAACCGTCTATATTGCCGAGATCGAAAGTACAAATACACCTATAACAATTCGACCTCGTCATTATGTGAGTTTATTAAAAACTAGAAAAATACCAGTCCGTTAAATAAATATGTATAAATGCTTCGTTCGGCAGATACTAACTTCATAATTTTCTAATCTCGCAGACAAATATTAGGAGTAGGCGGTGTTTGTAGTTCGCGCCGGCGCGGGCGTGATGGCGGAGCTCTGAAATAAAAAGCTGATATTTGTTTAGTTATAATGTGGGAGCGCCACGCTACGAATTTAATATTACTGTTGAGGCGAGTGATTTAGTGCGCTGTTGTGTGCTGCAAATGAAAGGGAACGTTCTGCGCGGCGTGCGGCTCGAATGTGCCGCGGCATGCGATCCGCGCGGGCTAGCTCGCGCCCTGTTACATGGACGGGTGGAGATGAAGGAAAACAATCCATCTATGGTATTCAAGTGACGAACTTGTTTTGGAAAAAAAACAGTCATATATGGTATTCTTACATTTTATTTATTTATTTATTTATTTATGTACATGGAGGACTTACAGCTAACAAAAACAGACAAAAATGGAAACACAGTCATCAAAAAGCCAATTACAAGTCCTCACGTGTAGACACACAATAATTATGTGTGGTGTGAGCACAAAAACAACAACCAGTAAAAAGCAACACAAATACGACTCAATCGTCAGCTCGTCCCAAAACAAACTCGGACCATTGGGCCGAGTTGACGAATTTCAAAATTAATATTTTTTTCGTTCATCATCTCGTCCCACTTTATTTTTCTTCAATATTTTAAGTTGTTTCGGTACAGTCCAAACCAAAACTTTTCACTATATACGAGTAAATAAAAGCCAAGAATTCAGGGAATCAATATTTATATAATAAGTAATAATAAAAATCAAATTTTATATATTAAAACGCTGGGTAGAAAGAGCTTGACCTTCACCTCTCTTCTTAGTTTGACGTCCTCTGATTGGATTCCCGATAACCCTTTGTCCAATAACGACGCTTCACTTTCATTGTGCATGGTTGACTTTGACCAATAGTATGACATCAGTGCAGTGTAACACACTAGCGCTAACATACGTCATATTCAATTTTTTTTGTCTTATTAAAGAAGTTTAAAATAAATCACAGACACTTTTCTTCCTGACTGTTTTTGACGTTTAGCTATTGTTAATATTTAACAGAATTTAGAATGGGACGAGATAACGAACGAAAAAAATATTAATGTTGAAATTCGTCAACTCGGCCCAATGGTCCGAGTTTGTTTTGGGACGAGCTGACGATTGAGTCACAAATACTTGGTTTGCAACTATATGAGAAAATAATAATATTAAACTGAAATAAATAATACATATAAACTACCGCTACCATTTTAATGGTTCATTATAAACTGGCTCCATTAAACAGTTGCTCATTTGACCTGGCGTGTATTGACGTAGGGGCAGAAACATGGCATTATGAGTTACTTTGTACGTACTATATGTTAATAAAGTTTAGTTGACCTTCGTTCGTTCCTTATAAATGGATGCAGAATTACGAATCCTTGCGGACGCTCCGCACTAACGGGGGTGGAGGCGTAGTTCCGTTCCAACCCCACAAATAACACAGCGCAGGAGCTTACCGTGATAAGCAAATCATACGGTACATTTGTAATGTAATGGCATAAACGCCATCGTAATAGCACAGGCTTTTTATCTTTACTATATATTTGTGGTACTAGGTAAATGTGGGATTTGAAATTCATGGTTTCGACAAAAAGTTGATGGTCGACAAAATGCGACCAGTACTCGCTTGTCGCTAGTGTGTGCGCCGCTTTAATAACATAGCGAGAATGTATCGAGAGCGGCGGTAACGAGCGCCGTGTCAATGCTGCTGGTCACACAAGCTGTGCGCCCTGGGCTCACTCGTGCTGGACGCGGACGGTCTCACCGGCGCGAGCCTAACTCCACAGCTCAGGCGATCTGTGTCACGTGCTCGTGCCGTACACAGTCGTCGAGCGAGGGTAGGCGCGGGTGAAATATACACAAATCTAATATATCTGTAGCATATTCTTACTTGCTGTAACGAATGAAGATCCTAAACGGACTACCACAAGCATTATTACACAAACATTATTATCAACACATTTGTATGCGTAACTTGCCAGAAGGTAAACCACGTTAGGCTTATACATATATAAAAAACTAGCTTCTGTTCGCGACTTCCTCCGCGTGGAATAGTTACTTTACCCCCGATTTTGAAACTCTCAGCCCGATCGGTTTAAAATTGACAAAGTTTCATTCAAACTTTAATCCCCTATTTTATCCCCTTGGGGGTAGAATTAATCAAAATCCTTTCTTAGCGGATGCCTACGCCATAACATCTACCTGCATGCCAAACAGCCCGATCCGTTCAGTGGTTTGGGCTGTGCGTTGATAGATCACTATGTCAGTCAGTCAGTCCCTTTTGAGTTATATATATTTAGATTTAAAGCGAGGCACAGGGTCTAAAACTCATAAAAACTGGTTAAGCGACACCCTCAGTTACTAAACTCACATTCGTATTTAAAAAATTAACTTGGACCAGCCATGTTATTTACAGGATAACATTAAACACAGAAAACAACGTTGATAGCAAAGGGCGACAGTGCGACAGAACTTCAAAATAAAACTTGACGTGGGACAGAGTAAAATTGTTGAATTGTATATCATCTTACTTTTGATTTATTACTGATGAATAACTAAAACTAAGTTCTACAAACTGTGAAAATAACGATAAGTACGCGGCCTGATATTACTGATAGCTGGTTAACGTCCGCGCTACTTTGTTTTCAAATGTGTGTACAAGTACATGTGCCATAACAGACCTCCGACTACGTTACGTCTTGCTCTCAAAGGGAGCTGTGTACGTACTATCTCTGCCAGGGGTTTCGACCGTGGCAAACTCTGAAATTATCTCAAGAACAAATACTCTAGTGATAAAAAGTAATGTACTATGCAGACTAATCTCTGTCTGTCTGTCCAGCCAGATCCGTTTAGCTCTTCTGACGTGACTGAGTAACAAACATCCGTCCATCCAAACTTCCGCATTTATGACATTTGGTGGTAAGATGGCTGGTCTTCACTTCTAACCGTATTGGTTGACCGAACCGTATTTTCACAGTAGTAACAAGACAGCGGTCTCCGGACTGTGTGCTGCACACGGCGCGGCCCGCTGGTGACGTCACAGCGCGCTCTGACGTCACGCGGCGCGGGCTCCGCTGTCCGCACGTCGCGCCGACAGACAGCGATGCTGATTGCAGCTGTAATTACACCTCGGACCAGCTCCCCGCTCGTCTCACCCCCTCCCGCCCGGACCTCACCCCCGCGGCGACCTCTTACACCGACGCCAGCCTCTTTCCGGTTCCGTTATGCGACACTAGACAAGCACTAAATTACTCTGTCGGTACCCCTGTGTGCAGTATGTAGTCAACTTTGTATCTCGTATCTGAGAGCAATTACAAATCGGTTCTTAAAATATATCACACTCGGAACGAAACAGTCGAAATAAACTGACCCTGAGTAAAATTAATTACGACTTATTTATAATACAAATATAATATTAGATGATCACGAACAAAATATTTACGTACCGGTGATAAAATGAAAGCCGCCCCAATTCATCCTAATTAATGATCATCAGAAGTAATTAATTTGCATAATTGGTGGAGAATTACGACGAAATGGAAAATAGTCGAACGAAACTGAAGTCGAAACGAATTTGCATAACGATGGAATAAATTATTTCATGGGATTAATGACTGCCTTGCGTAGCGCGCTCGTAGCACACCGTAGCGCGAAGTGATCTCGTAGAGGTGGTCGCGCTGGTAGATAACGGAACTCCGTTGGTGCCTTTAAGATTATATTCCTTGTATGGAGTGCGGTAGCCCACAGTCTGTAGTACGAGAACATACAGCAATACATTTTCATTGTGTTTTATTTGCATTGTTCGGCGAAAACGATTGCTCTCGATTAAGCTATTTAGGCGTGAAAGCTTGACAAACAAAGAAAGAAACAAACTCACTGTCGCGACACAAACAGATACATACTTTACAATAAAACACAAAACAATGAATATTGAGTTTAAAGTATAACTTGTAGTTATACTCCAGTGAACCAGTACCCTTCTTAGTAAAGAATTGATCGGTATCACTCGTACTTTCAATACAGTCGACAATCACATTCGAAAGTGTCGACCGGAGTCGGGCGGCGCTGAACTGTGTCGCCGGAGCACAGTGTCGAAGCACAGAGTCGTGCTGTGCACAGCTGACCTGGTTGTACACAGTGCACAGAGTCGCGCTGTGCGTACAACAGAATTGTTCGCGGCAATCAATAGGCCGTGTTATGAGGAGCAGTTCAACTGTCGCAATACATTACTGTTTGATTACAAGTTTGTTAGATGTATACCTTCTTAAACGTATTATAACAAACCGTGATTTTCATGTAAAGCGTACAGACAGGATCACCAGAAGGGCTTTACTATTAATTTTGAACAAAATCTAAAAGTGAAGCAGTCGCAGTGAACAAAACAACCATAAACGTGTGCTCTGCGTGTTTGAGAACTGGCTGCAAGTGTTGTGTTGCGTGCACCTTCTGGTCTACTCACGTGGCTTGTACCGCAGTGTCTTTGTTCCAGCGCCGATTTAGTTTTCATTCATTTGATGCTCACTTTGCACCGCGATCCTGCACCGACTCGTTACACGTTTCTGTTTGTGTATAAACCAAAGCACGTCCTTAGTGAGCATTCTCTTCCATTGATAATGGTTCGGAGTTTTATACTTTCAAAATCACCAATCTAATCATTGTTTACAACTTAAATGTCAGTTGTTATTGTACAATAGAAATCACATAAAAACTAAATATTGAAAACTTAAATTGAAAGCAGACTAAATATATATACACTTCTCATCAGAGAAATTATCTTGCAAGTTTATGTTTTTTAAGGATCAGCAAAGTATGTATATTTTTGAATATATGTAAATGTCATTTAATAGTGAATAATATTGAGGTTTTCAAATCCCAATGTTAATGTTCTAAATTAAAATTACATTTTCATAGGTGTCGTATTTTGTTTAATAAGTCAGCCTGTATTTACCTAATATGAAGTATAAAGGAAATTGATAAAACAACACACATAAATGAAAAAAAAAAGCTAAGAAACGTTTATTTAACAACTTGTAGAAAATTCGGTCAGAGGTGACCCGATTCCTGCCAGATACTGATCGGCGCGTGAACAAACCAGTCTCCCGGTAGCGTTTGTACACTCTATGAACAGACGACAGGCTTAGATGCAATCTTTCAGCCACAACACGCTGACTTAAGTCCAGAATCCAGCAATGCCACCATTTGGGCGGCTTCCGCGGGCGAAGTATCCATATGTTTTAGAAAAAAAACGTCCCAAAGTTACAGTAAAGAAATAAAAAACATTTTTTTTAAGGTAAGCGCTAATTTTTAGTTTACAAAGGTGAAATGTATGTGTACTCTTAACAAACACATCTGCCTCAAAACAGTGAATCTCATTAATAGGATAAACAGATGAAAATTTAATTTTGAATTTTCGCTTATCACTATAATGACCAAACTGCCAGCAACAACTACTAACAATCATGTGATTTTTTTCATGGAATGAAAACTATTTTACTTATGTTAAATTAGGACAGAAACCATAAAAACGGAAGTGTTGCGATTTTTTTTATGAGAAATATATTTTTAGTATGGGCAGTGGTGGCCGAGTGGTAACGGCCCCGACTTACGAATTGTAGGTCGCGGGTTCAAACCCAGGCAGGCGCATTACTTTGTGTAATTAACTTCATCACCACTGCTCACAAAACGGTGAAGGAAAACATCGTGAGGAAACCGGCATGTCCTAGAACCAAAAATTCGAAGACATGTGACATTCACCAACCCGCACTGGGCCCGCGTGGTGGATTACGGCCCATTCCCTCTCCTATAGAGGAGGCCTGTGTCTCAGCAGTGGGACCATTAAAAGGCTGATTATGATGATATTTTTAGTATAGACAGTCGCTCATAAGAGACACCCTCCTCGTGTGTGTAGGGACAAGTTGAATGTGTACAGACGAACCTCGTGACTATGTTACAAGTACCGACACCGATGTCCTTCAAGTGTCTGCCGCCGCTGAACGGAACAGCTTGTTGCCTGTCAGTGCTGCTGGCGCGGCGAGCGGTGGGCGCTCCTCAGTTACTGCTGCGTGACACATCATATGAAGGGGCCCATTTTAAGGCTTTCTAATGGATTTATTCATATTTTTCAAACAGATATTACATTCCGATGTTATTAACAAAGTCATCTTTGAAACTACCACAGAACTACTGAGCCGAAAATGTAAATTACTGCAAAAGCATGATAAGTGATTTTAAAGTAGGTGACACGTTACAACAAAACGTTATTCGTTTACGCGCGCGAGTACGACTCTTTCAAGTCCGGTGTCACAGAGTACTTTTTATATATATGAGATCCGGTGTTGACAGCTGCTCTGGGTGAGCGGCCTGCCGCGCAGATACGCCATTTGAGAGATACGCTTATGAACTGTATTGTTTCTCTTGTTACAGGTAAATATAGTCCCTACCGAACGATCCAGCGGCCATCACACACGCATATAGTAAGATGACAATACGAAGTTTACGTGGGTGCCATATCTGGTGCGCGACTGCCAACTGGAAGATATTGAACCAACACAGCATGTAGAGAGCGTACGGTGTGGACTCAACGAGAAGAACTCGAACCGTGTGTCTTATACTGCGTGGAGCTCATATTACTAGCATTCCCAGTCCACTAAGGACTTGTTTGTAAACATGTCAAATTACTTTCATTTCATCCATTCACAAAAATCTATGATGAAAGGGTTCCGTATTTTTTTCGGACGTACGAAACCCTAAAAGACGTACTTATTAAATATAAGCACTGGCTGCTGCAGCTCTTACGTAAGAAAGTTGCTCGCGGTTAAAATCTCATCTCTTACTTGCACTTCAATAGACGTATTCATCAAAATATTTGCCTTATTATTTCCGAACTTAGGTTAATTTTTCACAAGTGACGCTAGTATTTTGAAGATACCGCCAAGTGAAGCGCCAGCTTAAGATGAGATCTGTGGCAGTTAGCGCTTAATTTAAGTTACACTAAAGGTTAGGATGGAAGTGCAGACCAGCTATCCTCATATCTCAATTGATAAAGGATCTGTTACTGTTGTCGCGAGTTCGTCAATATGATCGTGCAGTAATACAGTGAGATGCGCTCTGTTCGACCAGCAAACTACACTGAACGCTCCGCGCGTGCTTCCTTGCTGCAGTGACAACGCACGTCCTGTCATTCTGGTGATGTAAACTCAGCTCGACGAGCATCGATCGCGCGCGTCCGGTTCCAGGTCAACACCACTCGAGGCGGCCGCGCAGCCGGCGCCGCGCGATGCTCTCATTAGCATACGAGCGACTAAGCGAGACATGCAGCGTATAATCTTAATGTTATTACGTCCGCAACGCTGCTCGCGTGGCTTGCACTTGTCAAGGGGCCACACGCCTAGTTGTAATGCTAATGCTGTATGACAAACTCTCAGATCAATGGTCAGGTGTAGGTACGCTCCATTTTAATGGGTGCTCGAGCAGCTCGTGGCGAATATTATAGCAGCCTGCACAGGTCAATTTTCAAGGTTAGGCAATGTCCGATCGAGGCAGGTCGATTTGTGCATGGGTCACCATTTTAAGATACCGAGAATCTTCCATGCCTCGGACATCTCATTAAGCTGTTTTCATTTGTAAATCTTTTGTAGGCGTCTCGGATTTATCAGAAACCAGAAAATCTGACTCCAGTCTATCTAAAATATACCGTGTTACCCAGTTACTGAACTGTGGAGGCCAGATAGGCAGGCGCTCTAGGTAAAACACCGGTCAGCTGCATCGAGTTTGAGTGGACGCCGGCCCTAATATAATTGAGAAAAAGCAGCTGATGACGCTCGGTGTCAACGTGTGCGTTTGAGGGGCGGAGCAGTGTCTGCGCAAACATTGCGACAGTGTGCGGCGTCGTTACAGGCGTCGCGTGTGCGCCGAGACGGCGAGCAAACACCTGGCGCTGGTAATGGAGCGCCATTCATTCGCGTTTATTCACGTAGTGGGAGACGCGCGCCGCTTGCCGCCTCGCCGCTCTGGGCGCCTGGTACTCTGGTGTGCCGGCACCACTCCATGACCCGCTTAGCACACGACCACTGCCGAAAGCATTGGTTTTTAAGAAAAATGAGAGCTTACTATAACTTTAATACTGCAACTTAAAAAACCATCTTAGACAAACCTATTAATTTGATTTCATAAAATTGTTCACGGCATTTATTTGGTCAGTATCACACCATGTATGGTAAGTTTCAATACATTCTTTGTTTGTATTTCCCGTGTGAGGCACAAAAACCTTTTTTCCCTTCAAGTATGTACATACGAGTACGTACCGCACGACGACCGCGACGAACATCGCGCGGCTTGAACGCCTCCGCGGCCGAGGCACTCTTTATACTCGTACATTCCAAGAGTAATTCAGTATTAATGAACGGCGCCGCGCCCCTAATGAATACTAGACATTTGTCAGGAAGGAATCTAGGCCGGCGGGAAACAAGAAACCATTCGTTTGGTTCGCTGCGTCCCGCGTCCCGACATCTCAGCGCTACCATAGTTCACTCATAAATAATGTGCTCTCCTGCCACCGCAGACAAATTATTAATGGACTCTGGTTTGTTGACTATTGGAGAATAGGGGTGTTTCCTGAGTAAAAAATATATGATTATGTTTAGTCCGTCAGTTAGATTATAGAAAAATATTGGACACGTATTTTTTCCTTTATCAAATCTATAAAAACTGACGAAGATACAAAGCATCAAAGATCAGGAGTGGGGGCTTGTGACGTTACGGCTCGCTAAAAATTGTAGCGAGTAGTGACGTCACACGAGTTTTCAACGCTCTGTATCGGCTTCATTTGTTGTTTACGTGAAAAAAGAAAAAATACGTGTATTATATTTTTTGGAAATCTATCTGACGGACTAATTAGATTTTTTTAGTCAACTACCCTATTATCTCTGTGCAAATTTTATCCTCACGCCGCACAGTGGACCCGTACTGAAAATTAGCGCAATTAGGCAACAAAGATCCAAATCGACGCGATTTTTTTTTATATTCTTGAAAACTTTAATTCTTATAAAATTTCTCCTAAAGTTAATACTTTGTCTGAAAAAATATAAATCAGTTTTTTTTTGTATGGAGCGAATCACGTTTAATTTTATTTCTTCAATAAAATTGTACTAATATGTTAGGTGTGTGGCTTGAGTATAAATGATAGCTAGGGTCATCCTCGCGGCAGCGTGAGTAATCATTCGTTAAAAAAACAAAATCTTATTTTCAGATTTTCGTCAATTTCCGTTATTCTGGATGATCTTTTGTAATCTTAGAAAAAGCGCCTCGCAGTATTCCCGTCATTTGTAGTTGCCAACCCCTAAAATGGGAAAACAATACTGTAATATACAATACATAGAGATATAATACATAAACAACATAAAAAGAGCGAAAATTAAATACATGACTGTTTGACTATATCAATCAGCATTCCAGTTTTCTCACGAAACTTGCTGCGTAGAATTTTTTAGCTTGTTCCAAAGCCTTATGTTCGCCTCAAGCAGTCCATCGTTGAAAATCCAGATTATAAGGTATATGGAGACGACATTCCATACACCGAATCTTCATATGGAGTGAAAAAATACCTTGTTTGTAAACTTCATCACGAGGTGATTTGGAAGTCAAAGCATCTAAATAATTCATATCGCTCGGTTTTGCCGAGCAAATGGGACACGTTGCATATGATGGTACTTCAGCAATAATATTGTCCACTTTTCCATCAACGATGGTCATATGCAATTCATGTGATACAATAATATTTCCACACTGTGTAGATTCATTCATTCATTCATCAATTCGTTTTTTCATCTCAGACTATTCAGACTTGAGACTACAATGAGCCCAGCCGGACGCCTAGATGACAGGTCCCAGTCCAGACCTTGATAGAGTAAAAGAAAGCCAAGCTTCTTCCCCGCTGACATACATATAGTAGTTTATTTCCTCAAACGGCACGTGAGTGCATATTATGTGTATTACGTATTGGTATCATGGCGTGGTATCGCAGCTCGCAGTTTGCTACGTCCACACACTAGGGTGCACACAACGACTCGTGTACTCTGGGACCGACTCCACAGTTTTTGCCACATACAAGAAGGGATTTTCCCAATTGGTAGTTCGCGTATCACAGAATTCAATTAAATTGAGTAAGGTTTTTAGTGGGTAGAGCCGGGACCGCGGCGGAGCTGGCTCGCGTGGCGCCGTTGTTCGATAATTAACTCGGTGGCCGCCAACCCTCCGAGCACGTCCTCGATGCGAACTCTCACTGAGCTCCGCTGCTGCCCCACAAGACACAACTGAACGATATTAGCCACTAAGGGCGATAACCTCAAATCCACTGTAGGTTTCATTGCAGTTGCAGTTGAACAGTATGCATATTGCGCACACCGCACCGCTATATATGTACACGTGTAGCGAGCAGCACAGCCAGCAGCCGGCGGGTAATTGAATGCCAATGAGTGCAAACTTGCGACTACCGAGTTGTTGATGCACAGTCACACAGCTGGAGGCGTGAACGTTCAGCTGTGAGCACGACGAACGACGACGGAGCCGCTGGCTGAAGCTAGTTAGTTAATAAAATGAATGGATTGCAATGTAAACTAAATATTCCAATAACAGTGTGAGTATCAGCGTTTCCAATCGTCTTTTGTAATGTGCACAGCAAAGGACTGGAATTCTCTACCCGCGTCTGTGTTTCCGAACGTATTCAACCCTCTCATCAAAGTTAGAGTGAACAGGTTTCTTCTGGGTATGCTCATTCCATCGTCGAGTTTGTCTCTGTCACCTGTGACCTAGACTAGAGTCAAGAGCAATTCATCTGACAGTAAAAAAAAAAACACACACACACACAACATACCCGCTGGTACAAGTAAGTATGTGTGTCGAGTGTGGTCTGAGGCGCCGCGGCGCCGGAACATGCGGAGGTGGGACCATTCGGGATTTCATTTCCATCCTCAATATCCGGTGCAGACGGGTGGCGGCGATAAAACTAAATTTATTCCGGAATGCCAATCCCCCCACCCCACTGCGCGCGTCGCTCTACATCCTTTCTTCATGCATGCTCTGCCACCAGCGCGCCGGACATGCTTGCTCCTGAGGATGAGCATGTCTGTTATTCGTTAAATATTACAGACTTTCCCCACATCCCAGTTCACAGTGCCGGCACTCTGAAGGATACGGTCTTGTGTCACAGACATGTCTCTGACGTTGATCCTGCTGCTGTAAGCTGTAGCGACGAGGAAGTCGATACTTCCGACAGATTTATTAATACCAGCGGCGACGCTAAAGACAAAATCACGATGCTGAAAAGAAAATATGATGAAGCTTCTTTAATAGCGGCTCGTAACATCATCATGTAATTAATTAGGCCAGGGTCCGGTGACTCCCCCTGCCCGGAACCCGCCCCGCGGCGCTGGCGGGCGGCGCCGCTCACATAAATCTCGTTTTTATTATTGGGTCCTCGCTCCGGAAATCGGGAATGGAAATGAAGGAGCCCGTCCGCCGGACACGTGCTACGGATTCTAGTCCCCACTACGACTACCGCTCCGGACTACGGCGTACTACGTGTGCTAAGGATTTTAGTTCACCAAGTGCATGAAACGTTTTCGAGTAATTCGACTTGGTTTAGTGTTTTTATTAGACTCGGTTATCAATATTTCTGTCGTGATCTACATCTGATTTATTCAGCAAAAAGTGTGCATTGTTCTGTCTTCAATTTCTTATTATGTCAAAACCGAAAGGTAGTGCTCTTTAACGTTCCTCTTGAAGACATCAAGAGAAGGGCTGTCGCCCAGGGAGTGTAGAAACGGGTGCCAGAGACGCGCTGCTGTAACAGAGAATGGGCCAGCATAGCCGCTGGCAGTGTGTCGCGGGATACGAAGGAGAAGTGAAGCGCGACCATACCTCTCGGGACGAGATACTCACAGCATTCCCGAATGTATTGAGGACAATTAGGATTGTGAAGGATAGTATAAAGTAGGGACCGACACCAATAGCAGCCATTTCAATCTTGTCCGAAACCCCTACACGTGCTCGTATTTCCGGATGCCAAAAATAAAGCGAATGGACGTTCTGCAGTCGCTCAAGTGTATTTAGGGGTACCTCTGTTGCGTCTAGAAAACATAAAGTCCTAGAAGAAGACATTGAGCAAGACTGACCTAAGTGTGTTATGAAAAGAATTGTTGGAGACGTTTAAGAGCCTGAAAAGAGTAGCCTTAGCCGCGTGCGCCCAGTTTTTTTAGCGCTTTTAGAGCATAAAATGCTATACGCTTTTAGAGTATATACTTAATCATACACTAGTGGCGACGGATACCGTTGATCTAATAGGCTGAACACATACATATACATCTGCCACCAATAAGGAGCGCCTGAGCCAGCTTCAGCAAGAGTCAAATGATAAATGTCGACAACCTTTGTCATATCTTTGCCCTTCAGGGCCCTTTATAATTTGCGCCGCCGCGATTCTCTTAAAGAACTTTTTAAAAGATTAATATTATGGCAGTCCCTTGCTAAATCATCTATGAAAATATTATGTATACTAGCTTCTACCCTCGACTTCGTCCGCGTAGAATGTTACTAACCCCCCGATTTTTTGTGATATTCATTCGTATCCGGCGCCCGACTTGACGGCACAGCGGTGGCATGCGCGTGAGCTGCGCGGTACTGGGCAGTACTTGGACATTGCAACATTACTTTATTTTTCTAAAATAAAAGTATCCCAAGTTACTCCTAATTACATAAGCTACCAGCCAATAAAAGTTCCGTCAAAATCGGTCCAGCCATTTCAGAGAGAGAGAGAGCAGAAGAAACAGATAGACAGACAAAAAGCGTAAAAAATGTTATTTTGGTGTATGTACCGTACATATTCATAATTATATGCATGTAGTAAAAAGCGGTAATTTCAATATTACAAACAGACGTTCCAGTTTTATTTATATGTATAGATAAGGAAAAATCGACATCTTTTTAGTAAAGTTAGTGATAGACACAATTTTAATACTAGAAATAAAGACAAATTAGACCAACCATTTCATAGATTAGCTAAAGTAAAAACATCTTTCATGGGGTACTGTGTTAAATGTTACAACACAAATACCTTGCAACATATTAGAATTAAATGAAAGAAAAACTAAAACTTTTAGTATATGCCCTTTGTAAACAAGCAAATTACAAATTAGAAGATTACATTCAGGATAAGAATGCTTAGAAACAAGAAAAAGAAGAAGAAGGAGAAGTATTTTTTGAATACCAAATATTGGAAAACATTTATTTGAAAAGATTGAATGGAGTTTCTTGTCCGTTCTTCTCCATAAGAATCTACCTTTGCGAATGGACGCTAGATTCACTTTATTATGGTAACTTTTAATGATGTCATTCAAAAGTGCCGTTTAATGGCCTAATTGAAATAAAGGTTTTGACATTGACTTAGACAAAAAAGACATAATAAAAATAAGACGACTGATACTGGACTGCGAAAACTTAATCCTCAATTATCTTTTTCATCGGTGATAGTGCTGCTGAAGTTGTGGATGTTCCACTGTGAAAGCCATCTTGTTCCACTTTTAGTCGTTTTTTTTTTTTATCTAGAAATCTAAAAATTTAACGATGTATGACTTGTTTACCTCGAACCACTTGAGAGCACGCCGGCGGACATTTTTTTTTCTGTCGGCAATCCTGGCGTGGTATCGTCATTTCATGTTTAATTTCTGCTGTATTTTGAGCTGTTTTTTTAATGCTGATTTCTCTCACACTCAGTGAGGAAATGGAACTGGAAAACGACACCAGACAAATTCAGAAAAAACAACTATAAAAAATACCTAAAAAAGGTTTTTTTCTCTTGTTCGTATCTTTGTGATTGGTACCTTTGAAATGCAGCTGCTCGTTATTTGATTGACTTTAACGAGTGGTGATGCATGTTGTGTTCCAGTGCTGTCGTGCGGCGAGGCGGGCGGCGGACCGCGCCTCACCAAGCGCTACGTGGGGCTGTACACGGGGCCCTACTTCGACCCCTCGGCGCCCAACAACATCACCACGCAGCTCGGCACGCACGCCTACCTGCCCTGCAAGGTAACGCTCTCACTGTGTGTACACTCAGCAGACAGGCTCCTCGGTAACAACATCACCACGCAGCTCGGCACGCACGCCTACCTGCCCTGCAAGGTAACGCTCTCACTGTGTGAACACTCAGCAGACAGGCTCCTCGGTAACAACATCACCACGCAGCTCGGCACGCACGCCTACCTGCCCTGCAAGGTAACGCTCTCACTGTGTGTACACTCAGCAGACAGGCTCCTCGGTAACAACATCACCACGCAGCTCGGCACGCACGCCTACCTGCCCTGCAAGGTAACGCTCTCACTGTGTGTACAGTCAGCAGACAGGCCCCTCGGTAACAACATCACCACGCAGCTCGGCACGCACGCCTACCTGCCCTGCAAGGTAACGCTCTCACTGTGTGTACAGTCAGCAGACAGGCCCCTCGGTAACAACATCACCACGCATTTCGGCACGCACGCCTACCTGCCCTGCAAGGTAACGCTCTCACTGTGTGAACACTCAGCAGACAGGCCCCTCGGTAACAACATCACCACGCAGCTCGGCACGCACGCCTACCTGCCCTGCAAGGTAACGCTCTCACTGTGTGTACACTCAGCAGACAGGCCCCTCGGTAACAACATCACCACGCATTTCGGCACGCACGCCTACCTGCCCTGCAAGGTAACGCTCTCACTGTGTGTACACTCAGCAGACAGGCCCCTCGGTAACAACATCACCACGCATTTCGGCACGCACGCCTACCTGCCCTGCAAGGTAACGCTCTCACTGTGTGAACACTCAGCAGACAGGCCCCTCGGTAACAACATCACCACGCAGCTCGGCACGCACGCCTACCTGCCCTGCAAGGTAACGCTCTCACTGTGTGAACACTCAGCAGACAGGCCCCTCGGTAACAACATCACCACGCAGCTCGGCACGCACGCCTACCTGCCCTGCAAGGTAACGCTCTCACTGTGTGTACACTCAGCAGACAGGCCCCTCGGTAACAACATCACCACGCATTTCGGCACGCACGCCTACCTGCCCTGCAAGGTAACGCTCTCCCTGTGTGAACACTCAGCAGACAGGCCCCGCGGTAACAACATCACCACGCAGCTCGGCAGTAAACTGAAGTATGTACACTGAACAAACTAAATATTTCAACAGATTAGCAGACTTGGCCTCATACAACTAAAAAAGAAAGACCATTGGGATTTGAAATTACAGAAGTAAAGTTTTAGTCAGTTTCCTTATCAATGAATTTGCATTAATTAACCTGTACCTACCTAAATTTTTTTCATAGTCAACTATTTCTTAGAGGAGTTGCATTCCGCGTGTTGGCCTGTACGGGGGGTGACCCGAGCGCGTCGTGTTGCAGGTGCGGCAGCTGAGCAACAAGTCGGTGTCGTGGATCCGGCGCCGCGACGCGCACATCCTCACCGTGGACCGCTTCACCTTCATAGCCGACGAGCGCTTCCAGGCCTTCCTTGTCGAGGCCACCGACACCTGGACGCTGCAGGTCTCACCACCATTGCTATCTGACTATTTTCAATATTTTATCAGTCTTCCCATTTGAGTATAGGTATTATTCCGGTATAAAAAGAAAACAAAATAGAGATGACATGATTACAGAAAATACTTCACAAATAGTTCTCATTAGTTTAACTTCCCAACAATAAACATTTTGGGCCACAAGTGTGCGATAATGATAACTACCTACCTATAATTTTAATATGCCTTACCAAACAACATGTTAACAAATTATCAATAATTATACATTTTTTGTAGCTCGTGGCTAAATAATTACACAGTTGACTTAAAGATCAACTGTGTAATTATAAAGTTAGGCAACGCTTGCCGCGTCAATGTGATCGGTGTAAGTGACCGTGCTCATCATATCGATCTTTAAAAAAAGTACCACCAAAAGTGCCAAAAAGTACCATGTTATTGGTTTTGCTATTGTTTCCTTAATCTACATTAGTTACCCAATATCCACGTACCTACTCTGAAACAAGCTGTAAAGGTGAGAAAAGGCTAGGCAGATGATGATGATAACTTTATCCGTCTAAATAAAAAAATATTATTGAACTATTCATGTTATTTGCAGGTGAAGTACGTGCAGGCGCGGGACGCCGGCGTGTACGAGTGCCAGGTGGGCACTGAGCCCAAGATGAGCCACTTCGTGCAGCTCAACGTTGTAGGTGAGTGTGTCTATCTGTCTCCTAACAGTACCCACAAAATTTAACGCTCAATGTCAGCTGTTAGCTGGTCTGTATATTAGCCGCTTCCAAGATATTCCACAATCACTTATTTACCGCCTTTTGCACAATTGTAAAGCGGGATGCAAGTGTAGCGGCGTCCTACTTTCTTTTGCTTTTTACGGACTGCTCGCAAATCACCGGAATCATTAATGGTAATACTGCACGCAATGTCGACAGTGCCAAAGATCGAGATCGTGGGCGAGTCGGAGCTGTACGTGAAGGCCGGCACGACGGTGAGCCTGAAGTGCGTGATCACGCAGGCGCTGGAGGAGCCCGCCTACATCTTCTGGTACCACAACGACGAGCGGGTGCTCAACTACGACAAGAGCCTCGTCGAGATCCGCATGGAGCGAGTCGCGCCCGACACCACGGTACGCACACCCCACGATACTGTCGCACAGCACGTGTTTGTGTGTGAGCAGGCGTACATAGAGTGTGCGTATTGATGTCCGTGTACTGATTGCAGGTGGGCAACTTGATAATCTACAGTCCGCGGCGCGAGGACTCCGGCAACTACTCGTGCTCGCCCTCCAACCTCGACTCCGCGTCCGTCATGCTGCACGTGCTCAGCGGTCAGTACCCCTCGGCTTGCTGCACTCGATGCTCTGAGGCACGTCTCCGAGTGAGCGATGGCACCTCCTCTATTGTTAGAACAAACATCGGCTTGAGGTTTCACTTCTAACAGAACATCGAGTTTTCGCCGCTTTTAACCGATTTAAAAACGAATATTCGGATGTTGATCCGTCCTCCATCAAATAGAGCGAAATTCTTATTTTAGAGGTTTATTCCTACTAACTTCGCAAAGTTCTGTCGAAAGGCTTCAGGAATAGACAGTTAAAAAGAAGGGACAGATAAGAAGATTTCACTCTCATTTTGGAAGTCGTCGTCAGACAACTGGTCGGGTGCGAGTCTGACTCGCGCGCAAAGGGTTCCGAACGAATTCTATTTCTGTTATTTTAACACTATATATAGACTTCTTATAGGTTTCTCTGTTACAATAATGTTAAGAACAGTTATATTAATTTATTTTTTCAAGTTTTCGTCTTATTTCTAAATTAAAATTTTCAACAAAAAGAAAATTGTAAAACATATAATTGTCCCTCACAATAAGACCCTGCATTTGATATCTCACACGATACAGTTTGAAAAACTTTCTAAATTGCCCCTGAAAAGTAATCCACCCACCCCCGCCCCCATCCAAAATTGGTGTATGTACGTAACGCGACCGTGTTTAGGTCACAGCAGTTCATTATGGAGTAGATTTATGTTTATAAAATAGACAATTGACTGTGACATACAGACAGACACCACAGTGACCCCATTAGGGTTGCGTTTCTTACGGATGTCCGGAACCCCAAAGAGTGGAGGTGTGGGCGGAGAAGTGGCGGAACAATGACAAAATCGCTCGATTCAGCAAAATGCGCGGAGCTATCGTTTCGCTATAATGCTCGCTAGAACGCTACCTAGAGTGTACGATAAAACACTCTTGTTAATTTTAACATTCGTTGGAATGCACATGACTGTATTGTACGCAGTTACACGTACAGCAACAATACTAATAGTTCACCTCACAGTTTTCATGTACTAGCGGTCATCTCGTATGATCTACAGGCGAGCAGCCGGCGGCCATGCAGCACGGCAACGCGGCGGGCGTGGCGCGCCCCCCCGCGCCGCCCGCCTGCGCGCTGGCGGCGCTGGCGGCGGCCGCGCTGGCCGGCGCCCGCGCGCGCGCGCTGCTCAGGCTACTGCTGCTCATAGCGCTCGCGCTGCTCTACTCGTAAGTACACCCTCAATAGTCAGCTATGTTCACGTTCAACGTATACACTGTTTTTAATAAGAAATGAGTTCAATGCCCCTTTCTGGGTTCCATTTGGACTCTTTGGTGGCAGTGTTGGTATTCTTTGGATACGTTAGTTTAGAAACAAAATGTGGGTGGGACTACGGCGCTTGCTTATGATGGTGTCGTGATTGGTTCCAGGGTGCTATGTCACGACGAGGACGACGGGAAATAGCGCAGTGCAGTGTGAGCTCGAGCCCGAGAGACTCAGTGACTCAGTGTGAGTGAGTGAGTGAGAGAGTGACTGGCGGGCCGCGCGCCCTCACGTCCAACACGCCGCATGCGATGCGGGGTGGTTAAGTTAAATGTATTGTAAAAATTTCAACTGTATTACTTAGATAATGGAACGGTCTGTCGTACGCGTTGTGATATGAATGATGTGAGAAATTAATTTAAACTACGAGATTATTCGTATTGGTACCTACCTACTAAAGTTTATATTATGGGAAACAAAACTATGTACATAGGCCGACGAGGCAAGCGCAGCGCGGCGCCTCGCCGACTGCCGCTCGCGCGTCTTTCACGTTTGTAAAGTTGTACATAATTACTATAAACGATTACAATTAATTATATTAATAGTAACATTGATTAATCTACTGCGCGACCGAGGCGGCGCGTCGTGGCTTACTTGTGCCCGACACATGTGCCTCGCAATATAAATGTGTGTAAGTATATCTCTAGTCTGACCAGTCTCCCCTCTGGCACCTCGCAGATGCTCAAGGTATGTGTGCCCGACGCATGTGTCCAGCACCTCGCCTGTGCCCGACGCATGTGTCTGGTACCTCGTATGTATCCGCCGCATGTGCCGGGCACCTCGTATGTATCCGCCGCATGTGCCGGGCACCTCGTATGTATCCGCCGCATGTGCCGGGCACCTCGTATGTATCCGACGCATGTGCCGGGCACCTCGTATGTATCCGCCGCATGTGCCGGGCACCTCGTATGTATCCGCCGCATGTGCCGGGCACCTCGTATGTATCCGCCGCATGTGCCGGGCACCTCGTATGTATCCGCCGCATGTGCCGGGCACCTCGTATGTATCCGCCGCATGTGCCGGGCACCTCGTATGTATCCGCCGCATGTGCCGGGCACCTCGTATGTATCCGCCGCATGTGCCGGGCACCTCGTATGTATCCGCCGCATGTGCCGGGCACCTCGTATGTATCCGCCGCATGTGCCGGGCACCTCGTATGTATCCGCCGCATGTGCCGGGCACCTCGTATGTATCCGCCGCATGTGCCGGGCACCTCGTATGTATCCGCCGCATGTGCCGGGCACCTCGTATGTCCAACGCGCCGCCACGAGGAGCTTTGCTCGACTACTCATAGCGACATCGAAATCGTTTTAACCGCTAACGTCCCACGGACGCCATCGTACTCGTGCCGTTCGTGCAACAGTACAAAACTGTAAGGAATTGTATGATAACCTGTGAATTGGTTGAATTGAATGCGATCAACTATGATTAGAATATTTTATATAATTCGGTGATGCGAGGCGGTACGTGATGACGGTCTTCTTCGAATGTTATCTTGTAATTTGTTAACTGGTGCTTGTACGTCTTTGGATAGTAACATACCCTTGTTTAGTAGCAATCTTTGCAATGTTCATAGTTTAAGTGTTATGCGTACTAGCAAGGTGCGTGGGCCACGATGATGGTCCCCGCACGTCGGTAGTTGCAACCACGTGCCGACAGCCGGCGACCAGCGAGTGCGGCCGCGCGGCGCCTCGCGCTGGTGAGAGCGAGTCATCACGCACCGCGCGCACCAACACTTTGTTAATTTTACTGAACGCATGTCGTCGAACAGTGGTGCCGAGTTGAAAAGTTTGGTTCGTTGACACTGTTACTGCCTCACTTGTAAATATATTAATGTAAGTAATACAAAATAAAGATGAAATCGTTGAAACATTGTCGGTGGTATCATTGCGACTGGGTGTCGCGCTCCCCGCGACGAGCTCGACGGCTACACTGTGTGGTGCAGAGGCAGCCAGCTACGTGCAGTTGAGTTGTTGGACGTGACTTGACGGAAACACAGACTTCCCGATAATATAGTTTACTCGTAAAAATTACACGAAAGTTACGTTGGGTTAGTTAGGCAGCTATTGGTCAACTAAATAATCATAAGTATACAAGTAAATAAAACGAGTAGCGAAAGTAGGTCGCGGCGTTAGCTATTTGCCTGTACGTGAACCGTACATACATGACTACATCCTATCATGTTAAGAGTGAGCGCTGCTGAGCACGTTGCAGTGCAGCGACGTCCTGCAGCCTCCCGTGCCGGTCACCAACATACATCGTCTTTATTTAGGACACCGAGCTGAATGCTGAACATTCTTCTTCAATCGGGATAAGGCAGTGAACGCAAATAAATACAATTTTTATTTATTTTTGTTTATTTTCGTTCACTGGGTTAAGGGATATCTTATAGTATGACATTTTTTTTTACACAAATATCACACACTCAAATGTAAATAGGACTACAAATATGATTATGTATTATGTTTGATTATATTAGATTGACTGGTGTACGAACTAGTCCAGCTTGACATACTTAATAATTAAGTCATTCTATGAAAGAAAATGTTGCTGGCGCCGCCGTTGGCCCGCGCGGCGGCTGTTGTTACTATAGATAACAGCGTTACTTAGGTTGTCGTATCACGTAACTCTTAGTACCAATTGGTACTACTACCGAACTATACGGATAAATAATAATCCTGGTATAAGACTTATACACACATGAAAAGTGTGGTAGGGATCAAGTACGTGTACTGTAGTATCGCCGCAAATGAGGATTAATTGTCAAGCTGGACTAGTTCGTACACCAGTCAATCTAATATAATCAAACATAATGCATAATCATATTTGTAGTCCTATTTACATTTGAGTGTGTGATATTTGTGTAAAATAAAAATGTAAACAAACACAGTTGTCGTGAATTCGTCAAATAATCAAATGTTAAACCACTACCCTTCTTACTAGTGCAGTTTGGATTTCCGAAATTCATATTTTTTATGTATTTCAACCTCTAACACCACCGCTATTCAAATTGCAACGTACCTACCCAAAGGAAAATGACAAAAGAAGACCACAAACAAAACGATTGTCTTCATGTTGCGGTTTTGCAACTTTTCAACAAATGCGGTTGTTAACATTATATTTAAAAAAAAACTTAGTTCCTCTTGGAATACGTAGGGTATAGTTTGCGTATTTTAGACGCATTTTTAAGTCGATTAAAATTTTATTTTATGACGCGTTGAAACTCTCTGTAGTCTAGCCCTCATTCCTGAAAATTCCACGATATCTTTCCAACCATCGCACCTACTTCTTTTCTTCATGGGGTAAATAATAAAAGGAATGCGGTGAGAATGTCTGTGTGTACTCTACTGTCTAAATATTGAAGTCCTTCATGGTGATCATATCAGCCGAAGGACGTCTGCTGGACACAGGCCTCCTACAAGTGTTGCCACAACAGCCGGTCCTGTGCGCTTGGCATCTATCGGCTCCTGCGACCCTCACCAGGTCATCGCTCCACGTTTTGAGGCCTTCCAACGCTGCGTCTACCGGTACGCAATTGCCACTCGAGATTTATGTTCATCTGTTCTGCAAGCAATGTGGCCTGCTACACCCAGTTTGATCTGGTATTTTTGAATCACTCTTCATTTCTACTCTCACATCCACAACGGGTCCAGTCTTCAGATTATATAGTGTAGGGACACATGTAAGGCAGAGTGCAAGGTTAGCAAATTGTATGCGCGCGTGATGTATGCTTTGGAACGAACAGTTACTGCGCACTGTTACGGGCGAACGGTTCTCTCTGAGATCACGCGAAATATATTCGGTCAACACAACCCGATTTTCATTGACTCCAGAACCCGATCCAGGAGAAGCAGTACTCGAAGTAGGGATTACCGGAACATTCACACGTTGCATAATCTTTAAAGTGTCCCTACAAGTCTATCTACAGTAATCAACAACAAACAACGGCACTTACTTTTAATTTTAATTGTTTTTACTTTTAATTGTGTCTCGCTTAATAAAGACTGCGGACAACGTCCACAATACGACTGCTAAAATCGAATGTATTACTCTTTTAATAAAGCAAATCTGTTATTAGCGAAGTTCACATTGAGGCTTTCACACAGGTAATGTTGAAGTAAGGTACACTCGAACATCACAAACATAGCATTGATCAAACTAATTGCATTATTTTTTCTAAGTATGTGTTTGTAGTCCAATTACAATGAGATGAAGTTTTGATAGGCCAAGTATGATTTGTAGTTATAGGAGAAGTAGGGTATTCATGTACTCGTAGGTCCTAGTTTCTAAATATCATCACAAGTGGTCGACCATTTCCAACAGTTTTAATAAACTTATTTTTTCTTTGTTTTTTTTTGTGTTTACCTTAACATAATTTTTATTTTAATGAATTATGATTTTAATGATTTGAATGTATTCCACAATTTTATTGGCGATAAATTTTTAGCCGACAAAAAAAGAGGAGGTTCCCAAGTCTCCTTTTTGTTGTTTGCTACCTCATAACTTTTTCAGGGTGTACCGATTTTGATGATTCTTTTTATACTCGAAAGCATCAGATTTAAATTTGAGATCTGACAACTAATATAAGATTTATCCCTAAGATTTATGCGTGGCTTCGACTACATTGATGATGTTCTCATTCTCATTTGTCGCTGTAAAACGAAAAAAAAAAAAAAACAGTATGTGTGGTTGCTTGGCTGTGGTTTGGATCATCTTAGTATTTCGAGGTGGTCTCTTTCCAGTTTGGTGAACATCTCATGCTTTTGCTCTCGAACCAAAATGTGGAAACGGTACGGTACGGTTGTTTTCGCCTCAGCAATTGTCTCTAATTTGTTAACGTCAGCCAAGCTTAAAAGACCCATTCTCTTGTGCCATTTATAAGATCTGACTTATTTTCAAATGAAGTAGCATAAGCATTTACAGCAATGGTATTCAGCTTATACACTATTAGTCACTCTCGACTTAGCGTCTGGGTACTATCAGATCCCAATAGCTAAAGGTTCTCGAGGGAAGACTGCGTTTTTGAACTTTCAGGGTCAACAGGAATCCAACAAGATGCCCTTTGGGTTGAAGCGTAGGGCGTTAGATCTATAACTAAATAGAATCAAAGACACCAAAAGCTTTCAAAATATTTATTTATGGGTCGTTGGTTCAATGGCCCGTCATAATATATGACCTATGGAGGTAGGCGCGAAATGTACTGCCCTGGCTTAACGCGAAGCTGGTGATGCTGTAGCAGCCAAGGTGTAGTCGCCGGTGGTGGATGACCCGTAGGATGGAGAGTGTTGTGGTTTCGTCGCAGGCCCTGTGATGCAGACCCCCGGTGTAAAGTATGTGTTGGCGGTACTTCGGCAAAAAGTGCCCGTAACCTTGAACCCTGGAATTAACGGTCAGCGGTTAAATATGAAATCATCTGCCAACCCTCTTCTGACGGTGATCACGGCAGCGTAAGCATAAGCGTAAGGCGTGCGTACAGTTGCGCTTAGGGCGAATGTGTGTAGAGGTCACCTTCAGAATCGGAGTTTACAATTTATGTTCCACTAAAAGAAAAGAGTGTGAAGCACTAACACATTTAATATAATGTATATATAATAATTGTATTAAACATAAAAAGCAAGGTTAAGCAAAATGTGGTTCAATAAAAAATATAAAATTGGAATGAAAGAAAAAAAATGATGAATCACATAATCTTTGCAAGTCATTGTCCACCATGACACATGAGATAGCATTTCATAAAATAGTCAACACTTACCCAATACGGGGATAAAACGGTTACTATTGTTTGGTAAAACTTATTAACTTTAAAAGGAAAGAAATGAAGTTGTTTTACTTTAAATAAATAAATGTATTGAAGATGCACGGTTGACGTCACGCACTACACAGTAGTAAACGTGAACGCGCGTCTTCACTGGCAACTGACGAATGACCCGCCGCGATTGCGAATGGGCCGCCGAGTATGTAACCGGTTACCACTAACGTGAGCGAGTGAGGTAGGAGCGAATTGATATGTAGGGTTGGAACTATTACTTACAATGACTTTAGTAAGGCGTGATAACGATTTTAGTAATTTTTTTCTTACGATTCATATGTTTAAGTTTTTATTATGTTAAAAATATGGAACAACGTTACAATACCCCCGCGCGCAATCAAGGATTTTTTGTGATATCTTAAAATGAACAAAAAAATCCGCATATAAACTAGAGCTTAACTATTTGTTTACCTTACAAAATCTTCTTTCATACTTCTTTCTAACATAAACTAGCAACAGTTATTGTATATCACGAATACAAAAAAATAACTGACGCACAATAACACAACTATAGGTATCTCGTTTTCTCTAACTTGACACCTTACAAATAGACGTTAGACGTGTAACAAAAGCGAGAGGGGTTGTTGAATCTAAGATTATAATAATTATGGAATAACTATATTACGTATGAGTGCTATTTATTTACCTACGAGTTTTAAATCTTTTATGTGCCAGGAACCTAAATTTTTGCCTGACATGTCTTGTAAAACATAGACAAGAGGGGACTTTTTCTCAATGATCTTGGCTTTTATAAATTTTGGAGCAAGCTTCTTTGAAAATCTACTTTCTTTGTCACTTAAAAAATATGCGCGTTTCATTACTACGTCTCCAATATCAAATTCGGCAAACTTGCGTCTCAAATTGTAATGCGAAGTATTTTTAACATGCGCTTGCCACAACTTCGCCTGTACATTGTCAAAGACAGAAGATAGACAACCCAAGTTTTCTGCGTATACTTCTCGTGGTAGGAATAATATTTCGTCACCGAGGTCATTATCAGTAAAATGTGTACCGCATGTAACAAGCTCACGACCAAATACTAAAAATGAAGGTGTAAATCCCGTAGCCTCGTTTACGGAGTTATTGATTGCAAACTGCACTTTGGGAATAAATAAGTCCCATGATCTATGATCACTATCGACGTAGGTAGAAATACAGGTGATAATGGTTCTATTATACCTTTCTACTAAGTTTACTTGAGGAGTATACTTAGGTGTATAGAAAACATTAGGGATATTATATTTCTTAAACAGTGCCTCAGTCACCTTGCCAGTAAACTGAGTGCCATTGTCCATTAACACGGTTTGAGGTATGCCGTGAGTTAGGAATACTGAATCTTCTAAAATTTTTGTAATTATTTCAGCAGTAGCTTTTTTGATTGGGTAAATTAAGCAAAACTTCGAAAAGCAACAGGTGATGACCAAAATATAATTATTTTGCTTTCTTGAAGTAGGAAGAGGTCCCATGAGATCGATTGATATCATTTGAAACGGTCGCGAACAATGCTTGGGACGTCCCATTTCTCCTAAAATTTGATGATTTTGGGACTTATAAGCTAAACATTTTTCGCAACAACCAATGAATTTTACGACGTCTTGGTACATACCAGGCCAGTAGTAACGTAAAGCAAGACGCCGGTATGTTTTAAAAATACCCATATGTCCAGCTGTGGGCTCAGAATGATTTTCACGAATTACGGTCTCGCGGAATTCAGTAGGCACGACCTCTTTCCATGAAAATTCTGATGTAAGTTCGTGTTTATTTTTGGATAACCTAAATAATGAGTTATTTTTAACTATAAAATTTGGAAATTTTGACGGATCATTTGAACAACCGTTAAATATGTTTTTGTACCAGCAGTCCTTAGTATTTAAATACGAGTTGGAGATGTTTATGGCACTAACTGGAACGATTCTAGATAGAGCGTCAGGAATAACGTTATCAACACCTCGTCGGTGTTTAATGACAAAATTGAAGGAAGAAAGTCGTACCCCCCAACGAGCTAGTCGACCGGTAGGGTTATTTAAGGATAGGAACCATTTAAGTGCGCTGTGATCCGTATAGACAGTAAACTGTTGACCGTTTTCGATGTAGCAGCGCCAATGTTCGAGAGCGATAAGGACGGCTAAGGTTTCGCGTTCGGTTATGCTATAATTCTTTTCAGCAGCAGTTAGTGACCTACTCATGTAAGCAATTGGGTGTTCTTTTCCATCTATCGACTGAGTAAGCATTGCACCGATACCGTAACTACTGGCGTCCGTATGCACCTCAAAAGGCTTAGTATAGTCTGGACAAGATAGAACAGGTGCAGAAACTAGACACTCTTTTAGGTTCCGAAACGCATCGTCAGCTTCAGGGGTCCACTTAAAAGAAGGGGTACCTTTCTTGGATGAAGTTAATTTATTTAAGGGTCCCGCGATGGTACTAAAGTTGGGAACGAAACGTCTGTACCACGTTGCAGTTCCTAAAAAACGTTTGAGGTCCTTACAGCAATTAGGTGTGGGATAATTAAGTATGGCCTCGACCTTGGCTGGATCAGTGCGTAAGCCAGAGCCATCCACGACGTAACCAAGATACTTTAGCTGAGAACTAAAAAAATTGGACTTCTCAAGGTTAATAGTTAGGTTAGCTTTTTTTAACTGGTCGAGTACACGTAAAAGTAGTGTCACGTGACTATTAAAGTCTTCAGAAATGATGATAATGTCATCCAAATAAGCGAACACCTTTAGGTCAAATTTTGAAAATAGTAGGTCAACCAGTCGCTGCTGAGTAGCTGGTGCATTCGTAAGGCCAAAAGCAGTCCGTTTAAAACGAAATGTGCCTCTACCAGGAACGTAGAACGCAGTCTTATCGCGATCCTCAGTAGCAATCGGAATTTGCCAAAATGCCTTCGATAAATCAATGCTAGTTAAGTAGCGCGCGTCTCGTAGATTATCTAGGATTTCCGAAATGTAAGGGAGATTGTAAGCATCTCGTTTTGTGACGGAATTGAGTTTTCTACTGTCCAGGCAAAAACGAGGTTGGCCGTTTTTCTTGTTAACGATCAGAACAGGAGATGACCAGGCACTCTCGCAAGGCTCGATCACGTCTAGTGAAAGCATCTCGTCAACCTGTTCAACCATAATACGCTGCTTTTCTGGTGACAAACGATAGTAGCGTTGCCGAATTGGTTCGGAGTCACCCGTGTCAATGCGATGCGTGATAAGATTTGTTACCCCCAAGCCTTTGTTCTGATAAGAAATATCTTCGAACTGCTTAATGACGTTATCGGCCAGTTGCTTTTGTGATTGATCAAGGTTTTCATATCCTTGTATGAAGGTTGGATTAGAAGAAACCAAAGAACAATTATTGGTTTTGGCCATACAAATGCTACCAATAAACTTTGGGCACAGTTCAAATTTACGCCAAAAATCTATACCCAAAATAAGATTGCGTTTAATTTGTGGGATGACGAATGCTTTTAAAATATGAAATTGATTTTCAAAATTAATTGGAATATTGATATAACCTAAACTCTTTATCCTTTCACCTCCCGCAGCTGTTACTGTAATGCGATCAGATTCGACAAGTGGCAAGCCAAGAGGTCCTAGCACTAAATGAGCACCGTTGCCTAAAATTGTGACCGCAGAGCCAGAATCTAGAAGTCCTGAAACAGTGAGGTCGTTAATGTTAACAGACACGTAAGGTCTGTCATCCAAATCACTCTTATCGTCGAGAATTGTGTAGATGTTATACGATTTAAAGAATAATTTAATAGTTTGTAGCCAGTTTTCCCAGTCTTCGCTATCAAATTTATTATTTGCACAATTCTCGCTAACTAGTTTTTCGGGTTCGGTTGTTTGGTTTTATTACAGTTTTGACAGTCTGGTGCTTTTACACCTTTGAGACCACATTTGAAACATACCACCTCATCCTTGTTAGCAGTACACTGCCTCAGATTATGTGTATTGTTACGACAACGGGGGCAGTAACGCTGTTTCACATTTGAAGTTAACGTGTCAACTGTATTAACGGAGGTAGGTACTGAATTATTATTAGAATTAGGTTTATTTTGGTAATGATTTTGTTTAGAGTAATTTTTATTATTATAGTTACTGTTGTTATCATACTTAGAGTAAGTTTTACTGTGAGACTGCCCTGAATATGCAAACTCAGGTGCTAATGTATTCGAGCACGGCTTAGGAGGTTCCCTAAATTGAGAAAATCTTGATTGAATTGCCTCATAATTACGGCATAAGGCTCGTAATTCGTTAATAGATTTGATCTCCGACACAGAAGAAAGGGTGTTAGCGTAGATTGGACGAATGTTGTGGAGTATAATTTCCAATTTATCCTCCTCTGATACTCTTTTCGTTAGACGCGAGAAAAGTCCAGACATAATGGAAAGGTAAATAATAATATTTTCAGTCTCTCCCTGTGTACGAGATCTAATTTCAGAAAGCAATCTATAATCATAATCAGATTGATCGAAATCACGTCTCAAGGCCACTGCAAGATCGTTCCAACCCGAAACCGTATCCCTAATACTCCTGTACCAGTGTAGTGCATCATCGGTAAATATGTCGGTAGCGTTTGTCAGGATTTTATCAAGTGAGATATTCTTAGCTTGACAAAATTCCTCACAACGTTGAATGAACGCCCGGACGCAGGACTTGCCATTGAATTTTAATTTTGAAAATCTGTTTACGTTGCCATCACAAGTAACGGTGACATTAATCGGTGTCGAAGGAGTACATGATGAGGTATCGCTACTAGTAGTGGCTAGGGGATCAAAAGTTGAATCTGTAAGCGAAGCAACCTTGATTGTAGTGCTCTTGTAAAGATTAACACACTGATCATAATTTTCCTTTAATTTATCATCACATGCAATGCGGTTAAGCCGGTGGTATAAATGATTTAATAAATTTTGAGTCCGAAGCAATGTGTTCTTATCTAATGACGTAGATTCTAAACTAACATTAACCCTTTCAAGAACATCTACAACACCATGTAAGTCGTCCGCTGGTTCATAAGGACTAGTGAGAATGTCTTCCGAAGGAAACAATGGTCCACACTTGGCTATCTGTTTGCGCAACTCCTGCACTGTGGAAGCTGGTGACTCACCCCTAATGGTAACTTCATACTCGAGCTCAGACTTTTGAAGCGACATGAACTTAACTGGATAAGCCATTATAGTATATATATATAAAAAAGAAGTTGGGTAAGTGTTGAATGATTTTAGTGGGTAGGTGGAAAAAAAAACAAATACTAAATACTCCGTCTGTTACAATTTAAAATGAAACTAAGTAACGCCTTGGTTGTTTTTCCACTATAAGAAAGCAATACACAAAACAAAAAGAAAACAAGCATAAATCTATGCAACAAAAAAATAAAAAGCTCTAAATAAAAACGCAACTAATGTGTACGAACAATTTAAATAAAACTCGTTACGAAAAAAAAAGGTTTAAAAACAAATAAATTATGTTGCTGACTGTACTTAGTTTTTAATTAAACAATACCAAAATGTAAGAAAATAAATTGGTATAAAAAAAAAACAAAAAAAAACAATGTGCAACTTATCTCGTGAACTGACTGTACATCAAAATTGTTACAACTCCATGAGCATGACTGTACTTTGTAAGCACTTAAAATTTTGCAACGTACACGTTAGTTACAATGCAACCAAAAAAAAACAGAAACGTTTCACAAAAATAATACTATAAACACAACACAAAACACACAAAACACCAAAAACACTACTACCTCCATAGAATCAGAAAAAAATATGACCATTTAAAAACCACGATAAGGGCGCCAATGAAGCGTAGGGCGTTAGATCTATAACTAAATAGAATCAAAGACACCAAAAGCTTTCAAAATATTTATTTATGGGTCGTTGGTTCAATGGCCCGTCATAATATATGACCTATGGAGGTAGGCGCGAAATGTACTGCCCTGGCTTAACGCGAAGCTGGTGATGCTGTAGCAGCCAAGGTGTAGTCGCCGGTGGTGGATGACCCGTAGGATGGAGAGTGTTGTGGTTTCGTCGCAGGCCCTGTGATGCAGACCCCCGGTGTAAAGTATGTGTTGGCGGTACTTCGGCAAAAAGTGCCCGTAACCTTGAACCCTGGAATTAACGGTCAGCGGTTAAATATGAAATCATCTGCCAACCCTCTTCTGACGGTGATCACGGCAGCGTAAGCATAAGCGTAAGGCGTGCGTACAGTTGCGCTTAGGGCGAATGTGTGTAGAGGTCACCTTCAGAATCGGAGTTTACAATTTATGTTCCACTAAAAGAAAAGAGTGTGAAGCACTAACACATTTAATATAATGTATATATAATAATTGTATTAAACATAAAAAGCAAGGTTAAGCAAAATGTGGTTCAATAAAAAATATAAAATTGGAATGAAAGAAAAAAAATGATGAATCACATAATCTTTGCAAGTCATTGTCCACCATGACACATGAGATAGCATTTCATAAAATAGTCAACACTTACCCAATACGGGGATAAAACGGTTACTATTGTTTGGTAAAACTTATTAACTTTAAAAGGAAAGAAATGAAGTTGTTTTACTTTAAATAAATAAATGTATTGAAGATGCACGGTTGACGTCACGCACTACACAGTAGTAAACGTGAACGCGCGTCTTCACTGGCAACTGACGAATGACCCGCCGCGATTGCGAATGGGCCGCCGAGTATGTAACCGGTTACCACTAACGTGAGCGAGTGAGGTAGGAGCGAATTGATATGTAGGGTTGGAACTATTACTTACAATGACTTTAGTAAGGCGTGATAACGATTTTAGTAATTTTTTTCTTACGATTCATATGTTTAAGTTTTTATTATGTTAAAAATATGGAACAACGTTACAGGGTAAGTAAATTCACCATTAGTCTTCCAGCGTACACTTAATAAAATCAACCAGTATTCACCTACTTTATCGTCTGTATTGATATCCTGATTTCTGCCAATTCATTTTTTTATTTTACTGTGAAATGGATTTGACTCTAGTCTAGGTCACAGGTGATAGAGACAAAGCTGACGATGGAGTGCGCTTACCCAGAAGAAGCCTGTTCACTAAAGAATGAAGGAATGATACGTTTGGAGGGGGTGTTGCGGTTACACATTTCAGAGGGTATGAGACTAGGGTCACTCAAAACAGATGCTACATCCAAATTCCCTATGAAATCAAGTGTTCACATGTATCTTTCAACATCAAGATCTTAGGAAGACTAAAAGAAGTTATATTTCAATAATTACTTCATCCGAGTTTATCCCTGTTAGTCACATGTAAGAACTGCCGCTGAGTAAACTGGTGAGTAAGAAAAACTAGCCCCACAAAAGTATGACAAAGGCCGCGTTAACACCCGCAGGGAACGAGTTGCCCGACGCGGAGGCGCGGCGACGTGCTGGCGACGGCCGCGGACTGCACATGCACCCAAACATGTTCTGTATATATTCATCATCTGCCTAGCCTTTTCAGAACCATATTGGGGTCGGCTTTCAGTCACACCGGATTCAGCTGAATACCAGTACCTATTTAAATGGAGCGGCTGCCTACCAGATCTCCCATTACCTGTGTCATGCTCTATAATACATTAAAACATATACAAACGCGTCGAACGCATCCCTTTGTTTTCAATCGGGCAAAGGGCCATTTCCCACCACCACCTCTCTCTCTACTCCACCTAGTAAATTAGCATCAGAAAAAAATAACAGCATGCAGAATTTCAATATTTTTTTAATTTTACTTGTTATGTGGAATATTCGGTGTAAATGAATATAAGAGAAATTACATCACAGAATTGAACATTACAAATAAGTATAATAATCGTTGTCAAATAACTACTCAGAAGATATTGTTCATGTTGAGCAATTACAACATTGAGAAAAATGTAAGGCATAGTGAGTGGATGCGGCTGGAAGGCGCACGCTGCGCTGGTCAGCAGCGCAGGAAGTCGCGCAGCTGCGCGCGCACGCCGTAGTTGAGCTGCAGGCGCGCCGACAGCAGGCGCCGCCCCGACACCGGCGACACCGCGCCCTCTGCGACAAAAATATAAGGACATTTGAGGTGTTATTTATACACTGCGCTTGAGATGTATGCCTCAAAAATACAGGACCCGTACCTCTGTACAGTTTTTGTGGTGGCGAATTGTGTGGCAGTCAGGTGTGATGGGGTATGACGCATGTTATGGTGTGAGGTGAGTGACGTACCGGCGGCGAGGAACCAGTCCAGGATGTTCGCGCGCTCGTAGGTGTAGCCGTCGGCCGCGAACACCGGCTCGCGCATGACGCGGTGTGACAGCGGGCAGCGCAGCGCGTGCGGCGCCGCGCGCTCCTGCAACAACACTGCGTCAGGAAGCTGCGCTACACGCTACACGCTACACTGCACCAACACAGCAACACAGGCCAACGCAGCGCAGTTTTGCTATGATAATTTAATTTAAATACAGTCTTTACTTAATGGTTTTACCAGTTAAGTGCAGTGTAGTGTTCCTGAATAAAGCCAATAGTTTCATTCCAAATTGCCATTTTGAAGTTTTTTTGTTTTCCCTGAATTCACTGTAAGTAATAACAATTGAACTGACCTGGTCGTAGGAGGGCAGCGGAGCGCGCAGCCAGACCAGCTCGTCGCGCATGCGCGTCAGCTGCGTCTCTTCGAAAGTCTTATTGTCGGCGCCTTCGGCAGAGCTTTCGACCTCTGAACAATCCATGTTATTTCATATTCAAAATAAAATAATTTTATCTTATTTTTATTGATGCGGGTAGTTTACTATATTTTTTAATTGACATTGGGTCTCTCTTGTTTGACCGAAAGGAATTAGACAAATTATCACTTCCGAAAAAAAATTTCACATAATTTAATTTGCCAAATTATTAGTTAGCAAAAATCTATTCACAAAAAATTGTAACACAAACCTAATGTTTGGGAAATGAACGTTAAAACTAACTTTTTTACCAACTAGTACTTTTAACATTTTTTATTTAGTCAAATATTTCAGTTGAAATAAGAGTCTTTACGCAAAATCAAATAAGCCAAATATTTAGTATCGTCAGTTTTTAATTCACCGTTTCCTTAACCTACCCATTTCGTTTAAAGAAGAAATTAACCTAATATAAATAGTTGAGTTCCGGGTAACCTACTAAAAACAATATCTTTTTTTGTACGGAACCGCACATTATTTTACAGACTCACGCACCGTGCATTGTGCGCGCTCAACATTTCGTACCTATCATTATATATAGGTTATTTGTATTTGTAAATTAATTCAATAAATCAGTGTTCATCGGACATTCGCGATGGTCGGTTTTATTTTATCATCATCCCATCATGTCTTAACAAAACATTTTACAAAAGTTTATTGTCAGAAGATTGTTTGCTGAAATCATTTGATTAAAGATCAAATGCCATAATGACATTATACTTGGTAAATATTACCAAGTAAAATTTTGGCCAAATAAAAATACGGGTACTAAAATCATTCGAAATATTGCAATGGTATAAAAAAAGGTTGCTAAAATGTGTTTGGGTAATGAAATTTTGTCAAAATCTTCTCGGCAAAATGGCAGGCACCGATGGACATTACATCTCGGAACTCGTAGAGTGCATTTTTAATCAAGAACTTTGCAAGTTTAGCCTACGTTGGTGTCTGAGCGTTACACAGACACAGTCTAGCTACGCTCCAGATTAGCTTTTGAAATGAAGGACGAATCATTCTACCTGAGGGTGGACGACGTACTAAGTTAGTGATTCAACAAGCTCATACTAGTTTACACGGAAGAGCCAACGCTACTGTACATCTGGCACTAATACCAATACCAGTGTATTGGATTATTGGTGACAATGGAGCGCGGCGGTGAAAGCTGACCTACGGCACTGTGAACCCAATATTAATAATAATAATTATTAATAATTGGGTATGTCGGAAGTGTTAGGTATCAATGTTACACGAGGCAAACGTTGAGGGAGCACTTCTTTGGCCGCCTGAAGAAGATATTCAATAGCCTTCTATCGGGCGGAAATATGGTAAAGCCTTCAACGGTTGGGCGGTGCCGGTATTCATGTACTCTTTCGGCGTACTCAAATGAACTCGAACGAAACTTAACGCCCTGGTTAGGCTGGTTCGTACGCTGCTTACTGCATATCGAATGCATCACCCACGCTCGTCGGTAATGAGACTGTATGTTTTTAAATACTAAGAATCTCCAATCGCGAGATATGCAGTCTCAAGCAATATTTCCTAGCTGTCGACGTAGGTATGCATCGAGATGCAGTGGCGGTCGACAAGGGACTAACCCCGCTCTGCTTGGTAAGTGAGAACTGGCGCAAACCTGCGGTGCTTGACACTACGACCGCAGGGCAGTATGGCAGAGTAAGGAACTACACGGACGCTTTTTCCGGGCTCTACATGGGCACAACGTAGACCGATTAGCGTCCGTAGCCTGGCTACGATTCGGTGATCTCTTTGGAGTAAAGTAGATACTTATACGCTTCATATTGCCGGAGCGCATGTCGACCATTCAAACACTTTATAAGTGTACCTACCATATCCAAAGTCTTCGAGCAACGTGTTGACTGAAGCGGATAGTAGTTTGGAGCCCGTTATGTTTGCATGCTCAGCTCTTTCGAACAGGAATGTCTCTTCATGTGGTTGCAGTTCTGAACCTGAAATGGAAATCAATTCTTTGAGTATTGTTAAGTAACCTATCTATGTATGTACTAATTGATCATTATAATGAATAAAACCTCTACTAAAATACTTAAAAAAACCGGCCACGTGCCCGTCGAGCCCCTCTCACTCAAACAATTCAACAGATATGATATGTAAGTTTCGTTGTTAATCGTTCTCTGTTAATAAATATGTTTTTAAATATCAATAAATAAATTAAAAAAGCACCGTAACGTTGCGCACCGGCTAATAGACTCGCCCCAGGGAACGGCCGGTCAATAGGCAAGGCAATTCTATCTGCAGACCTAGTGCAGATAGAATTTCTTCACTATAAAATAATTCCCACAGATCCCATCTCCTGCCTTATAATGTCTTATCGCCAACTTGCCTGTATTGACCGGCCGAAATGAACAAGAGCCAGAACAAGGCAAACATTGGCCAGCCTGATTGGATATTCACAAGAGCTGAAGTGCTCAGGAGAAAGATGTAGAATCCAATAAGATTGAATTCAACCCAATAACATTGAGCGACGCTTGTCGGGTTTGATTGCTAACGTGAGGGCATTATTTATATAGTTTACTATGTCGCACACGGCCAACTCCTTCGCCACATTGTACATGAACATCGGGGTTTGTTACGTGCTGACTGTGCTATATTTGAAGTTCTGCAAAATTGTGGCATTACAAGTAGCACCCCGTTACATGTCACAAGCACATAAAGGGAACCCACAGTGCATGTGCTAGGGGTTTCAATATGTTATTTTTTATTTTATTCAGCACTAGCTTCGCGTGAATGTCGGAAATTATCCCAAGGGAACATAATCCCGGGATAGAAAGTATCCTATGTGTTATTCCAGCCTATGATCTATATCTGTGCTAAATTTAATCAAGATCCAGTCAGTAGATTTTGCGTGAAAGAGTAACAAATATCCATACTTACAAACTTTCGCGTTTATAATATTAGTAAGATGAATGATGTAGAAAGCACGCAATTTTTTTATTTTAAAACGCTGGTATATCAGCAGTTATAGGTACCGGGCACGTGCACGATACATTCTGTAAGCCAGCGGCGCACGCCCTCCCGGAGCCAGTAGCACGGCGGCGTGCCGTCCTCGTCGCCCTCGTCGTCGCGCAACTCGGCCGGCATGCGCCATACCGCCAGCTCGCCGCCCAACGAACCGCCCAGCAGCAGCGGGCCATCAGACAGCAGCGCCACCGCCAGCCCGCCGCCGGCGCCGCCCACCCCCAGCACGGCCAGCAAGCGCGCTGCGGCACCGCGCGCCGACACATGCCACACGCGCAGCATGCGGTCGGCGCCCGCCGCCGCCAGCAGCGCGCCGCCCCAGCGCAGCGAGCTGGCGCCGCCGCCATGCAGCTCCAGCGTCAGCACGGCGCGCACCGTCGCGCTGCCCAGCTCCTACACACGGCAGCTCGTCACGCGGTCGTCACGACTAGCGCACGCACTCGACTGAGGAAGCGGTCGCAGATATCAGTACCTCGTTATAATAAATGCTCCACATCTTGATGAACGAATCGGCGCCGGCCGTCGCGAGAAGATATGTGTTTTCGGGAAGCGCCAGCGCGCTTGGAGATGGCGCGAAGTCGCAGCTCTGGACGCCCTCTGGTGAACACAATATCCCGCGTCACCTTACTGTTTGCTTGCAAACTGATCACCGTTAATGATATATTTTCAAAGTTAGCAAACCCTCTTCCACTTGTCTATATAATATCTCGCAGTCACAATATAATTTTCCGTTCCCGATCAGCAACTTCGGAACTTCGGATCACACGGCGCAACTACTAAAATGTCGCGTCAAGATACTTGCTCGCTAGGTATCTCGTCGGTTTATTTCGAAACGTAACTGTAGCAATGAAAATATCAAAAGTGTATAGAATATCTTCAAATATGTATGTGCTTCGATCCCAACAACGCAATTAATCTCATTAAATGCATTATTATTGTAGTAATTTATATATACACTAGCGACCCGCCCCGGCTTCGCACGGATGCAATGTAGATACTAATGTTTCCTCTACTATAATATACATGTATTATACACCTTCTTCATATAAACCTTCCTCTTCAATCACTCTATCTATTAAAAAAACCACATCAAAATTCGTTGCGTAGTTTTAAAGATTTAAGCATACATAGGGACAGACAGCGGGAAGCGTTTGTTTTATACTATGTAGTGAAGTATAAAATATTCTATGACTTAAGCTTTCCAATCAAAATAAAAGCTTCGGTAATTAAGAGACCTAAATGGGTATCAACGGGACTAAAAATATATTCCAAACGGAAAAGGGAAATGCTATGGGAATGGCTTATGTTTAACTTACCACCAGATATAGTAAAGTGTAATAGACAAAAATAGTAAATTATAACCAAAATGAAACCCGTATTTTAATGTAAAATTATAACCAAAGTTTTTACATCTTGCTATCCTATTTAAACAAACTGACTCCAAAGAAATCATTGTTAACCCAAAAATAGTTAAAGGACACCAAATTATTAACCACATTTCAATTTAAAATAACATGCAAAAAATAACATCTCGTTATCTGGTTAAAGTAAATTAATTACCCTCGGAAAAAATCTTTTGCCAAACATAGTAAATAAGCTCCTAACCTTTTTGTCTCCAAATTGATTAACCACTACCAAAAAAAATCTTGAGCGTTTTGTTTATTAAACTTAATTTTTTTAAAAGCTTTATTTGGTAATGAGCCTACATTTTATGGCAATCACAGTGGTTTATTTAAGCAGATATAGCGTATTAATTTGCTCGCTAAGATTTGGTGATCATTTACTACATTTGGTGATCGTTTACTACATTTGGTGATCATTTACTACATTTGGTGATCATTTACTACATTTGGTGATCATTTACTACATTTGGTGATCATATACTACATTTGGTGATCATATACTACATTTGGTGATCATTTACTATATTTGGTGATCATATACTACATTTGGTGATCATTTACTACTTTTGGTGATCATTTACTACATTTGGTGATCATTTACTACATTTGGTGATCATTTACTACATTTGGTGATCGTTTACTACATTTGGTGATCATTTACTACATTTGGTGATCATTTACTACATTTGGTGATCATATACTACATTCGGTGATCATTTACTACATTTGGTGATCATTTACTACGTTTGGTGATCATTTACTACATTTGGTGTTCGACTACAATGAGGTTGCGAATGCGCCGGATACACCAGAAGCAGAGTCCGACCAGCGGCCGCGGCCGCCTGAGCCGGGACCGAGTGTGTCGGCTCGAGCACTGCGGGCCAGTGCGGGCCCTCAATCGAGCTAAACGGTATAATAATTTAAGATACTTTATTTTGGATCTTTTGATTTTATATTGGCTCGTGTATTTTTATTTCTATGTTCCACAATTATTGTCTCACAATAAAGCATTATTATTATTTTTCCATTTATTTATATATTATTGTTTTATTTTTATTTTTTTAATACTTCTATAAAAATAAACATTTAAAGATTTGTTTTCTTTTTTTGCTTTTGAGATTTAACGTGGAAACCATGCTTCTTCGTGAGACTAATACATGTTACTTGACTTCTGTTTTCCAGCTTGAACTATGTATGCGGCGTGTGCGCATGCCTGTGACTCACCCAGTTCGTGCGCGCGCGGCTCGTGGTGCAGCGAGCGCGAGGCTGGCGGCGGCGCGTGCAAGCGCAGCTCGCCCGCCGCGCTGCCCAACGCCACCAGCCGTGCGTCCCACGACCACGCGCAGCACGTCACCGCTGCCGAGTGACCCTCGAACATGCTGTCTCATACCACACCCACCATAAAAATATAAATCAGCTTCATGTTAATTTCATCAAGCAGATTTGGAAAACTTGTCGTTGATAATAACATCAACGGAGAGTGAAAGACGGGGCTGGGTAGACCATGCACTCACTGCAGCGGCTTGGGGTCGTCGTCGTCGAGGCTCCAGAGCGGCGCCAGCCCGTCGTCCGTGGCCAGCAGCAGCAGCGCGGGGCGCGCGGGGGAGGCGCGCGCGGCCCGCACGCCCCCGCCGCCCGCCTCGCCCCCCGCGCCCTCCGCGCCCGCCGGCACGCTCAGCGCGCGCAGCTGCACGCCCGACTGGAACCAACAGCGCTACCTCACCAATACTTACAGCAGCGCGGGGCGCGCGGGGGAGGCGCGCGCGGCCCGCACGCCCCCGCCGCCCGCCTCGCCCCCCGCGCCCTCCGCGCCCGCCGGCACGCTCAGCGCGCGCAGCTGCACGCCCGACTGGAACCAACAGCGCTTCCTCACCAATACTTACAGTGCTTTATTATTTATTTAATTTTAAAGAAAGCTTACAGATTAATAAAATTTTTGGATGTCTTACATACCAAAACGGCCGGCTTACCTTAAAACAACGGCCAATTACGTATCGGACTTCCACATCTAGGTTTCCGACTTTCCGTTTCTAATCTGATTTATAAAATATGTGTAGATATTGGTATTTGTTGTTAAAATACTGGATTATGTTTAGACTTAAAAAGTGTTGAGATAGATTATACCGGTACGTGTGTGGTGAAATAGTGGTATTAATCGTTTAACTAGAAGCATGTGATACTAGACTAAGCAGTTGAAAATAAAGTTTTGAAGCAAACCCACGTGTTCAACATTCCAGTAAATGGAAATGTCGAACCTCAATACTCTACATTTACATTTATATCATCAGGAGAAGTATGTAGTAACATCGCGACAATTAACCAGACTCGTGTTAAATTACCAAGATTTATTTACCTTATAAAGATAAGATTAGATTACCTGCTTTAGTTTATTGGTAATATTATGATTGGCCCGCTTATCTGGACTGGTTTATATCACTAGTTCATAACAATAAGTCGCTAAGTTTGGTACAGAAGTTGCAATACCTGAAATCAAATATTACCGGTGAAGCTGAAGTCTTGCGGAACATATAAGGGTTTACGAACAAGCGTGGAATATATTGAAAAGTCGCTTCGGGAATAAACGAGCTAGTAAATTCTTTGTTGGAACGACTAACCAAGCTAAAGGCGATCCAGACAGCAACTGCAAATCAGATTTATCAGTGAGAGAGCAGCACGAAGATTATAGATAAAACTCGAAACAAGCTGCGGAACAATCACCATAGTTGGAGAAAACAAACACCCATTAATTATAACGTAGAATTTGACCTATGATACAGATATAGGCGTCTCACAAAATCGATGACTGGACGCATTTACAAGGCCTCGCCCCGGCAGACCCATGTTACAATCAACCAGGGCCAGTGGACCTTTTAGTAGGCGTTCAGATGGAAAGGTGGAAGTAACCACTTCTGCGGAAGATTTCACCGTCATATATATTAACATTGAAAATATGCTGAAAACTTTTTGGGAAGTAATAGACAGTAAAATGAAACTAACAAAAGAAGAAAGAACCTGTTAGGAAATATACAAAGTAACATACCAGAGAAACGATGAAGGAAGAATTGTGGTAAAATTACCACTAAAACAGAAAAACCTAGGTCATGTGAAGGTGAAACTAGAGCTATAAATATAAAATTGATTGAGTCCGGCGTTACTTACAACAACATAATACAATAACAATAACATAAACAAAACAAAACAAAACAAAACACAACAACAAACAACAACAATAACATAATATACAAGGTATAGCATTCAGAAGATACATGGAATTTGAAAAACGTTTTGAGAATGATACACAGTTGAGGACAGAATATACATATAATAGTTATTTGTTATACAAGAGTGCAAAGTTGCTTTTTAACCGCGTGCTCAATTTTGATGACCGAACAAGCGAAGGATTCTAGAATTAAATCACGAGTGCAACGAGTGCTTGAAAAATTAGAATTCTGAGCGTTAGCGACGGAATCAAAAGAGCACAAGGTGAAAAATCTTTGCACTCGAGTGCAACACGTAACTTTTCATCCCACCTCAGCGAGGAAAGGACTAAATGCAAAAAAAAAACACATTTCAGGGAATCAAATTCCGAACAATAGAGCACCATAGAGGTAGAAGTAAAAAGGTTTAATAATGTTTCGAATTCACAAACTTCGTGCACACGATGTTCTAAATTCAATTTACTTTATCCACTAGAGGATAAAAACGGCTTTTTCGTTCAGATATCGAAGAGAAAAAATAGTCTTTCCGAGATGGGGGTGATGAAAAGGTAATAAAAGAGCATATTGATCTGAAACACTTGGAAATAGCACCAATAAACGAGATAGATAATTCAGTAGTATACTTACCACACCATCCAGTCGTGAAAGAAACAAGTGAATCAACAAAAGTAAGCGTTGTCTTGAATGCTTCGTACAAAGGTTGCAATAATATATCTCTAGATGACGGATTGCTCATAGGACCTCAGCTTCAAGAAGACATGAGAATATCTATATCTATTATCGCAGTCATGAAATGGTGAATGAAGCCTAGTTGTTTTGTTTCCGACATCGAAAAAATATACAGACAATTGGTCGCTTCTATATGTGAGGACAATGCAAAGAAAAAAAAGGAAACTATAAAAACGATTCAAGGTATAAAGATTAAAACAAATCATTGGCAGTTAAGAGGTGACCAGTCTCAACCGACGGCGCCCGTTCACGATCATGACGCGTGTATCGGCACCATTTAGCTCAACCATTTTGAAGGGAACCGAATGATCCAACACACACGCCGCCATCAGCGAAACATTTAAGCGAGCATGACATGCTCTCAACTGCCATTTTAGTTCAAGTCACATAGTAAACTATAACTTATCACATGAAAGTGGCAAGTGTTGATACAAGAAAACGTAGACCATCAGCGTATTCTTTGGCGTCAGCATGCAACTGAAAAAAGTAAAGATTATCGTCTGCTACCGGTCACATTCGATACAAATTCTGTCCATTACCTTTCTGTGAAAACGCTGTAACAACTAGCAGAAGATGAAGGCAAACAGTATTCCATAGCAACTGAAGCATCGTAGATAAACACCCTGGCCAAGATGTAGTTACTAGAGTGTGCAGTGAAAACCGGTAACCACATGGGTAAGCGATCAATAGGAAAATATGTCTTCTGTGCCAATTAACCCTCTTAACAATTAATAATACAGTAATCAGTTTCGCTATCGTCGGTGTTTACGTATTATCTTATCGGCTATGCGATGCCGTGAAGCACGTACCTCGACGTCCCAGACGCAAGCGCGGCCGTCAAGGCCGGCAGTGAGCAGCGCACGGCCGGCCGCCGCGAAGTCGCACGCCATGACGGGGTAGTGGTGCGCCGCCAGCGCGTGCAGCGGCTGCAGCGCACCCGCCGCCGCGCTCCAGCGGAACACGCGCGCCACGCCATCGCTGCAACAGCGCACGCCGTACATGACTCCTTCGCTCGCCCCCAGCTCTGCGGCGCGCGATGCAGCTGGCTCTACCTGGAAGCGGTGGCCACTAGGTCGGCGTGCGTGGCGATGTCGTTGATGGCCCCCGAGTGCACGACGCCGGCCCACAGGCGCCGCATGCGCGCGTGCTGCTCGCGCGCGCCCGGCTCCGCAGGCGAGGCCTCGTCGCGCTCCACCACCTCGTCGGCGACGGGCTCGATCCCCTGAAACACTGCGATCGTGCTCGCTATGTGATCAGTAAAAAAAAGCAAAAATAACATTTAATTGACGACGTACATTATTTATTATTATTATCCTACAAACATCCTCGGTCCTGCAGATTCAGAGTAAAAAAGGATGTGATAGACAGACAAGCAAACGTTTCATCTTATACTCTCTCTCTTATCTCGATTTTTTCATGCGGATGTTCGGAACCCAATAAAAAAACTTTTTACAAAAAAATACAACCGACTTTTACACAAAAAATCAAAAAAGTGCAAAATAACTTTAATTTCGGAACTCGGTGTTTGTGGTTGCTTGTTCGTTTTTTGAACACCGACTTCCGAAATTAAAGTTATTTTGCACTTTTTGACTTTTTGTGTAAAAGTCGGTTTTATTTTTTTGTAAAAAGTTTTTTTTATTGTTTACACCAATAATACCGTATGCGCTGTGATGGTTTCTGTATCACTAAAAAAAAAACATGAAAATAACTGACTTCTAAACAACAGTCGGTTGTATTTTTTGGAACAGGTTTTTTTTTTAATAAAAAAAAAAATGAAGTACAAAGACACTGACTTTAAGATCGCCCAGGCCGAAGTGAGCAAGCGCTTCGCACGGAGTCTCCAGCTGGTCGTCGAGCGTGAGCGAGCCCAGCGACCACATGCGCAGGGATCGGTCGTTCGAACCTGGAAGAGTAAAGTAAGGAAACGCATTATTTCGGCTCAGCAAAGGACACAGTCGGCTACAGATCGCGTAGGTGCTGACCGGTGAGCATGTAGCGCATGTCGTGCGCAAGCACCACGCACGTGAGGTAGCGCGCGTGCGCGTGCACCACGCGGATGCAGCGCAGCGAGGGCCCGTCGGGCTGCCACAGGCGCGCCGTCCGGTCCAGCGACGCGCTAGCCAACAGCGCGCGCGCTCCCCAGCCGGCCCAGCGCAGCGCCGTGACGGCCGCCGCGTGGCCGCACACGCGCGCGCCGCCCGCCAGCACGCCGCGCGGCCCGCCGTCCTGCACGCGCGTGTGCCACAGGCGCAGCAGCGCGTCGTGCCCGCCCGTGGCGCACAGCGCGCCGTCCTCCGTGGCGGCGGCGCACAGCGCGCCCAGGTCGTGCACATTGTCTTCCCACGCCAGTGCCACCGGCGCGTCGCCGCCCTTCACCGCACTTCGACACACATCTGTAGTATAGATGTGTGATTTTTCTTGTTAGCATATATGTGTACAAATTCTGTACACATTTATGCTAACAAGAAAAGTGCCCAAAACATTGTTGAGGTTTCCAAGAAACAGGCAAAGAGTGAGCCAACATGAACTATTTCACCATTACCTAAAGTACATTTTAATTCATGGCATCCACTACACACACAAACTAATCCTCATCACACACAATTTATGTGATCATAAAAGCTTGTCGCGAGGTTTGCGTAAGTACCTATAAGTATTTAATTAAACTATTTATTTTTTAATAGCAGATTAAGTTACTCAATTAAATAAGCACTACTTTATTTACACAAGTAAATCGCGCGACAAGCTATTATGATCATATAGTGTATAATGAATGAGGCTATAAGTTGATAGTTAAAATAATAAAGGAAAATTTTTATTTTCTTCTTTTTAGAGCATTTAACTAACACCTTTTTTATTTGATTTTACCTGTAATATTTTACGGTAATTTTCATCAAGAAAATGTTTTAGACTACATGCATCAAATGACGTTTTTCAACAGAAATACTACAAAAATATTTAGTCATAAATCATTGTGAAAAATAGCTGGAGGCGACCACCGTAGTGTGATTAATACAATAATTTGAATAGGCGAGGGTAGAAAAATTACTTTTCCGCAATAGTGTGAAATATACTTCATTTTGTGCCTAAAACAGTGGAGTAGGTGCGACTTTTCGAGTAAATGAGTTTGTATTTGATTTGGTCTAATTTGACGTTTGTTTCTGATTTTCCGCTTTGAAAATGGATCCCAGTACCACTTAGTAATTTTGTGAAATTTTGCAACTTTCTCTGCGAATACATAATTATTATTATAGCATTCGTTATTCCTGAAATATCCGTTTGTGACTAACAGGCAATAAAAGCATACCTGTGAGATCAAACACCTTGAGAACGCCGTGCGTGCAGGCGGTGAGCAGCAGCGCGCCTTGCGCGGGCGCCGCCACCGCGTGCAGTGCGCCCTCGTGCGCCGCCAGCCGCGCCAGCAGGTGTGCGCGCGGCACGTGCCACACGCACAGCACGCCGTCGTCGTGCCCGCTCAGCAGGCGGGCGCGCGCCGCCCAGCACAACGCGCGCACGGCAGTGGCACCTGGCGCGGCCAGTAGGCGGCGCGGAGTAAGCGCGCGCGCACCCCATACGCGCGCGGTGCCGTCCACACCACCCGACGCCAGAAGCACGCCTGATGCCGCCCAGCGCGCCGCCGTTACGCCGTAGCGGTGCGCGTGCTCAGCGCGCGCCGTCTCGTCCCAGCCAGCACCGCACGCCCAGCGCCACAGGCGCAGCGAGCGGTCACCGCTCCCGGTGGCCAGCAGCGCGCCGCACGCGTCCGCACACGTCACCTCACTGCGGTGCGCGCGTAGCGTCTGCACCAGCATCGGCTCCCCGATCTCTTCCATACCCTGCCTTGCTAGTTGATAATTTTGATTTCCACGTTGAACTTCTCACACTCGAATAATTACAATAAATTATGGTGACCACTTTTACATTTCCATAACTCTGAATGATTCATGTTCAAGTAGATCTCGCAGTGCTAGTGAAGGACGAGTCTCGCCAGGGACACACGCCTCGGCACGCGCAGTGAGTCGCCGTGTGTGCCGCGAGTGGCCTCGCCGCCGCGCCGCTGCGCCACGAGCCGGTATCGACGCGCGTGGGACGGCCGTGGTCGGCGAGCGCCGAGTGACGCAGCTGTGCCACGCGCGCCTCAGGGACACTCGCCTACTACGTGTACTACCACTTAAAGTAGCCTAGTAAGTTCATCAATTATTCAACTTATTTGCTGTAGGTCATTCCTCCGATTAGAAACTGATGATTGATGATGATTAACTGTATCAATTTGAACGAATTTAGGATCATTTTGAACTACTTAGGAAACTAGGGATATACCAATTCGTTTCGATTTCATGATGTGGATGGATGTGATTGGATGCATATTACAATACGGCACAGTTTCAAGCTAATTTAGCTTCCGAAAGTGAAATGCCCAGCAGTCCCAAGTGATGGGCATGCAGGCGTGGTGCAGTGACGGGGTATAGAGCACGCTCGCACCGCGAGAGACACCCGCAGCACCGCGCGCCAGCGCCTGTCACGCGGCCACGCGCCGGTCCCGCCACAGCGCATCGATCGCACGCACACACGCCGCGTTCATTATCGCCTGGCGGTTGTCATTAACTACAGGCCAGAGGCGATAGCAACCACACACTGCTAACGACATTCTGATATAATCATTTATTGACGACCTGGAAGACATACTCGTAACTCAACGTCGATGTTAACCGCAGTGAACTTGAACTAACTGCGTGCCGTTCCAATAAGTTTATAGACCAATTGACTAAACAGAACACTGTTTTTTAATGCCCGGACAGCGGACAAGTCTACTTTGCCCCTATAGTCGACTGGTAAAAATGTCAGTCAAAAAGGCTGCCCTGAGAAAAAACACCGAAACAAACTCGGAGGTTAAAATCTTTTTTGAAGTCCATACAATCCAATAAAGTCAAATCATATGAGAACCACGCAGGTGGAATAATGGCATCCTGTTTAATTCACATAGGCTAGTATTTGTTAGTAGATAGCTTTTTTTTTTTTTTTAATTCAGTATTTTTTTTTATAAATTCTAATTATGGATTGATTATATCTATACTAATATTATAAAGTGGTAACGTTTGTGAGTTTGCGAGGTTGTGAGTTTGTGACCGATTTTCAAAATTATTTCTCCAATAGAAAGCTACCTACGTTATTGTAGAGTGTCATAGGCTATTTTATCCCCGTATTGCCACGGGAATGGAAACAAAGCGGGTGAAACCGCGGGGCGCTGCTAGTCTTAAATAAACTGATGGATAATAATTTTCGCCTAAGGAATAAGATTGTTCATACAAACTTTCACCCCTCATTTAACTTCTTTTTTTGGGGGGGGGGGGGGGGGGTTAGGGTTCCTAACCTGAAGTCCTTTGTACCAGACGTCTCCTATTCAGGTATAATCTTACATTTATTTTTTCTGATGGAATATCATCAAATGACTTGGTTAAAATATAATATGCCACGTACGGACGTACCATAAGTCTAGCTAAAATAATATATGCGTGTCAATATGAATTAAAATCAAATTATTTTCAAAATAGAAAACGTGTCGTAGGCTATATGAATCACCTATTCTTTGCCTTATTGACAGTTTGACATTACTGCATTTTGTCGATTGTTTGTTTAATTCACTTGACTCTTGGTTTTGCGACTCTTGAGTTACGTACGGATTGCTTTTTTATGATATTTATAACGACGACTGGCCGCGCGGACGAGCTAATGGTATGTATAGGATTGAGGTGTGCAGGGAAATGGATAACGAGTTGGTTGAGCATTTAGCTCTTCCTTCTAATTGTTCTTTACTGCGAGGAAAAATACATAGTAGACATATTTCTCAAAAAGTATATTTTGTTTACATAGTAGTCAATAATTCTTTATCTGGAAGGAGGTCTATACAACCTCGATATTGTAACTGACCACGAACAGTTGGTACCTGTGCCCATACTATGTCAATAATATGGTACTTAGCATGGGCCCGGTACCAATCCAATATCTATCCACCTGCACAGTTTTTAGATGATATTTTAGTTATGATTAATGATGAATAAAACATTTGAATGCTTTTTGTTGTTTTATTATTGCATAAATGAATCCTTAACCTATATTTTAGAAAAAAATATTTGTAACTAATTCCTTCCTAGTTTTTTGATAATTATTGAAACTATAATGGGTATCCTACTATTTGTAGCACAATTTGGCGCATATTTAACTGTTGTTCATTTCAAGCATTTTTTTTGTATGGCTGGTGGGCATTCCCCTTTGTCAATTTGTGTACTGCTTGGCTCCTTGATATTCTATGCCTAAAACAAAATTGTTGATCTGAAAGCAATTTGTTATTTTCAAGATATTTTACTAGTCTGTTGTTAATGATTCTTTCCAAAAACTTTTTGAGTCCGTTAGTACTGAAATAGGTATATAGTTCATTACACAAGTTTTGTCTCCGGATTTGAAAACTGGAGTGACTACGGATTTTTTTTTTGCAATTTTGGTAAAAAATATACCTTTTTTTTTTTTTTTTTTTTTCTGGATGGGAAATCATCAAATGACCCCTCCCGCCCTGGGTGGAGCGGTAGGGAGTGTCAGACTTTTACTGACTAAAACCCACCCGTGATCCTTCTTGTGCCCTATGCGTTCCAGGGCCGCGGTAACTCTTTCGAACAAATTCCGCAACCCTAGCAGGCACCGACCCTATGGGGCCCCGTCCTCGGTGCTGACGGCTCCTTGAGGCGCGCGTGGAACACAACGCGTCGTCGACTCAACCTGGTATCGGACGGCGAGCCACCCACGCTCACCGTCCCCAGGCATCAGCCACTGCGCGATAGCACAGCGGCCGACTTGTCTCTGGAGGGGGCCGAAATGGGACCATTACTGGCACTCCATCTCAGCACCCTCCCGAGCGTTGGGAGCCGCAGCACCCGCAGCAGAAGCGGCAGCGGCGGCGACAGAAGCCGCGGCGGCGGCAGAGGCGGCGGTGGCGGCGGACCTCTTGCCCCTGGTCGGGGCGGATGGCGCGCAGGCCCTTCCCCCAGCCCAGTGCTCGGCCGGCTTGCCAGCAGCCGCACATGCACTGCAGTGCGGCGTGGCCTCGCACGAGCCGGCCTTATGACCGGGCTGACCACAGCGGAAACAAAGACCGCTGCGGTCCACCTCCGAGGGGCACATAGCTCCCGTGTGGTTGCCCACATGGCAGCGGTAGCACCTCAGAGGCCTGGGTTCCAGCAGTTTTACCCGCGCAGACACCCATCCCACCAAGAGCCTTCGGCCCTCCGACACAGTTCTGGCCGCCGTCACGGGGCAGCTCACCACAAGGGTTTGCATGCCCGTGTTGTCAGACCGGAGGGTGCCCGCCTTGACGAGCTCGGCAGAGCACCCCCCAGTCCTGGCGACGGCGGCCACAACTTCCTCCTCCGTAACGGAGTCATCCAGGCCCACTATGCGCATGTCGATGCGCTTAGTCGGCCTGGACACCCGGACCTCGTCCGCGGGTAAGACCGCCCTCAGCTTTTCGGCCAAGGCGTCCGCGAACGGGCCACTCTCCGCTCCGGCGAGCTCGAGCTTGCGGGCACCGGTTAGGGTCCTCCTGACCCCGATGCCCCCGCTGATGCCCAGCTCTTGGAGGCTCACCGCCTCCTTCGCCCGCTTCAATACGGCGAGATACGTCACGCCCCTCTGTTCCGCTTCCGGCTGCAGTGTGAGCACTACAGCCGCGGATTTCGGGGCGCGAAGCCTCGCCGCAATAGCGTTGGCCTTACGCCGCTGCTTCCTCGCCTTCCTCCTGGCCGCCTCTTTGGCCCTCCGCTTCTGGCCAGCAACCTGCCACTCGGCCCCGGCCGCAGGAGGGTCCGAGGGTGGGGGTGGGGGCGGCTGTGGCACCACTGGCGCCGCAGCCTTAGCCGCTCCTCCCCGAGCCTTCCTCCCACCCCTTTTCGCCGGGGCCGACTTGGTCGTCGCCGGCGTCGCAGCCGCCGGCGCCACAGGCGCTGGCGCTGCTCCGCCCTTGGCCTTTGCCTTCGCCTTGCCGGACGTTCCCGAGCTGGCAGCCGCGGCGGCCGCGTACGAAGCCGCCTTCTGCTGCTGGCCCGGGGCCCTCTGAGTCGCCGCTGTTGCCGCTGTTGGGGGACGCCGGACCATGTCCTCCAGCATGGAGAACTGCCTCCGGAAGGGAGCCAGCTCCTGCCGTACCAGGTCCCGCACCTGGCTCAGCACCTGGCCCCCCTCCGGCGCTGCCGGACTCAGTCCCCCTCGCGGCTCCACGGAGGCCGCTCTGGCCATCCCCGCCAGGTCCCTCCGGAGCGACTCATTCTCCTGAACGAGTCGCTCCGTAAGAACCGCGAGGCGGGCGACCTCCGCCCGCAACTCCGACGCCTCGTCTGAGGCAGTCCCGCCAGCGTTGGCCGCCGCTGCCGCCAGTATGGAGGCTTTGGCCGCACTGATGGCCTCCCGCTTCGAGGACTGCTTCCTCTTGAAGGCCACAGCGCGGATCGCGGCCTCCACGACCTCCGCAAACTGGGCCCTCTGGTCCTCAACAGCGGGAGGTACCTCTCCCGGGGACTCCAAGTCGTCAGAGTCGAGAGGAGGCGGACGAGTAGAGGGAGCCCTGCGACCGCTCCCTCCAGGGCGACGCCCCTCCTCCACCAACCTCTCGGCCCGACGCTCCACCTCCCGGGTAGAGGGTGCCAGCCCCCTCCCTGCCTCACAGCCCCTGCCCCGCCTAGCGGTGGGGATTTTGCGGGCGGAGGCAAATTCGCCCTCGGAAGACGACCCGCTGTCATCCTCCCGTCTGGGCCGCTTGCGGAAGAACTTTACGTTCTCCGCAGCAGCCCCCCCTCTTTCATCTCCGGAGCCCGCCGAGCTGACCGTTACTAGGTCTAGCGCGGAGCCGGAATCCAACTCCACGCCACCCCGGCGCTCAGGCGAACCCTCCTCTGCAAATTCGTGCGCCATCAGCTCCTTAAAGGAGGCGGATCCGGATGACGACGACGAATTGGAGCCTCCTCGGCTCTTGTTGCCACTGGCAAGCGGAAGACGTTTGGTGCCCACCCCAGAGTACGGAGGGCAGCCCGCCGAAGCGGGGTGGGATTCCCCGACCGCTGAGCAGTCGGGACCCACCTGGGGACTCATTTTGCAAGCGTCTTTTTTCATGTTTTCCTTTTAAGGGTGTGGTCCCTTTTCGCTCCGCCCCTTCTCAGGGCCCTCTCTCCCAACCTCACCTCTCCACCTGCTCGCTGCTCTCACAGTCACGTCTGATGATCAGACGCGTACCAGAGAGCAGCGAGCAAGCGTGTGTCTCTCTTGGTCTGATCCCTCACTTGCGACCTTCCGGCATGAGTGGCTCTACCGGGAAAGCTCGCAAGATCATTGGGACGCTCAAGCCCCACCACGACGACAACGTGGAGACACATTCGGTGGGGGTAAAAAATATACCTTGGGTTTATGTTTAATATCTGAAAAATGTGAGTTAGTGGAGGGGCAATTAAATATTTAAATCTTTTAAGTATTGCATTAGGAATGTTATCCCAGCCGACGGCGCAGACGTCCTTCAACCCGTCTATTATACTTATCACTTCATTCACGTCTGTAGGTATCTAATAAGACAAAAGAGCTCAGTGTAGCTGACAGAGCATGAGCTGTAGATGGACTTTGATCAGAAGGATTTCTGTGTAATAAGTTTTTTTCTGTGAGATTTTTTCCCATGTTACTAAAGAAATTGTTTGCTTTATTAGTCGCTGCAGCCGGGTTCAATTCTGTTGATAGAAGTTCGAACGTTTCACTTTTAATAAATTTCCAGATAAGCTTACTGCTTTTTCCTGCCTTCTATAGCTGATCTTTATAGTACCGCTTTTTCTTTACAGATTGTTTTAGAAATTTCTATATCGCTTATAAGTGACTGAGAGTATTTAATTTTTAGGGTCAAGTACATCTTTGGTGTAATTTGTCTCTATGTATGCCTAATACAGCGAACAAGCCCGGGCGTTATCCATGGTTTAATGTTATTGTACTTTCTAGGTATTACTTTTACTAAAGTGTTCTTCTTGATCGCAGATTGTAGCAAATCAATGAAGCACTGTAGCGAAGTACTTGGGTCGCAAATTGCGAATTATTGTAAACGGGGTCGAAATTTGTAACTCGTAAGTATGTCGTTTTAAGATTAGTCATGTTGAGTTGAGAATAGCTGCGCGTGCAATTTTTCTAGGTGAAGGTATTTGCAATGTTAGTAAAACGGCTTGATGGTCCGTAAGTGACGTATTAGTAACCAATGTTTTGGACGGCGCTTTTGACTTTATAATGATATGGTCGATGCATGAGCCGCTCTGGTGCGTCGGGTACTAATGAACCAAGACATGGCAAGTCCATGAAATATGCAGACGTTGAGATGTCAAATATTATATTCGTTACAAAACCGAAGCCGTTTCCGTCACTGAGACATTACTAACTAACAACTTATCCAAAAAGAAGTATTCGTGTATCTACATCATTTATATTTGCCGTCTACACATCGCGGAGAGAGAACCAATGATATTGCTTAATATAAATGCCCATTGCTCGACATGCTCCACTGAACACTCCTCATGAAAGCTATCTTCCTCTAACCAACTTTACTGTGCCCTGAAATGATCACGACTATGAAATGCGTCTAGTACATGCAATCAGTATATTGAGTACAATGAATGCATCCGTCGGTCACGTGAGTTCACGCACTTCACACTGACACTCGCAGCGCCATCTGTTGCTACTATTATGTACTCAGAACATCAGGCCTACTGGATTGCTTTCTAAATTAATATATTATTGTAGCTAGGTATGTAGGTACCACCGTACCAGTTACAACAAAACGTTTAATTGTGTAGTCAGTTTTTTTTTTTATCTGTCACTTATGATACGTAAGAGCACGAGTGATGCGAGAGAGATTGACCGGCCGGCTACTTCATTAGGTGTGTACCATGTCTACTTAGTTAAGATGAGCGTAAAGGGAACTGTCTGCACTGACTCACTTCGCCTGAGTGTCCTCAGTGAAATGTTTACCGAACTGCACCGCAGAACGGTGTTCCGCGAGTGACGTGACGTGTGAATGCGCGCGCAGGAGCTCCCTGACCTTGGCGTGCCGGCGCGCGCGCGACCGCTCACGAGCTAACACTTCGTCACTACTTAGCTAACACGGCGACCGCTGCTACCAATCACGACCGCGCAGATCGATTGACCTGTCATACTTGCTGGAAGGTCAACCTTTGTTTACTAATCAAGGCCCTCCAAGGCTTCACAATCGCGCGACATCCGACCTGCCCTGCCCCGCCGGCCCGGCTGCCGCCGTGGCCGCGGGACGAGGCCGACTGCCACCAAACGTGACTTAATAATCATTCACACCAGTGTTCATAATAAAAGAAATTATGAGAGAAAAGCTGCAAAGTTGTAAGCGAAGTTCTTTTAAAAGAAGTTCAAAATTTTCAGAGATTTCAGATATTTTATCATAAATTTACAACGTCTGATACGTAGGTAAACTACTGAAGGTCTCAAACAGAGGCTCTGCTAATTATTTCAGGTTCAAATACAAAACAACATACGTAGTTTAATTACGCTTAGTGCTGACCCACAAATCCTTGGTAGAGACAGCTAGCAGGCGAGTGCTGAGCTTGCTGTCACAACATTTCCTCGTTGTTAGTTATCAGTTACTCTAGCCTCTCAGCCTCCTCATCTGCCGCGCGTTACCGGCTGCTGCGCCAATTGCTCCTAAAACTACCTGAGTGCAGCTGAGAACACCACCAACCCCACCACCACTTATCCAATCACCAAGTTGCAGTGATATGATAACTATCATGATTTAAATAGTCTTTTGTAAGAATAATAATTTTTAGAATATGGAACAGACTAATATTAATTCAGTTCAATTGGTAGGTTAAATATTTTCTCACTTGATATTTTCTCAATGAGTACTATTAGTTATATACAAAGTAAAAAAACATAACAACGATGAAGATTGAATAGCTTCGTAACTAAGCGTCGCTGTACACTTCTGGGGCTCCAGTGTAAGTCATATTCTACCAGAATTATCCGGTATATATACATATGTATTTCTGTAGCGCATGAAAATCCCACACATTGTAGGTACTTTTAACGATCGTTATCGCTGGTAGCTCTTTACTTGGTCTTGGCAATCGTGAAAATGAAGCCATTTGAAACAATGCGACCGAAACATAGCGCGGCAGTGATAAGGCGACAGCTTAGCGGAGGGGGCAGAGATGAAGATGTGCGCAGCCTCCGCCGCGCGCCGCGAGCTTGCGACACGCCACTCGTGCGCACAGCAGAGAGCGGCGCGCACGCACGCCGAGCCCGCCCGAAGTCGGAGAGTGACTGCCGCGTCGAGTGACTGTGTCGTGTCGTGTCATCGTGTGTTCGGTAACTGTGTGTGGTGCGCGACCGAGTGCAGTGCGCAGCATGCGGGGCTGTACGGTGACGCTGCTGCTCTGCGCCGTCGGTAAGTGTGCGCTGCGGAGCCCGGAACTGCTGCCTGATAGTACCAAGTTAATATCTATACTAATATTATGAAGAGTAGTAATCTCTGGACTTCTGAACTGATTTTCAAAATTATTTCACCAATAGAAAGCTACGTTATTGCGGAGTGCCATAGGCTATATTTTATCCCCGTATTGCCACGGGAAAGGGAACAACGCGGGTGAAACCGCGGGGCGCTGCTAGTCTTTCATATGTTCCGTAAGATCTCGAAATCTGCGCATCTGTGTACTGACTTGGAGATTTGATCCAAAATTGACACTTTCAGAGAGGGACAAACATAGATACTAATTGCAAATACATAAACATAAATGTTTTTTTTCACATTTGTATCGGTTCGATTCACAGTTAAGCATGAGAATTTTCAAAAATCGTTGAATTCATACAGTGCATATAGGTAACTTGTTTGAGTGAAAAACGGCAGTATTCATATTTAGAGAACATGCTTCCACTCCAGGCCCCGACTGAACTTTCAAGTCTTTGTGCGCAAGTCGGCACAAGAAGAAGTTATTAGTGGACTCCCAGGCCACTGACATTGTAAATAAATCAGAATTCGCGAATTCCAATGAAACCTAACATTTATTTGTTCTTATTTAAATTGAGAAAAGATCACTCTTTAAGACTGTAAAGGCATTCGCAGACGTCAATGTCACATTGATTTTGACAATAAGTACCAACGGTATTTGACGAAATTAAATCAAAATAAATTATCTACATATACCGCGATTTCTACAAAGCATTATTTTTCTTCAACTTATTTTGAAAAATTAAAAAATATTAACTTGCTTTTCACAAGCTATACTTTGATATACATAAACATATCTACGAGTATACATATAATACCAGCAATTAATGTGTTGGATTCTGATTTCATTCATTCATTTGACACACGGGGAAGCAGTGGTGGCCGAGTGGTAACGGCCCCGACTTACGAATAGTAGGTCGCGGGTTCAAACCCAGCCAGGCGCATTACTTTGTGTAATTAACTTCATCACCACTGCTCTCAAAACGGTGAAGGAAAACATCGTGAGGAAACCGGCATGGTGGATTACGACCCATTCCCTCTCTTAGAGAGGAGGCCTTTGTCCCAGCAGAGGGAACATTAAAAGGCTGATTATGTTATGATATGTATTTGATACACATATTTTCGGCTGCAATATTGACCAATTGTGATTCCAGCGTCGAAATCATTTATTCCGTCAGAAAATATGTTTTTATAAGCTTTTATTTATACGACTATTTATTTACCTAATCGTATAAGTATACCCTCCTAGCGATGACTTGTATTAATTTCATGTCAAAGTCAATTCATTTATTTCAACTAGACCATTAACGGCACTTTTGAACGTCAAAACATTTGAAAATAAAAATATTATAGTGACTCTAGTTGTCCATTCGCAAAAAGTAGATTCTTATGGAGAAGAACGGACAAGAAACTCCATAGTTACTCATTTCAAATATGTATAAGTTTTACAATATTTTGTATACATTAGCCAATTGGTTATATGTGAGGACGATGCACCCGAATAAAACTAAGTACTATACTATTACCAGGTACAACAAAGAAACAACAGCAGAGGTAAAATTAATAAAGCTAGTCAGGTACATAGTACTCACATATTTACAATTTTTTTAATTCTTGTTTTATACAATTACCAACAATGAATCAGTGTGTGTTAAATTAACTATAAAAGATCAGTAACTACACCTGTATACATAGCAGATAGATCACACATACAGACCGACAAGTTTGGCTTTGTCTACTACACCCAATATTGTCCTATGGAGCAGGACCAGCATGTTTCCAAGCATTCTTATCTTGAATATAATCATCTAGCTTGTAGTATGCTTGTTTACAAAGCGTGCTTTTAACATAGGTTTTAAATTTCTTTTCATTTAATTCTAATATTTCACAAGGTATTTTGTTGTAACATTTAACACTGTACCCCATGAAAGATGTACGTACATGATTATTCTTGGCTTCATAAAAATTAAGTGCTTAAATAAATATATTTTCTAAGTTATAAGGCGCTTTTCCTTGCCTGAGTTAATTGCGCACAAACATTTTCATTATTTATATTAAAAATACATCTTAACAAGCGTTACAATTTTCACCAATTTTTTTTTTTTAATTTACAATTTCGATGTCAAAATAAAACATCACTTACAAATCCAGTTAAATAAATATTGTACATTAAGAGACATAGATGTTTGGAGACTTGACTATTTTGCAACTTGAACGTTTTATGATGTAAATATTTTGCTACTTTGGAGGTTTTGAGACTTGGGTCTTATGAGATTTGAACTTTTTGCTACCATATATTCTGTTATTTTGCAACTTGATCATCATAATCATAATCGTTTATTTGCTAATATGGGTAATTACATAAAGTTGTTAAAAACAAAGAGTACAGTCCAACCATATTACGCCTTGAGGCATGCAAATACCAGCTATTGCTGTATCACAACATTTTTAAACAAAATAATACATGCACCAGAACAAATGATTAATAAATAACAATTTTGGCATTTCCAACGCAGCAAATAATTGAGTCATTAGCAAATATTAATGTCATAAGAATAATTAAAGATTAAGATGTCATGTATTAAGTTAGAATGTCAAGATATATTTATAAATTAATGTCAAAGTAATAATAATAGATAATTAATTAGTGCATCAATCTCATGTCACATTTACAACAATAATACTAGGAACAATATGTCCTTACACTCTCTGCCAAATATTCATGAATACATAATAACATTTATATAGCAAGAATTTCTTTAATTTCTTTTTAAACTCATCGATGGATAGAGTTTCTAATATAGAATTTGGTAAGTGGTTATATATACGCGGTGCCATACTGAAAATGCTTTTTGTATACAAGGCCGTCTTGTTAGGTTTGCAACAAATTTTATCACTATGCCGCTTGCTTCTGTATTTATCAAAAAGATGTTTGTTAGTTCTTGCAAAGTTGGCAATCTCATAAATGTAAACACATGGCAATGTTAAGATATCATGTTTGACAAAATATGGTCTGCAGCTATCAGTCTGTTTGATATTAAACATACCCCTAATACACCGCTTTTGCGCCTTGAATGCAGCGTCCTTATTGGTGGAATTACCCCAGAATATAATACCATACTGTATCAAAGATCCCACGTAGCCATGGTATGCTGCAAGTACAGCAGAAGTGTCCACCGTTTTTGCCAGCATATGTAGAGCGTATGATTGCTTGTACAATTTTTGGTTCAAAGTATCAATATGTGTCTTCCAGTTTAAATTATAATCAATTGACATTCCTAAGAATTTTGTAGTTGCTATCTCATTTATTTTGTTTCCTGTATATTCTATATTAATGTCAGTAAATTGGGCTTTACGATTACGAAATACCATAATTTTGGTTTTGTCATAGTTCATTTTCAACCGACTTCTAAAAAAGGAGGAGGTTCTCAATTCGGATGTTTGTATGTTTTTTTTTTTTTTTTTTTTTTTTTATTGTTTGTTCGCGCATAACTCCGTCGCTTGTCAACCGATTTGAAAAATTCTTTTTTTGTTGGAAAGGGTATACTTCCCAAATGGTCCCATGAAAATTTTATCGAAATCAACCAAGCGGTTTTCGAAAAATCTAAAAAAAATATCTACATTGCCTACATTGACGACCTCTTAGTTTACTCCGCAAAGGAGCAGTACGTTTTTTTTACACCAATGTGATTGGTTCGTTTAGGTGGGGGAGGGGAGGGGTGTAGGTACCACTAAAAAGTGAAAAATAAAAAAACTTTTTACAAAAAATAAAACCGACTTCTAAACAAAAAAACCAAAAAGTATAAAATAACTTTAATTTCGGAAGTCGGTGTGTTCAACAACAAAAAAGCAACCAAAAACACCGAGTTCCGAAATTAAAGTTATTTTATACTTTTTGGTTTTTTTGTTTAGAAGTCGGTTTTATTTTTTGTAAAAAGTTTTTTTTTAAATTATTATTGGTTAACCATTTTATAATAGCAAACAGTATAGTGGGATGATTGGTGACTTTGGGAAGGTCATTTATATAAATGATGAAAAACAAAGGGCCCAAAACACTCCCTTGTGGGACGCCTTGTTTGATTTCTCTGTATTCTGAAGTGTAATTAATTTCTGTTCTAGTTTTGGTGCATACGCGAGTAACTAAAGTGGACTGTTTTCTGTTGGTAAGATAAGAAGCGATCAGTTCTAATGGAACGCCTCGGATTCCATACCTGTATAGTTTATTCAACAGAATTTGGTGATCCACATAGTCAAAAGCTTTACTAAGATCCATATACAATGCGCACGCCGGAATTTTATTGTCAAGGCTAGTCATAACTGTCGTCAAAAAATCGTAGATTGCCATATTGATGGTTTTATTTTTCCTAAAACCTATTTGCTCTTTAGCAAACAAATTGAAATTTTCAAAGTAATTATTAATCCTGTCATAAATAACTCTTTCATAAACCTTAGAGAGTACCGGTACTAGTGCTATGGGCCTATAACAGTTCATATTGTAGGGATCACCTTTCTTGAAAACAGGTTTAATAATTGTTAATTTAAGTTTATCAGGAAAGTATCCATTTAGGATTGACAGATTAATGACATGACTCAAAATGCAGGAAATTTTAATTGGCACTTGCTTTAAAATTTTAGTCGATACACTATCATAACCAGTACTGTTGGTATTTTTTAAGTTTAAAATTATTTTGTGTATTTCTTGGGGTGTAGTTGGAGACATAAATAGTGTTTTCGAGTGATTAGGTAAAGATTCTGCCTTATTAGTGCAACTTGATTGACCTTCTATTTGGTCTATAAAAAAATTATTAAAACAGTCCACAATGATCTGTGGATCATTAGTACATTGTTTACCATCTATATTTATTTGATTTATTTCGCTTTTTGGCACATTACACACTGTTTTACCAATAACGTTCCAAGTAGCCCTACATTTGTTTTGAGCAGAATGAATAAAGTGATTATTTTGTGACTTTTTTGTCAGTTTTATAACACGTTGTAATCGACTAGCAAAATTTTTGAAATTGGTTTTATTTGTGATATTACGATTCTTACGATACTTCCATAATAATTGCTGTTTACGCATGCAGCATTTCTTTATTCCTGTTGTCATCCACCGGGGTCGCATTTGAGAATATCTTCGGATTCGAATATACGGAAAACATAAATTATAAAATAAAATAAATAAATCATAAAAAATGTCAAAAGCTTCCTGTGGGTCATTACTGTCAAATACATCATTAAACGAAACCGAATTTAAGCAATTATTAAATTTCTTAATATTATCTTTATTATAATCCCGCCTGTTTACATACCAATATTTTAGGGAACAGCTAAGTTTTACGGGACAGGTTAGTAACTGTGCCGTATGATCAGATAAGGCAAACTCCATAGTTTCACATTTACACCCACGAATGTTAAACATGAAATTATCGATGCATGCTCCACTAATAGTCCTTGTGGGTTCAAGTAATCCTAACTGTAGATTGTGACAAGCTAGTGTTTCCATAAACATTGTTTGAACGTTATTAGACTGAACGACGTTTGCCACATTGGGCACCCGTTTTAACGGCACCTGAGGTATTCCACATACGGCACCTATCGAAATTTTTCGCAGGTGCCATTAGTGGAATAGTTTATTATTTAAAATTGTATTCCATAACGGCACCTATGAAAAAGCAGGTACTAGTGTTGGGACGTTTACTTTTTATAAGACGCCAAAAAAAAAAGTCGATTAAAATCATTAGAGTTTAATAACATGATAATAAATATATAGTATGATTAGCTAAGCGCCTCCATTTACAATATTTCGCCACATATACGTTATGCGCTAACCTATATCTTAGGAATCTTATTTTATATTTTAACCGATTTCAAGAAGGAGGAGGTTCTCAATTCGGCAGGTATTTTTTTTTTCTATGTATGTACAGCGATTACGCCGAGATTTCTGATCCGATTTACGTGGTTGTTTTTTATTCGATGAAAAATAGTTGCCAGTTGGTCCCATAAGAATTTAGTTCAGTTTCCTGGAGTAGTTTTTATTTTATGAACATTTTTGCTAATTTCATTAAATGATAGAAAATCTCTCGGGATTGCTGAAATCGCATGTTTGTTTATTGTTTACAACTTTACACCAATTTATACCACGTACGCTGTAATGGGTAAGAGTATGTTTAGCTGAAAGTGAAGCACTAAAAAGTAAAAAAAAAAAAAAAACAAGAAGTAAAATTAAAATCTTTAATTTCGGAAGTAGGTGTGTTCAAAAAACAAAAAAGCAACCAGACACCGAGTTCCGAAATTAAAGTTATTTTGTTTTTTTTTTTTGTATAGAAGTCGATTGTATTTTTTTGTAAAAAGTTTTTAATGTTTGTAGTACATAAGTAATAACTCAAAACTAATTTTACAATATAGGTGCCAATTATTGATTGTGACATATTGAAAAAAAAAACTTTATGATTACAAAGTCGACCAAGAAGAGAAAGAATCGTATATAAACATACAAAATATTTTTTTCTAAATTCTATTGTAACTAGAGGCTGATTTTGAAATACATGTGATTAAGGAAACTGATTGTGATATTAAAATTATTGAAGACATAAAGAAGTTATATTTTTAACCGACTTCTAAAAAAGGAGGAGGTTCTCAATTCGGATGCTTGTATGTTTATTTTTTAATGTATGTTCGCGCATAACTCCGTCGCTTGCCAACCGATTTGAAAAATCCTTTTTTTGTTGGAAAGGGTGTACTTCCCAAATGGTCCCATGAAAATTTTATCGAAATCGAACAAGCGGTTTTTTTGTTAATTTCAATAAATTATAGCAAATCTGTCGGGATAGCTGAAATCGCATGTTTGTTTATTGTTTACACCAATTTATACCACGTACGCTGTGATGGGTATGTTTAGCTGGGAGTGAACCACTAAAAAGTGAAAAATAAAAAAAAAACTTTTTACAAAAAATAAAACCGACTTATAAACAAAAAAACCAAAAAGTATAAAATAACTTTAATTTCGGAAGTCGGTGTGTTCAACAACAAAAAAGCAACCCAAAACACCGAGTTCCGAAATTAAAGTTATGGGAGGTGTTCGTCTCAGGGTTGTTATTGAAAGATGAACGCGTAGGTTTGAATACAAAGTATATTCTACACACACAATTAGGTAGGTACTAGAGTAAATAACAATTCGTGGGGTCGTAATGACCAAATAACTAAGTTATACTTCGTGTAATGTAACAATTGTCAGCTAGGGCTCCCGGCGCGGCCTTGAGAGGCGCGTACTATCTCAGCGAGGGCGGGCGGCGGACTGCCGAGCGTTACAGGTTGCGCGCGAGCGCTGATTTATTGGCGGCGCGAGCGAGATAGAATTATAGCGCAGAAAGAGACACATAATCGTGCAATCGTGCCGGTATTCGACCGCGGGAGGATCGCGGAGGTCTAGATGAGTTGCGGTTTGCTATATACTCCCCCTCCAGTTCTGGAGAACGTCCTCGCTCCTGGACTGGTACTTGAGTAGCCTTAGCGGGACGACCCCGGTGTCTCTTAGGGACGACTGGTTTAGGTACAGAGTCTTGGTTACCTTGGTAACGGGTAAGGTCTTGGGTGTGATACTTTCCAATGACGACATCCGGCTGTTCGGTACTTGCAACTGTATAAGTAGTAGGGCTAACCTTTGCTACAATCAAATATGGACCGTCGCGACGTGGGAAGAATTTTAAAGTAAGGTCCTTGGAACCTTTACTCAACAGGTGAGACTTTAGCAAAACCAGATCTCCTACTTTAAAGGTTTCGGCTGGTCGGCGCGACGAATCGGAATACTGCTTTGTCTTGTCCTGTTGGATCTCTACACGTTCTCGAACAGCTGATAGGGAGTTGAGAAAGTTCTTGAGATAAGGAGTTATTTGTGGGACGAAGTTCTCCTTATCTAAAACTGCACGAAGGTCATGAAGAACCTCTGTGGGCGACCGCATTTCTCTGCCGAAGGATAAAAAAGCTGGTGATTGGCCTGTTGTGCGGCACTTGGCGCTATTCAGGGCGAAACGAATCACCGGCAGCTTCTTAGGCCATGAGGTATGGTCGTCTTCCACGAGATGTGCAAGCATAGCTTTAAGATCGCGGTTTTTCCGCTCAGCAGGATTAGCTTCTGCATGATACAGTGGGATGAAATTTTGTTTAATGTCGAGTACGGCCATACATTGGCGCATTACTGAAGAAATAAACTGGACCCCATTATCCGAAATGATACGGCGCGGTAGGCCGAATCGCATGAAATATTCCTCTATAAGGACATGAGCACAGGCTTCAGCTGTGGCTTCTTTAAGAGCATAAAGCTCGGTCCATCGGGTAGCTGTGTCTTCAACCAGTAGAATCCAACGCTCCCCCTGGTCTCCTTCCGGTAGTGGGCCGAATAAATCAATAGCCAACACCTCGTTACGCTGGTTCATAACTGGTGTCTGGAGTAGACCTGGTGGCTTAGTGTTACTTGCCTTGTAACGTTGGCAGTGGATGCAGGACTTGACATAATCGGTGATTATTCTCCGCATCCCTGTAAAATAATACAGCTGGGCTACTTTTTGGTACGTTCTGTCGATACCTGGGTGACAGGCTGTTGGAGAGTCGTGTAGCTCTTGAATAATATCTGCAACCTGTGCAGCAGGAATGACTAGCTGGGGAGATTCGCTATCGGAATCGGGATTATAGCGGTATAGGACGCCTTGATTGGTAAGATAACCCCTTTCTAGCCATCTCTGGGCAGCGACATCATCTGATCCCTCGAGCTCTTTCAATATCTTCTCGACTTCAGGGTCGGTCATCTGCTCTTGGCGGACCTGACTGGGTGATTTCGTGGGCAGATCACAGATCACGGAACAAACACCGCAGCTATCGCGTGTGTCGCTAGAACAAACCGGTCTACTGAGCGTGTCTGCCACCACGTTCGCCTTCCCTGGTGTGTATTGGAACTGGATATCAAAAGATTGGAGCTTTAAAGCCCAGCGGACTAATCTGCCTGCTGGTGACTTAAGGGACAGCAACCAACGAAGAGGTTGGTGATCACTGCCGATAATAACTGGTTGGCCATCTAGGTATGGCCTGAATCGCTCTACCGCCCATACTACAGCGAGTGCTTCTCTCTCCGTTGTGGAGTAGTTGCGCTCAGCTGTATTGAGGAGTCGGCTGGCATATTCTATGGGCCTTTCCTGATTGCCGTCGCCCTGTAATAAAACTGCGCCTAAGGCGTAGTTACTTGCGTCGGTACGCAGAATGAAGGGACGACTGAAATCGGCTTGTACCAGTATGGGAGCTGTGGTCAGAAGGCGCTTCAGCTCATTAAACGCTTGGGTCTGGTCAGGGCCCCAAGTCCATTCTTGACTCTTTCTGGTCAAGCGTGTCAAAGGTTCAGCAACTTTGGAGAAATTCGGAATGAATTTTCTGAACCAAGAGCAGGTCTGCAGAAAGGTTCTCAGGTGTTTTAAGTTCCCTGGTTCCTTCATCTCGAGAACTGCACTCACCTTCCCTGGGTCGGTGGAAACACCATCTTGTGTTATAACGTGGCCGAGATATTTTACGCTTTCCCTGGCGAAAACGCACTTCTCCCGATTGACATGGAGGTTAAATTGGGCCAAACGATTAAAAACTGCTTCGAGGTCTTGCAGATGCTGCTGATAACCTTGAGAAATGATGAGAAGGTCATCTAAATAAGCTAGTAAAGTTACCTCTTGAAGAGCAGAGCAGGATCGTAAACGGTCGATGAGTCGCTGAAAGGTAGCGGGCGCGTTTCGGAGACCGAAGGGCATCCTTTTGAAGCGATATGTACCTAAAGGGCAAACAAAAGCTGTTTTGTCTCTGTCGGCTTCCCTGACCTTGACTTGCCAATATGAGGATCGAAGGTCAAGCGTGCTCATGTAGCAGTCCCGTTTAGTGCTCTGAAGTAACTCATCGATGCGTGGCATCGGGTATGTGTCGGCCTTGGTGACTGCGTTCAAGCGTCTGTAGTCGACGCAGAAGCGGATACCACCGTTGGACTTCGGCACCATAAGCGCAGGGGAACACCAAGCCGATTCACACTCTTCTATTATGTCGTCCTCTAACATCTTACCTATTTCAGCTTTCATCAGCTGCTTCTTTGAAGGATTCAGGCGGTAAGGAGGTACTGCGATTGGCGGGTGGTCACCAGTTTCAATACGGTGCTCCGCATAAGGAGTTGGGCCTCCCCCTGCTCTGAAGACGTCGGCGTGCCTGGTGAGGATGTCAGCAAGCGCTTGCCGCTCAGCTGGTTTAAGATGAGTACCTTCATCATCCCTAAGAACATCCGTAGAGGCGCAGGACACGGCGCGAGAGGTAGGTTCAAAGGACAACTTAAACTGTACCGGGCTATTGTTACTAAAGTACCAGATTTCTTTATGGAAATCGATAACTACTCCGGCGGCAGTAATAAAATCTATACCTAATAATGTCTCATTATTGGTAGAGTCAGGAAAAATTAAGAATGGAATAGTGATAATTGTCGTCTCTAAGCACACCTCTAAGGTGGTGGTAAGTACATCCATAGTACGGACAAAACCGTCGGCAAGCCTAACTTCGCGCGTGGAAGGGCTGAGGGGATGTCCTTGACGTAGAAGGAGAGTATACAGCGTAAAACCTGCGATACAATGCTTGGCTGCTGTGTCTATCAGCGCGGTTCCGTTAAAACCTAAAATTTTAATATTAAAAATCGGACGTAAATCGCGGCCAATAGAGGGAACCGGTCCCGGAAAATGATTACCGTTCGATGATGCATCTCCACTACATACAGTACAATCATCACATAAAAGTACAGGCACATTCTCATTTTTCATAAAAGTAGGTAATAAACAATTTGATAAGCAATACACATTTTTAAAATTTTCTGAGTTGTGACGACGATCGGTTTGTTTACCCGAACATTTTTGCGAAATGGAATAAGAATTAGGCACATTTGAATTGGTTATAGATTGACAAGAAAAGTTATTAACGTTGTCGTTACCTTCCAGTCGCGGGCAAAAATGTTCGGTGTCCATTACCTTACGGTTAACATTACGACACTTTTTACAACATTCAACCGATGAAATTTTTGAACAAGATGATACATTGTAACAATCACAACATGAATTAGAAGAAAGGTTGACATGATTATTATTATTTCTAGAGTCTATAGAGGAGTTTTTCGATGAAAAACACTGATATGACTTTCGATTGCGTTTACGACAACGGTTACGCGGTTTACGAACTTCACGCGATCGAACAGAATAAAATGCTTGATTTTTATCAACACTAACACTTGCATCGCTTTTAACACTTTTATCGTGAACTTCCGCAGAGTTAGTAAGGGATTGCGACTCACCTTGTTTTTGCAACAACTTACGACACTGGTCCTTGGTGTGACCTTGCTTCTTACAGTAGGCACAGGTAGGTCGCTGTCTTGCAGTGGTGCTGGCGTCAACAATCGGCGGAGAAGGCGCAGGAGGCGCGGGCGTCGCGCAATGCTGGCGCTGCGCATCGGGGGCGGCGGCGGGGGCGCCACGTCCACGGCGCGACTGCGTGCGTGCATCGTGTTGTGGTGGTTGCGTGTTTGTAAACGGAATAAAAGAGCGCGTACTCGGTTGGGTACGGGGCTCACTGGTCGGCGGAGTCGTACGTTTCTGGTCAAAAGCATCTTCTACGTTGCGTGCGAGACGTAGAAGTTCTGGAAAGCTACTGCAATCTTCTCTCCTCAATCTTTTCCTTATTCTGGAGTGGAGGAGGCCATAGGTCATATCTATTTGAGCTGACTCTGCGATGTCACCTTTGGGCAACCTGGCCAAGAGAGCGCGAATGCGCGCCACGAACATGTCGGTGTTTTCATCTTGTTGTGGCGTAGAAAAAATCTCTCGATAAATACAATGTGGTGGCCGGCGGTCGCCGTATGCGCAGATTAGGTTTTCTTTAGCTTGGCGCCACGATGACACTGAATCTTTAATTCCTTGCCACCAAGTACCTGCTTGATCCTTGAATAGGTACGCTAATCCTCGCAAAATGTTCGAGTCCGTCACTTGAGCACAATCGCTATAAGCATCAACAGCGTCTATAAATGCTTCCACCGATTCATTCGGTTGGCCGGAAAATGTGGCTTTACAGCGTGCTAAGGTACCCTGCCCTGGGAGGAGCAATGATTCAGGAGTTGAAGAATTCGCGCGTGAAACCGACAGAAGTAGCTCCCTGAAGGCTTCAGTTTGTGAGCGTTGCAGAGTAGCTATAATAGACGCTACGTGTTCGCCAGAAAACGTAGCAGCTTCGGGGCGCGGCGAAGAAAAAGCATCGCCGCCATCTTGTTGGGCGGGCGACGCGGGCGGCGTATTTGGTCGCGAGGGGTCAGAAAATGCCTCGGGTGCATCATCCCTGCGAGTTAAACTAGCCGTTCTACTCCTGGTCACTGGCATGATCACTGATTTTACCACAAAGAGTCACTATTACACGAGAAAAACGTTGGGTGCCATATATGGGAGGTGTTCGTCTCAGGGTTGTTATTGAAAGATGAACGCGTAGGTTTGAATACAAAGTATATTCTACACACACAATTAGGTAGGTACTAGAGTAAATAACAATTCGTGGGGTCGTAATGACCAAATAACTAAGTTATACTTCGTGTAATGTAACAATTGTCAGCTAGGGCTCCCGGCGCGGCCTTGAGAGGCGCGTACTATCTCAGCGAGGGCGGGCGGCGGACTGCCGAGCGTTACAGGTTGCGCGCGAGCGCTGATTTATTGGCGGCGCGAGCGAGATAGAATTATAGCGCAGAAAGAGACACATAATCGTGCAATCGTGCCGGTATTCGACCGCGGGAGGATCGCGGAGGTCTAGATGAGTTGCGGTTTGCTATAAAGTTATTTTATACTTTTTGGTTTTTTTTGTTTAGAAGTTGGTTTTATTTTTTGTAAAAAGTTTTTTTATCATTTTATTTAAATCGACTGATTTTAATCGATTTTCTTATTTTGACTTCTTATAAAAAGTAAACGTCCCAACACTAGTACCTACTGGTTCGTAGGTGCCGTGTGTGGAATAAAATTTTAAATAATAAACTATTCCACTAATGGCACCTGCGAAAAATATCGATAGGTGCCTTATGTGGAATACCTCAGATGCCATTACATCAGGTGCCGTTAAAACGGGTGCCCAATGTGGCATAGTTACGTCGACTGAACGCCTGATTTTGAGAAAATTGAAACTGCATTATGGATGAAAAAAAAAAACTTAGTAAGTCTAACTGTTTATGTAAAAAAATTAAAAAGTAATTTGTTAAAAGCAGCTCGTTGACTTTATTATTATTTTATTTATTTTAAATTAATCAGAATGTTATCCTTTTGAGCAACACTTGGATGACGTGTGTTGATAATACAGTATGTTTGTTTTTTTCTAAATTAAAAAGATTCGAATGCTGGAAATTGTGATTTTTCTAAAGTCTAATGATACAGTTTTTGTTTTCATTAAATCGGGTCGAGATTCATTCCATGGTCTATTAGTAACTTGCTGATAGTTTATAAAGATTGTGGGGCTAAGATGCCTATCTTAGCCCCACAATCTTTATAAACTATCAGCAAGTCGTTCCATGTATGTATAAAGCCAATAACAATACATTTCGAAAATATAAAACTTACTTACAAGAACAACCACTACAAGTATTTATTGTTCATGTTTTGTGGTATATAACTAAATGAACATATCCGTACTGAGTCAGTACAAGTATTCAGTATCCCCTTGTAAGTACCATCCCCACACCGCGGAAACCCATGGTTATGGAGATATCCATGGTTAAAGTTTTGAGGTTAGGTTAGGTTAAAATACTAATATCCATCAATTTGAGTCGTAATTTCCATAGGTTTATAACTTTTTTAACTTGTTTAACTCTACCCTGCCTGTCAAGATGGCTCGACGGAGCCCCGCCACGCGCGGCTCCTACTTTTGGGTGGTTTAAAAAAAAATAACCTCGAAGGTGGTGGCGGGGTCTGCGCTTTGCTCGCTCACTACGACCCCGCCACCTCCTTCTAACCTATCTTGTTCGACATAGGGTGCCCTAAAATTCAGACCGAGCTTTGCTCGCTATTGAACTGACATTCCTCATTTGAGTGTAATAACTGTATACTTGAAAAAATACTCTGTGACACTGACAATTAAAAACAAAATGGCGTTGCTTCACGTTCCGTTCCACAGTGTAAACAAATATTCGTTATTTTTTATGTAAAAAAAGTCAATGTAATGGCATAGTACATCACGTTTTTAATTCTTTAGTTTATCCGGTCCAGGAATGATACATTGCGTTTTTTCGAATTGTGTCTACATACATATAAGTCCGTAACATTTTCACCAATTGTACAATCAATTATCCTTATTTTATACCAAAAAGGCCATAAAAATGACATAATAATGATCGGCCTATAGACTTGTCTCGCATGCATTAAAGCCGTTTGTGAAAGTTATTGAAAACCGCATTTGACAGCAGCTAGGTTCCCACAGAGCACGGACCACCTGCACTCCTTTTTTTTTCCTTTTGAGGGGGAGAAATCCTCATGGATGTCCTCCACCCTGGGGCGGGCGGAGGGGTCTGTCAGACTCTTACTGACTAAAACCACACCGGTGTTCCATCTCTCACATACGCCGGGGATCGCGACATCGATGCGACATCCGTAATCCCTGGCTGGAGCCCACCTCGTGTCTGCAGAGGGAGTGAGGTGTTGACTTCCTCCGCGACGTCAGAGAGGAGCGCATGGGAACACCAACACCGCCACCTCGGGTCCGGATGAATGGGGGGTGACAGACGCCCCCAAGTCCACCGCAAAGTATGCTTATATGCTATGTAGAGGTTTAGTTGTTTGTCATTCGACTGTACATCGTTTCATCAGAGTAATGAGAGTGTTTTCAGTCTATAAACTTAAGTAATGTTTCTCGGAAAAATGTAGACAGGATTCCCTTAAAAGACGAACTACATCTACATATATACGAGTTAGTACGGAACCCTCGGTGCGCAAGTCAGACTCGCACTTGACCGGTTTATTTACGTAATGTTTCGTACGGTTTTCAAATTGTATATTACCGGTGCATCAGAGGAGCAGTGTGTAACATAGAGCAACTGCCTGCCTCCACAATCCATAGCAGGGCACCTCGCCTGGCACGGCCAGAACAACTGTCTTACCGGTGCAGCTGAGGAGCAGTGTGTAACATAGAGCAACTGCCTGCCTCCACAATCCATAGCAGAGCACCTCGCCTGGCACGGCCAGAACAACTGTCTTACCGGTCCAGCTGAGGAGCAGTGTGTAACATAGAGCAACTGCCTGCATCCACAATCCATAGCAGGGCACCTCGCCTGGCACGGCCAGAACAACTGTCTTACCGGTGCAGCTGAGGAGCAGTGTGTAACATAGAGCAACTGCCTGCCTCCACAATCCATAGCAGGGCACCTCGCCTGGCACGGCCAGAACAACTGTCTTACCGGTGCAGCTGAGGAGCAGTGTGTAACATAGAGCAACTGCCTGCCTCCACAATCCATAGCAGAGCACCTCGCCTGGCACGGCCAGAACAACTGTCTTACCGGTCCAGCTGAGGAGCAGTGTGTAACATAGAGCAACTGCCTGCATCCACAATCCATAGCAGGGCACCTCGCCTGGCACGGCCAGAACAACTGTCTTACCGGTGCAGCTGAGGAGCAGTGTGTAACATAGAGCAACTGCCTGCCTCCACAATCCATAGCAGGGCACCTCGCCTGGCACGGCCAGAACAACTGTCTTACCGGTGCAGCTGAGGAGCAGTGTGTAACATAGAGCAACTGCCTGCCTCCACAATCCATAGCAGGGCACCTCGCCTGGCACGGCCAGAACAACTGTCTTACCGGTGCAGCTGAGGAGCAGTATAATACTTTTTACAAAAATTAAACTGACTTCTAAACAAATAAACCAAAAAGTATAAAATAACTTCAATTTTGAAATGCCGTGTGTTTAACAAACAAATAAGCAACCAAAAACACCGAGTTCCGAAATTAAGGTTATTTTGTACGTTTTGTTTTTTTTTTGTTTAGCCACTGACCTGGTATATCCAGGCGCCGCGGCGTTTAGAAGTCGCTTGTATTTTTTTGTAAAAAGTTTTTTCTAAGCCCTCAAACAATTTGTTTAACTTAAGAGCGGTCCCCTTCGTCCGCAACAATATTTAACTTTAACATTTAGTTTTAACCCGGACATTCCCTGTACGGACCCGTGATATTCCCTTGTGTGGCCCTGTGCGTGTTTAAGGACTCCCGAGATTTTCCCTATGACATGATTTTCCCTATGATTTCCCATATGATTAAGCTTTTTCTATACTGGACGCCGATCGTGCCCAATTGTTTTGGATTAGTTATCTGTGAAGTAATTGTTTGCTAGATACCGCCAAGACGGAAGGTCGTACAGCAGACCGACACGAATCCTATCAACTGAATGATATTCCTGGCCGGACAGGAATCAGTGAATATTCCTGTAATTGTTTAGTTGTTCATCGCACAGTAGGATGTTGCGCTCATGTAATGGCGCTAATCTGGTATTTAGCATGGGCCAGACATGAGCAAAATATTACCACACCCTCAGAATTTCTGGATGAAATAATCGTAAGAGAGGATGACAAAGAATAAATATAGATATAAAAATAAAACTTGTTTTATTGGCTCTTAACAACTTACTCGAAATATTCCACACATATTCTAGGATTTTATAAATACTTGCTAAGCTGAAACTTAGCAAGTAATTATAAAATCCTAGAATTTTAGATAAATCTTATTGTCTCAATACCTAACACAGTGCTCCGGCGACTGGCTGCCTCAGACCAGTTGTAGATACCTATTGTATCAGTGCCTGCTAGGGTTGCGGAATTTGTTCGAAAGAGTCACCGCGGCCCTGGAACGCAAAGGGCACAAGAAGGATCACGGGTGGGTTTTAGTCAGTAAGAGTCTGACACTCCCTTCCGCTCCGCCCAGAGCGGGAGAAGTCATTTGATGATTTCCCATCCAGAAAAAAAAAAAAAGATACCTATTGTATATTATAACATATTACATACCGTGTATTGTATCTTGATGGTAGCATCAAGAGTTACGCGTCAAACCACCGCCGACTTGTCAAATGGACTTATCGTCTCGGGGACCCTTTAAGACCTATGGTCTACAAAGTTACTGTTACGAGCTTCGGGTTCGTTACAATAAAATCAGCCGATTATATAACCAAAAATGACACTTTAATTACAGAACACTAATATACACTTTAAACTCACTAATTATGAAACACAATCTAACTACTAATCACATAAGTTCGCAATTGAAGATCGCTCTCGAAGTTATCACTTGTATCGCTAATCCAATACTGACTCTCAAACTATATAGTACCTATCTTTGTACAAACGTTCTGTCACTTACTAACTGCACTAATTCCTCTGAAAATTTACTTGATTTTGCAATTATACGTTTAAATCTATATCTATACTTAATATTATAAAGCTGAAGAGTTTGTTTGTTTGTTTGTTTGAACGCGCTAATCTCAGGAACTACTGGTTCGAATTGAAAAATTCTTTTTGGGTTGAATAGATCATTTATCGAGGAAGGCTTTAGACTATATATCATCACGCTAAGACCAATAGGAGCGGAGCAGTCATGAAAAATGTGACACAAACGAAGTTGTGCGGACAGCTAGTTTTTCATAAAGGGCTTTTGCTTCTCTTATCTTTTTATCAAAGTTTTGTCCCTGTCGTCTACTGGGACCTAATTTAAAAATAGATTCCCTTAATAATTTTAACTGCAAAAATAGTGTCGTTAATTCTACGTCCATTTAAAAAAACTTATTTTCTCTCAACACTTAGAACATATCTTCAGCTCTTCCCGTCGCTCCGTCTGCTCCTACTTGGGCCATCTGCAGTACGTTCTGCACCGCTGTCTCCCGTATTCTCGTCGATCCAGCTATGGTGGCACCTTCTACACAACCAGCCTGCTACGCCAACGATCATGAGCGCAAAACAAATGGCTAAAAAACAATACCGTGTTGATTGTTGCTATCTGCTCCTGTGTCGCCGTCGCGGCATTTGATCCTCCTGCTGCCGTCTGAGCGATAACCACTTCTTCTTTGGACGTCGTGGTTCCCATATCTTTATGTGTCGTTTTCTAATTGGGACGCGTAGATAAGCGATGACGAATAGCCCCAGGTCAGGCAACTACAACGCTGTCCAGCCACTGTGATGATTTGAAAATGAAAACAATATATCTAGTTTTAATTTCCGCGAATATTAGTGGGTTGCAGGTATGCACCTCCCTCCCGCCCGCTATATTATGGAGGTGGTGTGGTATGGAGGCTGGTTATGGGTTGGGGTGGTATTATGGTGGTGGTGTGGAGGTTGGTGGTGGCTGTATTAGGGAGGTAAATACCTACAACCCACTAATATTCGCGGAAATTAAAACTAGATATATTGTTTTCATTTTCAAATTTAAAATGGATTTCCGCAAAGTAACGCCTGACTCAATAAATTTTACTGTCATGATTTCCAACGGCTGCGATAATGTCCAACCGCTCTGGTAGTTTTGCACTGCTGTGATGTTGCTACGCCATCCGCTCGAATGGCAGGGTCGCCATGTGATGTTGGGCTTGCCACAGACAGGGTCCTCAGGTGGTGATGAGGGGTAGACGTGTCAATAAAATACAGAACTACATGTCGAGGTGTAGCTAAGGTAACGAATACCTAGTAGGAAGTTTCTTTATTCGACATACAATACTATTTATACATGTGTAAAGCTACGTGCTTATCTGTACGATGAATTCATATTGTCTAGTTATCTTAACATCAACAATACGTGATCACAGATCACACCACAGGTCGGTACATGTACACGCTGGCCTTATATAGGGCACCGGGTAGTTCCAGAACCTTCCATTCCAGAAAGATCTAGAAAGTGCGCGTACATTTTCAGTCGTGACTGACTTGGTTTGAGAGTTCTAGAATGTTCTAGCACAGAAAAGTCTCGAAGGTTCTTGAGTTTGCTAGTTCTGCTACTCGATACTAGATGGCGCTAGTGATACCCAATGCCGCTATGTTCCTTGCTTAATTGTGGCGCGCAACGTTACCATAGACATAATCACATAACCTACAAAAGTTCATGACCGAATATCTATGTTTCTCGGCCTTCTCGAACCAAAATTTTTGAACAAAGTAATTCAGAAGGTGACATTGAGTTAAATCAGACATTTTTCATTTAAAGACGTAGGAATTTAACCTCAGCTAAAACAATGTAGACGGGCGGCTTCTATTGTCCTTTACTTTTTACAGGTTTAGTTATGTCGGGAGTTTGTTAATCAACTCTAATGTGGTAATGTAAATCTTACTAACCATACAAACTCAGTGGTTTTCTCTATCAATCTGACAAACTTCACAGTGATAAACCAAAATGATTTCAGATATGATTGTAAGTACCTGTGTGTGGTTACAGGCGCGGTGCATGCGGCCACGGTGCCCTCGCGCGGCCCGCGCTCCGCGCCCTCGCCCGCCGACAGCGGCGACCGCTGGAAGAACCTCATCGCCGGTACGTCTTCAGCTTACTCTACATGCTCACTGTCGACCAGTCGTCAAGTGTCGAGCTGACGAAAGTCGTGACGCTCCGTCTGCCGCATGGCACTAGCTGCTGCTTGTCAATGTTAACTAACGCCGTGTGCATGGCATGTCCGCAGAGTACAGCCGAACAGCAAGCGGCGCGTGGGGCGGCAGCTGGCTCCCGCCGTCCATCCCCGTGCAAGTACCGCTGCGTGAGTACCGCACAACGCGCTGCCTCCTCATCACAATATGAACCAAGTCATGCTCCTCCAGGGTTCAGAAAAACTAAACAGCACCGCCTGCTGCCATTCTAACTATCATATATTTTTTTAAGTCAAAACCCAAACTCCATAGAAACTTGGGCCTGGCGTTACAGGGCTGAAACTTGGCCATACATTAGAGAATTTAGGAAGCTTTAACTAGCCCAATTTTCACGTACCCCAGCAATGGCCAAATAGGTAAAATCAGACAATGTTTACCTATATTTTAGGTTATTCTTATTTATTTTATATATTAACCGTTTGAGGCGCGACCCAGTCTCGTACAATTGAAAGAATTGCTTCATCTTCCAGTGTTCGCCTTCCTATTGTATTGCAGCGGTCTGTTGCTATTCCGCAATTAAAGCACAGGCTCATGATGGACGTTATCAACCAGTAGTTAAAAGAGCAAGAAACAAATCCCGGATATCCAGCAAGGGTCAGCAGAGATGGCAGGGCACGGTGTCCAATGTTCAAGCGAGGGTCAGTCAGAAGGCAATCAATGTCGGAGTCCAATATTCGAGCAGAGGTCTTATGAAATAATAAAATCCCAAGAAATACGGAAAAACTCATTCACTTGCGCAAAAATACGAAAAGCGAATGGCATCAAATGAAATGATAACAACTGAAAGCCGTTGACGTTGACATTGACATTGACATTGACATTGGCACTAGTGCAATCGATTTTATCGATTATTTATTCATTTGATTCAATTGTTTTAATGGAATTTACGTTAAAACTCAATTTCCAGATTCTTATTTTAAATTGATTGTAATACCTGATAACAATTTGCTAAAATGGCGATTTATTTAATTATTATTTTGTGACCTTATCGATTTCCACTAAATCGATTATATTGTTGTTAGAGTAAGCTCTATTGATAGAATGCCAGCGTTTGTGAAGTTAGTGATGTGTAATGAAATAAGTGCTGTAATAATTTACAAAGGTTTTAAAACCAAAAAATAAGTATCTAAAACTTTAACTTATTTTCTAGACTTGACCATTGTTATTAAACCTGAGATTTAAATGGATTAATTATTCAAAATAGACGATTATTTTGGTGCATATTTGTTTCGTGTAATAGTTAGGCCCAAAAACGGGTTTCTCCTTTCCCATACAATTATAATGCCTAAAAATAAGTGAAAACTAACATAATTATTTAAAGATGCAAGTAACGGTGATTCGGAATTGCAATGTAATAGCGACCCGCCCGGAATACTTCCGATGTTTGGCTCCCAAACTGGGGCGGGCCGGAGCTGCCTTCAAGCAGCTCTTCTGGTTTCCGGCCTGGGGATACCACGCGGTCTCCGGCGAGGCAGCGAGCCTCCTTGTCGGATTGCTGCCGTAGGATCGGGAAACGAGAGCCCTCGCGCACGTTCACGCATTGCGTGTGGAGGCGCTACGCAGGCGTGAAACTCTGCTGCCCCGGCAAATTGCTGTGCAGCAGTCCCTTCCGCTCCACCCAGAGCGGGAGAAGTCACCTTTTTTTCGATCGATCTAAGTTAATTTAAACCTGTGTTTCAAACTTTACAAACTAATTACTTAATGTCGCGAGCAGTAGTGGTCGAGTGGTAATGGCCCCCATTTACGAATTGTAGGTCACGGGTTCAAAACCAACCAGGCTCATTACTTTGTGTGATTAATTTCATCACCACTGCTCTGAAAACGAAGAAGAAAAACATCGTGAGTGCAATTCACCCGCATGGGCCCGCGTGATGGATTACGGCCCATTCCCTCTCCTAGAGAGGAGGTCTGTATCCCAGCAGTGGGAACACACTTAATGTCAGTAAAATTTAAAGTTAAACAATTAATAATTACGAGATAAAGCTTAATGGTACATTGGTAATGGTAATAGTTGGTAAACAAGTTATAGTTTAAACGTTCATTTCCCAAACATTAGGTTTGCGTTACAATTTTTTGTGAATAGTTTTTTACTAAGTAATAATTTGGAGAAATAATGCGAAAAAATTTTGGGAAATGAAAATTTGTCTAATTCCTTTCGGTCAAACAAGGGAGACCCCATTTGCGGCTATTAGCCCTACACACTACACTACATAAATGTATGTATGTATGTATGTGTACCTAATGTTTCATGTAGGTCTTTGTGTAGTGTGTATGACAAAACAGATGATCTAATTTAAAAAAAAACCGACTTGCCCCCCTCCCCTTTTCTTTCTTTCTATAATTTGGTCCATTTTCCCAAAAGTCAGGGTATTTCAGGAAATAGGTATGTTAATTTCGAGCCGAAACAGTAACAACCAATTATGGTGATGGCCGAATCCATGTTCATTTCGAACAATCTTTTCGAAAAGTCATTGAAATTTTTAATTTTTTTTCTTTGATAAAGCAGGGAAAGGAATCCTCAAAGATTGGCGAGCCAAGGAGGCGAAGAGACCTTTTGTCCATAATCTATACTAATATTATAAAGCTGAAGAGTTTGTTTGTTTGTTTGAACGCGCTAATCTCAGGAACCACTGGTCCGATTTGAAAAAAAATCTTTCAGTGTTAGATAGCCCATTTATCGAGGAAGGCTATAGGCTATATATCATCACGCTAAGACCAATAGGAGCGGAGCAGTCATGAAAAATATGACACAAACGAAGTTGTGCGGACAGCTAGTTAACTATAATACCTTAATTTTCACAGCATATTTCTAACATTGCTTCTATTTAATTTGACAACAATTTTGATACATGTTGTTAGTCCGAATCTCTTGTTTACAACTTTTCTTTGACAGTTTAATACGGTAATGTTGTGGTTGTCTGTTAGTGTTCCAGCACTCGAATTATTTACGAATAGTGTTGAGACAATATTGACGATTCTAATCAATAAAAAAATAATGAAACAAAAGAACAATGAATGACCGTTAAAAGCTAGCAAACTACTGGGAGACCAAAATCGTGAAAACGACTATGTTATACTGTATGTACTCTTTTAATATTTATGGATAAAAACGGTGTCTTGATTTACAGAAGGCGACAGCAGCGGCCGCGCGTCCTTGTCCGTACTGGTGGTGCCCGTGCCCGTGCCTGTGCCCGCGCCCTTCGCCGATCCCGCCCGTGAGTGACGCAACGAGCACGCGGCCCGCACGCCACGCGCCCGGCAGCGCTTTGACGTTCACTACTGTTGCAGAGTGCAAGCTGAGCACGCCGCACGCCGAGCCAACCCATAGCGAGCATTCGAGCGACGTGAACAGCCCCTTCTACAACAAGCCGCCATACAAACAGCTCCCAGTCAACCAACAACATCCGCTGTACAACCAAGTGCTAGTGTTCAACCAGCTACCTGCAAGCAACGCCGTGCCTTCATACAACCCAGAATCAGCGCCCCAACCGAGTGCCACGCTCAGACCGTCGCCTCCCGCACCACCTGCCCCTCCCTCGCCCACTGCCTTTCCCACACCCACCGATCTCTACCCACCTACTGCGCCCACCACGGAAAGTGACGTGCCGCTCGAGTCCCTACCGCCGCTACCCCCCTCGGACGATAAAGTTGCTAGGGAGGCGCCCATCTTCCCGCCTGTTGGTGAGACAGCAATTTATAGACACTTCTTTTATCTTCATGGCTCTTCAACCATTGTAGTTGCCGAATGTCTCATCTAATAAATTTTGCAGAGAATTCACGGATCCTGGTAGAGCAGTTCCGTGCACAGGTTCCTGAGAATCCCTCGCTCCCTCCGATAGTAATCGACCCTGTTGGCGTCGTCAGTACTGACGACTATACCGTTGAAGAACTTAGCGCGGCTAGCTCCTCGCCACAGCCACAGGCTACCCCTGAGCAGCAGGGGGAGGCGCCCGAGCGGCGGCGCCTCAAATGCATGCGACGTCGGCTGGAGGCGGGGGGAGGTCAGAGCGGCGAGGAGGGGGGAGGCCGCGAGCCCCCGCCCCCCCCACCGCGTTTCGAGAGCTCGCTGTTCCTGCGCGCGCGCCTCACCGTGCCGCGCGCCGACTACACCGAAACGTACTCCGTGTGGTGAGTATCCTATATCTGTGACGGGATAACGGCTATTCTTCACTTTGCTGGTTCAACTACGTAACTTCGTTAGCAATTTAGCTGATATTGTTCTTAAACATCCTGCAGATAAGTTCTTGATTCTTGGCGACTTTAATCAGCCGAACATTGACTGGCAAATTGCAGTGGATAGTGATTATTTGTGCCCTAGTAACATGCACGGACCTATTCAGACCACCTTTTATGATAATCTCATCGCCTGCAATTTGTTACAAAACAATTTAGATCGTAATGCCAAGGATAGAATTCTTGACCTCGCGCACCTAGCAGCCCGGATCCCTTAGTAGTAGAGGATTCGCACCATGAGGCTCTTTGTACATCGGCTAACTTCGTGCAACTTCATCAGCTTCATGCTCAGCCTCGAGTCAAGTTCTTGCAAATTATGACGCCATAACTGAAGAAATCGTGGCAATGAATTGGTCATTGAACCCTCGAGGAAGCTATCAACTTTCTACACAATACGTATATTCCTACAAAAGCCCACTTATTAAAATAATTAAAGAAAAGGCTAAATTTCATTCAAAATTTAAAAGATATGGAAATGTTTCAGATCACCAATTGTTTGTTACTTTGCGTCAGCGCGCTAAAGATATGGAAAAGGAAATGTTTGATAATTACATTGCTAACATAGAATTAGCCATTCTAAAAATCCTAGGGCATTTTGGCCTTATGTTAAATCAAAGCAGCAAACCAACGCTTCCCTCCGGTCCTTAAATTTGTCTAACAATGGGGAAGATTTTTTTTTTGTGTATAATTGTATGATATAGAGATATTTTTGGTGACAATTTATTTTCTAATTTCCAAGAACGATACGAAGTCGATGAGTGTTTGACCTCTGTTGCGATAGGTGAACCAGTAGTCAGACTGCTGGTTGCGCATCAGACATTCACACTATCGATGTGCGGGAGGAAGTACTTAGGTTATTAAGAGAATTGAACCTTAATAAATCCGCGCGCCCTGATAAACTTTCTCCAAATATAATACTTACATATGTATATGGATCGCCTTGAAAGCATTCAAAACAAATGTTTAAGATACATTCAATATCGCTCAAATACCTTTCTTCCTATGTATCTACATGAGTCGGAGTAAAAGGTTTCGTATTCTGCCTCTACAAGAGCGAAAATAATCGCAGATCTTGCTTTCTTATTTAGCGTCATGAACGGATCTACGGACGTCCCTGATCTGGTAATTAGGGTTGGACTTCGTGTACCGTGGGCGTATCTTCGTAGTTCGCGTCTACTTCATGTTCCTCAAGTTCGAACTAACTACAGAAAGAACTCGTACATGATAGGAGCTGGGCGTACGTTCAACACGGTGTGTCAGGATGTCGAGCTTGATTGGTTTACCAGCAGCATCAAAAAAGTCAAGAAACTTTAGACTGATTGCTTTTTTGGTGTATGTGTATGTAGTTGTTTTGTTAATATTTTTGAGCGTTGTTAAACGTATATATGTATGCGCGTTAGTCTTAAGCTGTTTTCGTGAGATTTGTTCATAATATATTATATGAGTGAAAACTTGTAAATGGCCATTTTTTACATATCGTTAGTTTCTACTGTAGTGTATTACTTAGCTGTAATTTTTCCTCAAATTTATAATATATAATAAATAAATTCCTGGGTCGAGGATAGTTCTAGATCTTGAATAGGTAAAGCCAGTTAGGGCGTTAGTGGTATTCTGTAAAAACTCACCACACGATACATCCGATTTGGCAATCCTATACTATGACAGTAGTTTGAGTAAGCTTTGGCGTGTGGCAGGTGGGACGCAGCCAGCGGCGCGTCGCGCGTGGACTTCCACGGTGGCACCACCTCCAGCTACCGCATGCTGAAGCCGGACGGGCGCGTGCAGAGTGCGCAGATCCGCGTCGACCGCACGGGCGACACGGACGTGCGGCGCTGCGTGGTGTCAGCGCCGCGCCGCGTGTCGCTTGCCGAGCGCGCGCTGCCAGCGCTGCCTGACCTGCAGGCCTTCTCCTTTGCCGGTGACTATCCCTAGCTACCGCTCAGCTGCTGGTCGCATCGAGTACGTGTGTGTCTGAAGCGTGTCGTGTGCAGGGTACGTGGTGCATGGCGCAAATCGTGCGGAGCGCTGGCGCCACACGCTGTCAGGCCACAGCGGGGAGCTCGGCGGCGCACGCGGGGAGGCGCTCACCTTCCGCCACGAGCTGCTGGTCACGCGCTCCGCTGACAACTACACCACCACGCCGCACTGGTGAGTCTCGCGCCGCCGCTCACGGGCGCCAGTCGCTCACGACTGACGTGGCACTCTGTGCAGGTACTCGCTGCGAGTGGACAGCTCGGTGCTCGGCGCCGACTGCGACGGCTACGTGCACCACTTCGACGAGGTGCAGGCGCGCCACCACGACTCCTCCATGTTCCGCCTCGACATCGGTGCGACGACGCTTCCTACGTATACGAATAACTATGCATTTTATAATAGATTGACTCAACTATTATTGTTGAACTGCAGCTGACGCCTGTGACACCGTTGAGCTCACGAACCGGATGGAGAACGTGGAGCCGCTGCGCGAGTTCACCATGCTTCGCCGCGACCCGCGACACGACGTGGAGATCGAACAGTGAGTGAAGAGAGGATATGATGGTGTATAGAGGTGATGTAGAGTGTAGAATGATTGTGAACTGTTCTTTGCGATGTTTGGTTCTGTGCTCAGCTCTATTAGGTGTTCATTTCAACAAATTTACAAACGGCGAATGCTCGATGTTATTTTGCAAGTGAATGCTCAAGTCTGCAGCACCTGAGGAAGGGGGATGGGGAAGTGCTCCCTTCAGGTGCTGATCTTTTCTTTTTAGTACAACAACTATAGAAGAAAGAATAAATCACAGTATGAAAGCATTGGAAAAAGTTATTGAAAGGCGGCTGAGAGGAGAGAGAGTTAAATCTCACAGAACCAGTTCGGTTTTATGCCTTGTCTGGTAAACAAATGCCATTTTCGCTATCCGTCAGCTGAGCGGAAAATACAGCGCTGTGCATACAATCATTACTTACTGACGCTTTGTAATACAAACTAAACGTGTACGCAAATTCCAGCTCAATCGGTTGAGGATAACAGCTTTAAAATTCAGTTTCAAGATTAATCCAAACAAGCATGCATACAATCAAAGCAAGTTAAATAAATGTGTGCTGTAATGTAGGTACAAACGAAAATACAATCGTGTATACGCTGATGACGTGGAGGAAGCGGTTCGCAAGAACGTCCTGATGCAGAGCACGCGGCACACGGCGTCGGGCAACCGGCAGGGCGCGTCCATGGAACTTGCCACCAATTTCATTTCGGACCGGTTGGTGGTGGAGCGGCGCGTGCTGCTGGGCGTGGAGCCGGCGCCCGACGCTGACCCGGGCGAGCCCTTCCCGCACTCGCGAGAGGAGCTGGAGGCGCTGCGCGGCCGTCTGCCGCGCAAGTTCGACTGGCGCGAGCGCGGCGCCGTCACCCCCGTGCGCAGTGAGTGTCTGCTGCATGCGTGGTGTTGGCTATGTGAGACGCAGTACTGACGTATGCTGTCGCCCCCAGATCAGTGGCTATGTTCGTCGTGCTGGGCGTTCGCGACGGTGGGCGCGGTGGAGGGCGCACTGTTCGTGCAGACCGGCCGCCTCGTGCCGCTCAGCGAACAGGTGCTCGTGGACTGCGCCGCCCCGTAAGTACACACACTCGCATGTGTGGGAGCCGCGCGAGACTCACATTGTAAGCGTCTGTTGTGTTATAGGTACGGCGGACATGGATGTAAGGGGACGTGGCCAAGCGCCGCGTACAACTACGTGAAAGATCAAGGACTTCCCGCGCTCGACGAATATACTTCCTACAAGAGCAAAGTACGATTACAATCAAATATAGAAACTAACTATCCGCCAACGCGTGAATGTCGAAAATTATCTCATAGAAACGTAATCCCCAGATTAAAACTATTATGTGTTATTCGAGACTATAATCTACCTCTGTGCCAAATTCCATCAAGATCCGTTCAGGCCTTCTGCCAGATTGAGAAACATACGTCCATCCGAATATTCAAACTTTCACATTTTTAATATTACTAGCTTGCATCCGCGGCTTCACTCTTAACCTTCACCGATAAAAGTGTTTTGATTATCGCTTTTCAGCGTTCATGGCATGTTCTCTAGATCGGTATATGTACATATAAGTCTTGATACCAGAGTATTTTTATCCCTATGAACTCGCATATTTTTTATTCAGCTTTGCCTGCGATTTTTTCTACGTGATCTTTAAACCTGGTTCCAGGGATAAATAATTCCACTAACATAAATGTGATAGTTAATGTGTTAGTAGAAGTACAGGTGGCAGCATGGGTCAAATATTTAAAAAACAAAAGTTTCTTTGCAACATTAGATGGCATAGTCTACGCCGTGCACGTTCCCTATATTGAATATTTTTGCATTAAAATCTGTTAGAAAAAACACATAGAACACAAAAATGCAATTTTGGATTTTTGTCTGTGCGGTTGTGGAAGCATCACGCAATAACCAGTAATTGGATTAGAAAGCTACACACACTACAGTTTGATACACAACTTAGATTTTGTTAAAACAAAAGGAATTAGAAGAAATATTTTTTTATTACGGGATGATGATACTTGCAGCGCAATCTATTGAACAAAGAGAACGAACCCCACTAAGTTAAGAAGACCAACGAATGCACAAAAATAACACCAAAACATATATTTGAGTTATTTCTGTAATTTTTTTACTGGAGAAATTTAATATTTTAGTATCTATGAATGCAGGTATGTAGGCTTCTTTGTCCAAACGAAAATTTTAACAGTTCAACTACATTGTTAATAGATGGCGTTGTCCGCGAAAAAAATATTAACATTACCTTTATCCACAAGGTGACGGTGAACGAAACTAAGCCCAAAGTCATTTCGCGGGTTTTTGAATATTTTAGTGAAAAACTGTAATCAATTCCTAAAATAGTTTTTTTTTGTTCATTCATGAAGCTAAGAATCAACTAGATTCATCAGTTTCTTTGTTCTTAATTTGAATATTGCAACCCTTTTTTTTTGGATGGGAAATCATCAAATGACCCCTCCCGCCCTAGGTGGAGCGGTAGGGAGTGTCAGATTCTTACTGACTAAAACCCACCCGTGTTCCTCTTGTTCCCTTTGCGTTCCAGGGCCGCGATAACTCTTTCGAACAAATTCCGCAACCCTAGCAGGCACCGACCCTATGGGGCCCCGTCCCTGGTGCTGATGGCTCCTTGAGACGCGCGTGGAACACAACGCGTCGTCGACTCAGCCTGGTATCGGACGGCGAGCCACCCACGCTCACCGTCCACAGGCATCAGCCACCACTGCGCAATAGCACAGCGGCCGACTTGTCTCTGGAGGAGGCCGCAATGGGGCCATTACTGGCACTCCATTTCAGCCCCCTCCCGAGTACCGGGAGTCGCAGCACCCACAGCAGCAGCGGCAGTGGCGGCGACGGAAGCCGCGGCGGCGGCAGAGGCGGCGGCAGAGGCGGCGGCGGCGGCGGACCTCTTGCGCTTGGTCGGGGCGGTTGGCGCGCAGGCCCTTCCCCCAGCCCAGTGCTCGGCCGGCTTGCCAACAGCCGCACATGCACTGCAGTGCGGCGTGGCCTCGCACGAGCCGGCCCGATGACCGAGCTGACCACAGCGGAAACAAAGTCCGCTGCGGTCCACCTCCGAGGGGCACATAGCTCCCGTGTGGTTGCCCACATGGCAGCGGTAGCACCTCAGAGGTCTGGGTTCCAGCAGTTTTACCCGCGCAGACACCCACCCCACCAAGAGCCTTCGACCCTCCGACACAGTTCTGGCCGCCGTCACGGGGCAGCTCACCACAAGGGTTTGCATGCCCGTGTTGTCAGGACTATGCGCATGTCGATGCGCTTAGTCGGCCTGGACACCCGGACCTCGTCCGCGGGTCAGACCGCCCTCAGCCTTTCGGCCAGGGCGTCCGCGAACGGGCCACTCTCCGCTCCGGCGAGCTCGAGCTTCCGGGCACCGGTCAAGGTCCTCCTGACCCCGATGCCCCCGCTGATGCCCAGCTCTTGGAGGCTCACCGCCTCCTTCGCCCGCTTCATTACGGCGAGATACGTCACGCCCCTCTGTTCCGCTTCCGGCTGCAGTGTAAGGGCCACAGCCGCGGATTTCGGGGCACGAAGCCTCGCCGCAATCGCGTTGGCCTTCCGCCGCTGCTTCCTCGCCTTATTTTTGGCCGCTTTCGAGGCCTGCCGCTTCTGACCAGCAACCTGCCACTCGGCCTCGGCTGCAGGAGGGTCCGAGGTTGGGGGTGGGGGCGGCTGCGGCGCCACTGACTTCCACTTCCTCCTCAGTCCCCATTAAAGCATGCCATTGTATGATTAGTATTAGTATATCAGTATAGACTAGCCCGCGACTTCGTGGGCGCATATCCCGTATTTTCCCATTCCTTTAAGAACTCCTCTCTTAGTGCTCCTACACTCCCCGAAAAAATTTCAGCTTTCTGCGACCAGTACTTTCAGCTGTCTGTCAGCCACTGCGTAACTGATGAGTTTTATATGTCATCGGAAAATGGCAAACTGCGTAAGGTTATAAAATATGTTGAGAGATTGCACACTCTCGATAAATTGTCAACTTAACACTTTTTACAATTACTACATTCTAAACGACGACGGAGCCTGGCTGCGCGGGTCCGTATTTCTGTCTGCAGTAAAAGTATTCCAAATGTTAAGTTGAAAAAAAATATATCGAGAATTTACAGTCTTTCAAGATATTTTATAATTATCCGGTGACATTGACATATACATTGAAATACGTACACGTAATAATTCCATGAAGGTTAACACGATGGTCAAGATGTGAAGGCAACGCTTGCTGAAAAGAAATTTAAACCTTTAGTCCCAGCTGTCATTCGTAGATATTTCCAAGTTCAATAAGTCAACTGCATTTGGTAGGAATTTAAGCCGACAACAACAAAGTTGAAATAAGGAACGCTGATAATGACCCTATATCATATTTTAGGTGCTGCAGTGTCGCGCCAACAGCGTCCCGGCCGTAACGCGCATCAGCGGATATCTCAACGTAACCAAGAACAACATCCTGGCGCTCAAGGTAGGTACCTCCGGCCGTCTGCGGCCTGAAGTGGAACGTATGCCACCAGTGACGCAGGTCTAACTCATGTGTTTGTCACAGGTGGCGATCAGGAAGTACGGGCCCACCGTAGTGATCATTGACGGTGAAGCGACTTCTTTCGTGAGCTACAAAAAGAGTTATTACCACGACGGCCGCTGGTCAGTACATCGTTTTATTACTACAGAATGCTTCATAAAGCCAGTCCTTTAAAACTAATTTTGTTACCGAATGTGTTTTGTTAATATAAGGAACTTTTTCTACGCTCAACTCAGTACCCGCAACTTCGTCCGCGTAAAAACTCAAATTTTACGCGGACAAAGTTGCGGGTAGAAGCTACTGTAGAGGTATCAATGCCACCACAAGGAAAACTAACGAAGCAAATACTGCTACGCTGTCTATCGCGCCAGTTGCCAACTAACAGAACAAGTACACTCCAGTCTCTACCGCATACCTCTACACTAGTGAAGAATAAGTTAATCGAGCTTTTCGTGCATATAACTGACGGCAGCAATGTGTTACAGCCGGCGGAACAGTCCCAACCACGCCGTGCTGGCGGTGGGCTGGACAGTGCACCGAGGAGAGACGTACTTCATCATCAAGAACTCCTGGTCCACGGCGTGGGGCGAGGAGGGCTACTTGCGCATGCGCGCGTCCACCAACACGTGCGGCGTGCTGAGCCGGCCCTCGCTGCCGCGCCTGCGCACCGCCGACGTGCTGCGCGTGCCCAAGGCCGCGCTCTCCGCCGCCGCGCTCGGCAACACCTAGCAGTCGGGGCTCCGAACTGCGCCATGCTAATATTGTTACGTATCATAAGTCGATTTTGTGAGTCATTAAAGATAATAATGATTATTTATGGTACCTGTTTTATTTCGATTGACATACATTTCCATGAAAAGACACTTCCACTGACTCGCAGTCGCTATGTCTAAGGATAGGTCAAGCGGGTTTTCTTTGGTAAATGTAAATCCCATAAAAACATAAATGTTAAAATGAAAGCCAAGTTCAATCTTCATGATGATTGCGTGATTGTCGCCTCGAATTTGATGACCTCATATCGATATTTACGGAGAAGGGATGAATTTACTGAATTCAGTGAATATACCCGAGTGAGGCATGAAATAAAAGGATTTGATTTGTATAATGAAATAAAAATAAGTTGATTAACCCTTCAGGTCGCATGACATTTTATCGACATAAAACATCAATATAATACCAGATTATGATTATTATCTTCTATACTTATACAAAGTTGTTACGACAGGGGGGCTTTCCTTTAAACTGCGTATACTAGGTACCATTTACAAGCTCTGTACCAAAAATTAATTAAACAGGAGCAGTAGTTTAGTTGCAAATGATTTTTTAAGTTTTTGTCCTGTTTGAACACGATGTATATTTCCTAACAGCTGATTCATATCTATACGTATAGGTCATGCCCCTTAAAACGATAAATCTGAGTATAACGTATAACCTACGATGTGTTTTTGCCGCTCTGACGCAAGTCACAAGTACAACCAAACGACGGTGTCGCTTTGTCACCTAGGTATCTAAGGTCAGTTAAATTTATTTACGAAGGGTGCTTGCGTTTCACTCTGATTTGTAAGCTATTTAGTATGTTCAAAAAAAAAAACTAATTTAGGTGCTTTTTTATTTTTATACCGTATCGAATTAAAACTAAACACGTATAGTATACGTAGTGTAATTTAACGCCCCTCTGTCATATCAACACTGTATATCTTCTATTATACTTACGACGTTACATCCTCAAGATATAATAATTACTATGTAGTTTCACTTCTCAATATACTAGGCATCGCACATAATTTTTAGAGTTATGGAAATAAAAATCAAATTATAAATTTCGAATTAGTTCTACTACATCCACCACCGCAGCGCCATCTCCCCGTGACTTCATTCCTTTTTTATGTGCGGGCGTCGTAACATCGCGGGTCTTGAAAAAATATAGTTTTATTTAGAAATAGTGTTTATTTAGTGGATTAGAGCGTGTTATTATGGGAAAACGAAAAAGGGAACGTAATAATTCGAAAATTCGACGAAAAATAAAGCGTTTGGAGCGAAGACTACGGGTCTCATCGTCAACAAGTAAGGATGAGGAAGGTCAGTACCTATACATCTTTACGTTGTTCCGAATTTGAATATCGGAGCCAAATATTGGTGTGCATATAAATCATTTAAATACTATGAACGAATAATAAATGAACTTTTATAGTTCCCATCGTTTTACGATAGATTTTTTTTTTTGCTGTCTACCTTCATTGAAGGTAACTTTTTTTAATTTTATTGAAAATCGTACTTTGTTGTTTATTACGTTCATAACAAGGAATACATTCGTATGTTTACTGTTACTTTCTTTAGGTTTTACCGCCCGAAATATTAGAGGCGTTAGGAGATTCGATGGGAAAAGAAGAGGTCCTAGACCCGACTATAAATGAAGAGATTTCTAAACGTTGGGGTAGGATTCTAGTAGAAGGGTTGACCAAAGAGCTGAAGGAAGCCACATTAAAGAAAACTTTAATTCCCGAGAACTTCACTTTATCAAAAGCGCCAAAGCTTAATTTAGAAATTTCTGCCATCATTAGTGACAACATTAAGCAGCGGGATAAACTCCTCGAAAGAGCTCAAAACCAACTCGGGTTGGGCATTGCTGGTCTTAGCAATCTAGCCTCGTCTCTGGTTAAAGAAGACTACGCAAAGGTCGAAATCTTGAAAAAACTTTCAGAAATCAGCAAGATTTTTCTAGATTTGCACTACGAAAACTCACAACATAGAAGAAAGTTGATAACTTCTTCATTAGATAAAAAAATTACCTCTACAATAACTGATATAAAACGAGATTCATTTCTGTTTGGAGTTGACCTGGGAGAAAAGATTAAAGCCACAAAAACCGCAGAAAAATCAGGTCTTCAAATAAAGCGCAGCAATGTTAGCGTACCTTCCACATCTAACCACCAGGGAAACTGGAGAGGCCCACCCAGGTTTCAGTCAACCAGGGGTACCAAACCGGGTGGGCAGAAGCCGAGGTACACATCCAATCAAGCACACACACACAGCAAGGTCGGAGGCAGCCAGCCGCGAATCGAGCCCCTCCTGCCCGGAAGATGGACTACAGAACTCGCAGGACCCAGTAGAGGTAATAGTTCATGCTGGTAGATTACGCCACTATGTTAGCCACTGGCAAGCAATCACCAAAGATCCAACTGTCTTAAATTATGTCAAAGGCTTAAAAATTACTTTTAATAAGCTTCTTTTTCAAAAATTTGAGCCATCCAACCCAAGGTTTAGTAAAAAAGAGCTCGAACATCTAAAGCTGTCGATTTCAAAACTATTGTCTTCAGGAGCTAGCTGTGATGTACCTGGCCAGTTTATATCCGATATTTTTTTAATTCCTAAAAGTGGTGGGTGTTTACTACCGGACGCCGAGGTTGATCGTCCAGTAATGTAATTTAGATCTTATTGTGTATATAAGTAAGGTGTAGTATAAATAAAACAACCTGATACTATATACTGGTCTCATTTTGAACTTTATTGACATGAGCCTAACTAAACGGCGGAGAATCTTAACACCGACTTCTAATTCGACGCCAACGCCATCTAGTTACAAAAATTGAACTATAATCTTGTGTGAGCGGGTTTTGAACTAGCATGGTTCTTAACATACTGCCCACCAAGGACATTACTGAAGGATTGTCCTTCGTAAACTAAGTCCTGGATCTGACATTTTGATCTCAGGTTAACTAAAACCTTAAATTAAGCTACCTTAACTAAACTTAACATCTAACATTTGTAAATCTAAAACAACTTATTTTCTTAAACTTCTGAAATAACAATGTGTAAAAGAATCAACAACTATAAATTAAATATACAACTTAAATCTATGTGAATTCAGTGATCTGCAACTGGTAAAATACAAACTTTGGATGTTGGCCTCTTAATAGTAGAGGATTTAGTGCGCAATGTGACTACACGGGTGATATTATCAGCACCGGGATGCTTGTCTACTACGCGACCTAACAACCAACGACTTGGCGGCAAATCGCCTTCCTTAACTAAAACGATATCACCAATATTTGGTTCAGGAATTTTTGAAGACCATTTGTACCGGTTTATAAGATTGGACAAATATTCTTGGGACCAGCGTTTCCAGAATGACTGTAGCATCCTTTGAATAAATTGCCACCGTGATAAATAACTATGTTTAAAAATGTTCTTCTTTAAAAAACGTTTACAATATGCGATTAACCTAACTAATTTTTGTAATGACGAATACCTTTCGAACACTGAAAGCTCTGGTAATACAACAATGTGTATTTTTGTTGTTTCCTCTAAGTCGATATTCAAATCATTTGGCCTTTTATAATCTATTGTTTTCCGAGTTAGAAATGCTGGTCCAGAAAACCATAAACTATAATATAATAATGCACTAGGTAAAATACCTCGTGAGGCGCAGTCTGCTGGGTTGTCCTTGGTTTTCACATGAAACCATTGAGATGCCTTCATCGTGGTTAATATTTCCGAGGTGCGATTCGCCACAAACGTCTTCCATCTGCTTGGATGGCTGTTAAGCCAAGCTAACACGACTGTGGAATCTGTCCAGGCCTTGATTTTATCCCCAGAAATGTTTAGGACATCTGCTGTTTCTATTAGAATATTTGACAGCAGAACTGCTCCACACAACTCTAAACGAGGTATACTAATTTGCTTGATGGGGGCTACTCTGGATTTTGCAACCAACAACGAAATATGAACATTGCCTTCAACATCTACTATCCGCAAGTAAATCACGGCTGAGTACGCGGTTTTGGAGGCGTCACTGAAGCCATGCAGCTCAAGATCGTCGTGCGACTTAGTTCCAAGCCAACGAGGTATCCGAACTTTGCATAGTTGTGACAGTTCTTTACGGTAAGTACTCCATTCCTTTACCAAATCAGCGTTTAATTCTTCATCCCAACTAACACCTGCAAGTCATAATTTTTGGATGAATGTTTTTGCTAAAACCACACTAGGTGCTAACCAACCTAGTGGGTCGAACAAACGGGCTATGTCCGATATAATCATCCTTTTAGTTACAGGTGCAGTCGTCAGCGGCGGAAGATTCACCGAGTACTGGAAAGTATCTTCGTTGCGGTTCCAGGTAAGTCCCAAAAATTTTATTGTACCGGCTAATTTGATCTCTAACCCTTTTTCTTCTTTGTGTTCTATTTTATCTAATTTATTGTTTTGTACAATATCTATTTGTCCTATTGTTTTGTCTTTATTCCTGTTTGCTCTTGTTTGATCTCGTTGTTCTTTAACTTCATGGGTTTGAATTGTTTCTATTCTCTTAAGTATTTCTTGACTGTTACTATTCCATTTCTGTAATATAAATCCACCTTTTCCAAGTAATGCTATCATTTGCTTATATATTTCAATGCCTTCTTCTACACTGTTGCATCCTGTCATTAAATCGTCCATGTAAAAGCAATTTAAGACCTTATCTGCAGCTAGGGGATAGTTTCCACCTTCATCAACGGCGATCTGACGTAATGTTTTGACTGCTTGGTACGGTGCAGAAGCTGTTCCAAATGTCACAGTCATAAGCTCGTAATCTTGTATCGCTTTGTCCGGACTGTCACGCCACAATATTCTTTGGAACATAGCATCCTCTTCAGCTACCTTCACTTGACGATACATTTTAATTATGTCCGCCACAAGTCCTATAGCATGTACTCTCCATTTTAAAACTGTGTGACGTAAATCAGCCTGCAGTTTTGGACCAACCATGAGCGTATCATTTAGTGACACTCCTTTGTTGTTCTTTTCAGAGGCGTTGAAAACAACACGTACTTTAGTTGTGGTCTTGTCATCTCTAATGACTGCGTGATGTGGTAAATACACTGCTATTTCCCTCTTGCTATCATCTTTATTCACGTGCCTCATATGACCTAACTGTAAATATTCGTTTATTACTTCTGTGTATTTTTCTTTTAACTCTTTGTTGTTTGCTAATCTTCTCTCTAATCCTAGAAATCTTGATTTAGCTATGCCACGTGAATTTCCAGACTTGCAAGGAGGATCTTCGTATCGGAAAGGTAACCTGACTACATATCTACCGTCGTGTTCTCTCTTAGTAGTCTCACTATAAAACTCTTCGCACTTCTTTTCCTCTGGTGTTAATATTAATTTAGTACTAATTTGATCTTCAATTTCCCAAAATTTCTTTAAAATATCATCTATTTGCACCTTGCAATGCATTACATTAATTGTATTTGAACTATTATTTTCAGGAGCCACTGCACCTGATAGGACCCAACCTAATCTAGTGTTCCGTGCTACAAGACTGCCAGAAGGACTTTTAATTAAACCTTCCATAATAACGCTGCTATAAACATCAGCACCCAATAAGATATCAATTTTGTTGGGTGAGTTGAACTCTGGATCTGCTAAACAAAGATTGTTGACCTCTAACCAGTCGAAAGCATCCGTGCTTAAGCTTCGCTCTGGTAAGTAAGAGGTGATCTTGCTTAAAACGTAAGCATTAAAAATAAAATTGAAACTAAGATCGACGCGAGACTTTATCGTTATTTGTACCATGTACTTTGTCATGGTTGACCTATTGTCTCCTAATCCTGAAACGAACCCTTGAATTGGAATCTTTTTCAGGTTAAGAAATTGAACTGCTGCTTCTGTAATGAAACAAGCCTGAGAACCTTGATTGAGTAAGGCTCGGACTGTTTGGTATACACCCGTCTTTGACTCAGCTTTTAGTAGCGCAGTGGCTAATAAAACTTGTCTGGGTTTGGGTGCCTTCCCTGTTGACAAGCAAGCAACTATCTGATTAGCACTAGTCGAAGGAGTAGCACTATTGGCAGTTGGCTTAGCTTCACAGTCTTGGTCTTCAGCCGACTCACTATTTAAATGTAACTGAGAGTGATGACGCTTTTGGCAAATTCTACACCTGCTGTCCTTTTTACAGCTTTTAACCATGTGGTTACTCCCCAAGCAGTTAAAGCATATTTTGCTTTTACGTACAAAATCACGTTTAGCGTCAAGTGATTGTTTTGAAAACTTTTTACAAAAACATAATTTGTGAGCTTCAGAACAGAATTCGCATTTGATGTGAGATGCGGCGTTCGTGGCAAGCATTGTCTTAGGCGTATGAATGTTTGAACTATTATTGACCTGGTGACCTGAAATCCTTTTTGGTTCTATGCACTCAAATGCCCGGAAACGTTGCTCCAAAAATAATTTGAATTGCTGAATGGTAGGAAAATCATTGGAAATGCTACTGCTTACGTTTATTTCCCATTGTTTACGCGTTTCAGCATCTAATTTAAACGTCACTATGTGTATAATGATAACGTCCCATGTACTCACATTTATACCTAAATTTGACAACGCATTTAAGCAATCACTGGTAGTATCTAAAAGTTCCTTTAAGGAAGTCGCCGACTCAGTTTGCAAACGTTTTATTCCAAATAACCTTTTTAATGTGCAATTGGCAAGATATCTTTTATTGCTATACCTCTTGTCTAACAAATCCCAGTATTGACTATAATTCGCATCAGTAATTGGTGTATTCCGTATCAATTGATCAACTTCACCTGAAAGATGACTTTTCAAATAGTGTAGCTTTTGAACGTTATCTAGTGATTCATTTTTGTGGACTAATGATATAAACAAATCACGAAATGTTGTCCATTCTCCATACTTTCCAGAGAAAATTGGAATGGTGATCTTTGGTAACTTAACGAATGAACATGCTGACTTAAATGAACTGTTAGGAGAACCATCACTACATTGTACTGATTCCCTTGGACTTATTTTATTATGCGCTGTTTTTAATAAACTCTTATACATTATATAAGTGTCTTCGGTTGTATCATAAATGTCATCCACCTTTTGATCTATATCATCAAATTTAAAGTTTTGATAAATTTTTGTCTTGGTTTCTTTAAACGAATCCCAATCCTTTTCTAACAATTCTTGTCTAGTTTCTATGTATTCGAGGGTTAATCTTTCTTTAGGACTCTTTTTGAAATTTGTTAATCCTTTAATAATAACCGTTTGAGAACCTCTTAGTACGTTAATTAATCCCTCCATATTTGAGACAGTTATTAACCTCAAAAAATGCAAGTAAATTCAAAGTACAACAATCACACAAAACTAATGTAAACAAACCGACATGTGTTTAAAATAAAGTTTAGACTTGATAGAAAATACAAGTCCAGTAATAACAAACATATTCTAAGTTCTAAAGAATTCCTCAAAATTTTGCAAGTGTTTTAAATATGTTATAAAATCTGGCGGAAATCGGGCATAGGTTTCCCGTTCCGTCGTTTTTTAAGAAACTATTCTAAGTCCTTAACTAACATGCAAACAAATAATACAAGTCTTAAAATTCTACAGAAAATGCCTAAGTTAATTCCTTGGAAGGTATAAAGTTCAAAATTGCTTGTCATTAACTCCCTTTGTTTATGAAATAAAAAATGTACTCACAATTTGCACTTTACTCACACTACACGATGATTCTGGCGCGCCCTTGTGGCGACACGTTGAACTCTTGGATGTGACGTCCTTCTTGTGACGACACGTTGAACTGCGGGGGTGATGATGATCACCTCCAGTTTGATCTGGATGCAAGTGGTGTCCCTCTGGTCTCCACTTTCCTGCCGCTGCTGCAGAGCTCGTCCACGACACTGGACGGAGCTATCGCTGCTGATGCGGAGGACCGGGTACTCTAGCCGCAGCGATCCACTGCGAGTACACGGGCAAAGCGGAACGAGCCGCGCGCGAACTCAAAAATGGTTGTTTATCCGGCTCGAAGGACCAATGTTTACTACCGGACGCCGAGGTTGATCGTCCAGTAATGTAATTTAGATCTTATTGTGTATATAAGTAAGGTGTAGTATAAATAAAACAACCTGATACTATATACTGGTCTCATTTTGAACTTTATTGACATGAGCCTAACTAAACGGCGGAGAATCTTAACACCGACTTCTAATTCGACGCCAACGCCATCTAGTTACAAAAATTGAACTATAATCTTGTGTGAGCGGGTTTTGAACTAGCATGGTTCTTAACAGTGGGTCATTAAGATTCATTTTAAATTTTAAATCTTTAAATAAATTTATCAGTCCAGAGCACTTTAAAATGGAAGACATTCGTACTGCTACTAAATTAATTAGTAAATATTATTTTTCATGACCACTATAGGGTTCTCTATTGTGTCACCTAACTTTTTTATCCATAATTTAAAGAGCCATAACTTTTTTTGTCCTAATCATCATTTGTCCGAATGATAACTTACCCGAACTTAATATCACCTAATATCTCATGCCATAAAATTGAAATCCCTAAATATAATATGTCATAAATCAGTTTGTCATAAATATTACAATCAATAATATACAAAATATATAAAACGGTTTTCAATAAAAGTTATAAGTCCTAAATTCAAAATATATAATGTTTATTTATAATAATAATTATCTTAGATCTTATAACAAAGCAATTGCTATGAGCTTCTCTCATTTGTTATAATTAAAAATATCTGATGATGCATTATAATTTTTTATTAAACGTAAATAAATATATTATACATGTACTCAATAAAGCAGTTGATTGTGCACATGTCGTTTTTGTAAGCAAGCAAGCATGCAGCATGCAAGCAAGCATGCAGCATGCAAGCAAGTATGCAGCATACAGCATGCAAACAAGCACGCAGCACGCAAACAAGCACGCAGCACGCAAACAAGCACGCAGCATGCAAGCAAGTATGCAGCATACAGCATGCAAACAAGCATGCAGCATGCAAGCAAGTATGCAGCATACAGCATGCAAACAAGCACGCAGCATGCAAACAAGCACGCAGCATGCAAACAAGCACGCAGCATGCAAGCAAGCACGCAGCATGCAAGCAAGCACGCAGCATGCAAGCAAGCACGCAGCATGCAAGCAAGCATGCAACATGCAGCAGGCATGGTTTCTGTCACGGCTCCGGCGGTCCCACGCGAGTTTATCGTCGCAGATAGGTTTAACGCTCACCACCGCAACTTCGGCTTGCTGCCCGGCTTCGCCGGCCAGCCTCAGCCGCGGCGGCGAGTGTTACAACCTGCTCCTCAACTCGCGGGCCGCCTCGCCCCTCCGCGCCTACGCGATTTTAAATTACACTCTAGGGGTAGGGCAGACCCCCACCGAATGTGTCTCCACGTTGTCGTCGTGGTGGGGCTTGAGCGTCTCAATGATCTTGCGAGCTTTCCCGGTAGAGCCACTCATGCCGGAAGGTCGCAAGTGAGGGATCAGACCAAGAGAGACACACACGCGAGGAATCCCGCACACTGCCTTCTGGTACGCGTCTGCTCATCAGACGTGGCTGCGAAGGCAGTGAGCGGGTGGGAGGAGAGGCCCTGTGAGGGAGAAAGGGCGGAGGAGTAAGGGACCGCACCCTCTAAAAGGAAAATATGAGAAAAGGCATTTGTAAAATGAGTCCCCAGGTGGGTCCCGACTGCTCAGCGGTCGGGGAATCCCACCCCGCTTCGGCGGGCTGCCCTCCGTACTCTGGGGTGGGCACCAAACGCCTTCCGTTTGCCAGTGGCAACACGAGCCGAGGAGGCTCCTAATCGTCGTCATCCGAGTCCGCTTCCTTTAAGGAGCTGATGGCGTACGATTGCGTAGTGGAGGGTTCGCCTGAGTGCCGGGGTGGTGCGGAGTCGGATTCCGGCTCCGCGCCAGACCTAGTAACGGTCGGCTCGGCGGGCTCTGAAGACGGAGGAAGGGGGGTCGCTGCGGAGGGCGTCAAGCTCGTCCGCAAGCGGCCCAGACGGGAGGACGACAAGGAGTCGTCCTCCGAGGGCGAGTTCGCCTCCGCCCGTAAGATCCCCACCGCTAGGCGGGGCAGGGGCTGTGAGGCAGGGAGGGGGCTGGCTCCCTTTACCCGGGAGGAGCGTCGGGCCGGGAGGTCGGTGGAGGAGGGGCGTCGCCCTGGAGGGAGCGGTCGCAGGGCTCCCTCTACTCTTCCGCCTGCTCTCGACTCTGACGACTCGGAGTCCCCGGGGGAGGAACCTTCCCGCTGCCGAGGAGCAGAGGGCCCGGTTTGAGGAGGTAGTGGAGGCCGCGATCCGCGCTGTGGCCTTCAAGAGGAAGCAATCCTCGAAGCGGGAGGCCATAAGCGCGGCCAAAGCCTCCATCCTGGCGGCAGCGGCGGGCAACGGGCCTGCCTCAAAGGAGGTGTCAGAGTTGCGGGCGGAGGTCGCCCGCCTCGCGGTTCTTACGGAGCGACTCGTTCGGGAGAATGAGTCGCTCCGGAGGGACCTGGTGGGGATGGCCAGAGCGGCCTCCGAGGAGCCGCGAGGGGGGCTGCGTCCGGCAGCGCCGGAGGGGGGCCAAGTGCTGAGCCAGGTGCGGGACCTGGTGCGGCAGGAGCTGGCTCCCTTCCGGAAGCAGTTCTCCGCCCTGGAGGACATGGTCCGGCGTCCCCCAGCAGTGGCGAATCAGAGGGCCCCGGGCCAGCAGCAGAAGGCGGCTTCGTACGCGGCCGCCGCGGCTGCCAGCCCGGGAACGTCCGGCAAGGCGAAGGCAAAGGCCAAGGGCGGAGCAGCGCCAGCGCCTGTGGCGCCGGCTTCGCAGCCACCGACGCGGACGACCAAGTCGGCCCCGGCGAAGAGGGGTGGGAGGAAGGCTGGGGGAGGAGCGGCTAAGGCTGCTGCGCCAGTGGTGCCGCAGCCGCCCCCACCCCCACCCTCGGACCCTCCTGCGGCCGGGGCCGAGTGGCAAGTTGCTGGCCAGAAGCGGAGGGCCAAAGAGGCGGCCAGGAGGAAGGCGAGGAAGCAGCGGCGTAAGGCCAACGCTATTGTAACGCAGTAAGAAATATCTGCGATTTAGATTTCAAGGTTCTGTTTTTGAATTTCAGTGTCTCCCTTTTGGCTTGTCTATAGCACCTTTCGTTTTTACGAAATTAATGAAGCCAGTAGTAGCTTATCTTCGAAACCAAGGATTGATACTAGTTATTTACTTAGATGATTTGTTATGTATAAATAACACCTTTAATAGTTGCCTAGAAAGTACAACAGCAGTAGTACACGTTCCTGAGAGATTAGGCTTTATTATCAATAAAGAAAAAAGTAGCTTAATACCAAAACAAATTCAAAAGTTTCTAGGTTTTGAAATAAATTCCCAAGAAATGTGTTTAATGCTCCCAGATATGAAACGTCAGAAAATACTAGATCAAACAAAATGAATCGCTAAAAAAAGGGCTTTAACAATTAGAGATTTTGCAAAGTACCTAGATTTCTTATGGTTGGTTGTACACGAAACGTTTTGAACGTGAAAAATTTCTAGCATTGAGTAAATTTAAAGACAATTTATGACTGTGTCATGAACATTTCACCCAATCTTAATTCAGAGCTTTCCTGGTGGCAAGATAATATTTTAACTTCAAAAAATCCGATACGTAGTGGTCAGTATGATTTGGAAATCTTCTCAGATTCGTCCCTTACAGGTTGGGGTATATATTGTAATGGAGAACGTGCTCATGGATTTTGGAGTGACATAGAATCTAAGGAGCAAATAAATCTTTTAGAATTGAAGGCAGCTCTTATTGGATTAAAGTGCTTCGCAAAAAATCTTTACAATAAAGAGATTTTACTTAGGATCGATAATACAACAGCTATAGTTTATATAAATAAGTACGGAGGAATCCAATATACACACCTCAATAATATAGCTAGAGCAATCTGGCAATGGTGTGAGCAAAGGAAACTCTTTGTTTTTGCTTCTTACATCAAGTCTAAAGAGAATACAGAAGCAGATCACGAATCCAGACGATTAAATATTGGTTAGGTTAGGTTAGGTTAGGTTTTTTTTTTTTTTTTTTTTTTTTTTGTTTTGGCAGGAGTGGGAAATCCTCATGGACGCCTCTACCGCCCACACTGTGAGACGGTAGGGGCAGTGCCGGACTCTTACCGGCTAAAACCCACTCCTGCCACGCCAGTTGTCCTCTGACATGATCAGAGACTGTTTTTGCGATTTTAATATCTTGGTGCTCTTTAGTTTTATAATATATATAGTTTTGTGTGGATTTACATTTATTCTATTTAGTCTATATTTATTACCTACATATTTTTTTATTTCTATTGCCTATGTAATAGTAACTATGAATGGGGAAGTCAGTTTTATATTTTATTTTCGGTTATAACCTAGTTAACTTATTTAGTAACACTTAGTTAGTTTTTTACTTAATTTATTACTTAACTAAAATATTGTTATATATCTACTTAATTCTATACCTTATTTTTATTCTATGCTAGCCACTAATATGCTTAATAATATTATGCTAGCATATTTTCTTAATCTATTTTCTTTTATTTTTACACTTAAAATAAACTTACAATATTTAATTTTTATGGACGTTACAAAATTTTTAGTATTTACTGACACAAAGTCCTTCCTCTGTTCCAGGTGTTCCTTTTGGACCCTCGTCTTCCGGATCTGGGCAACACGACGGATTCTTCTGTTTGTGGAAGCGACGACGCTATTCGTGTTAACGGCTTTCTTGGACCACCGCGGCAAGGTAAGCACCTCTTCAGCTGTTTTGGATACTTTAAATTTAAAATCTATTCTCAATTGGCCAGGTTTCTTACGAAACCGGGACCAATTTACTTTTTTAATGCTAAATTTGATGTTTTTTGTTTCGACTACTATTGATTTGAGAATTATTTGCAAATGGCCAACTTTTCCATGAACGTTGGACCATTTTCCTTTTTGAATATGGCATTTATTCTGTAAGAGGAACTCAAAATCAATGCCACGGTGACCCAAGTTCGTTGCTTCGTCGTCAATTTCCACGATATGTATCCACCCTAATGTGTTATTTGAGCTGGTGTTGGTGCTTTTATGTCCGTTGTACCGGAAAACGGTCGTCTCTCCCCGATGCAGCTTATTGGTTTTTGAGGAGCCATTAGCAATAAGCAACGGTCGATCGGGCTATTTGTTCCCATTAAATGGGAACAAATAGCCCGATCGACCGTTGCTTACACAAATTTGCTTGCACAAATTTTGTGCCGTACTGGGCAGTCGTGGCTGAATGCGTTGTGTGGCGCACCATGCCCGGCTTTCACCTTCTCGCAATTACGGCACACAGGTGGTACGCCCGATACCCAATCCGGACAATCTGGCCTCATGTGGGGACCGACGCAGTGGCCACATAGATCCGCAGGCTCAGTACAGAACCGCTTTCCGTGGCCGAATCCTAGGCAGCGGGTGCATTGGACGAGCGGGGTCTGATCCTCGACCCTCACACGCTGGAGATCGATGTGCACGCTCCCTATGTCCAACGCACGTCGCCAGATGGTGGGCGAGACGCACACTATGACGTGCCCCACATGAGGATTTCTTGTCCGTCTTCGATATTTGACCGTCACTCTGCTTTCCTCACTGTCGAGGCCGTCAAAAACACTCCGGTTCTGATTTCTCAGGGCTTTGAGAACGTCCTCATCGGTATTGATTACCAGAACGTTCTTGAGTATCAGAAGCGGGTCCTTGTTCTTGACTTCCTCGACAGTGAGGTTCGCTCCTTCTTTTTGTATGCATTCCTTGATCTTGCTTCTTTCCTCCCTGCTTTCCAGTCCTATTATTATCTTCCTGTCTTTAGCCTTCCTGACCCTTTCCACCTTTATCCATCCTTCCTTAGCGTTAACCACCTTCCGGACTCTGTTTAACACTTCCTCCCCGGTCTCCAGTTCGTCCTTCGAGGTGACCACTACCGAGTGCAAAGTACTGCACACTGGCAGTGACCTTGCACCCTGCGCTGCGGCCACACTCGCGTATGTTTTGCCGTCTTCAGTGGCTTTGGCCCGGTGATCTAGAGTCACCCTCAGCTCCTCTATCTTCTTATTACTTTCGACGAGGAGCTGAGAGTGTTTCTCTATTGAGTGTATTATGTCACTCGGGTCAAAGGTTGGCTGTATGGCGACCGGTTCGGGCTCAGTCCTCACAGTTCCCTCCGTGGTGGGTTTACGCTTTTTCACCTTAAGCTCAGTCTCTATCTCCTTTACAATCTGGTATAGTCTTTCCGCTGCCTGAATTATGCCCATCCTTATCTCCGTCTTGGTGTTCCGTGAGCTGTTGATGTGGAGTTTCGCTTTGATGAGACAGGCTTTTGCTTCAGCCGTTCGGTCTGCGTAGCTTGGTTTTGGCGGTGAACTTATGTCGGCTGAGTCAGGAACTCTTGCAGCTTCCACGAGGGCTCGACGGGTAATAATTAGAGAGCTGGGTCCCTTTTTAGTGACGGTGAGTGGTGGTGGTGGAGTGGCGTCTGGTTTTGGGTTGGCCGGGGACTTTGCCTGAGGCTCTGCCTTACCGGCCTCCCATTCCCCGATACTTCGCCTCACACTCAGGCCTGAGGGCCCAGCCCTCTCCGCAGATCTCGGTGAAGCCGCAGAGCCCTGCGAGCTCACGGCAGATTTGGCTGGGGTACGGAACATGTTCAAGCTCGGAAAGACTCCAACAGCCAGTCGTCAGAGGACAAAAAAATACGGTACGCCTGAGTCCCTGTAAAGGGGGGATCAGCAATCAAAAACTATGATTTAATAAGGTCAATGTTCACGTCAATGTCAACGTTTAGTGACTATACTAAAGGTATAGTCACGTCAAAGAATACAAAATAAAAAGTCAATATACACTAAATAAGGCTCCTCTGCCCCGAAAAATGGTGCTAGAGTGGCCGCAAGTCAAGAAAAAATGTTGTTTCGGCCCGGGCTTGTAGCTGCGGAGCAAGATCAAAAATAAAAATATTTCGCAATATCTTCGTCTACCTTCCCTATAGTACAAAGGGCGGGTGGGCGATTTTTTGCAGAGTCTACGAGCCAGCGGGACGTGCGAGGTGTCGGGAGACGCGTCTCGACGCGGGCGAGCTCGCAGCGAGGTTTTCAGCACTACTTTTAGAACAAAAAATTTTGATTATGGTCGAAAAACCTCAAAAAACCACTATTTTTAGCGAAAAACCCGAGTTTTCAGCGACCTGGTGGGTTTTAAAATCGCGCACAGCGCAGTAAAACCTAGGTTATGTTGGCGAGAACTGGATTCCGAAAACAGAAAAGAAATCTATCGTTGGGTTTAGGAGATATAAAATTTTGAAGATTGAAAAATTTTGAAAATAGGGGTAAGTGTTAAATCAAAAACACCCTTGAGGGGAGGTCAATTTTTACGTGACTGTAGGTCAGCGGTCGCCTAGTTAGGACGATCGGGATCGAAAACCGCTTCAAAAACGCACTACAGGAGTCAAAGATATCACCGGTTAGGTTAGGTTAGGTTAGGTTAGGTTAGGTTAGGTTACGGCGCGCCGGAAAGCGCTCGGGGAGCGCCCCGTCGCGGAAGAGAGGGAGGCCGTGCGGAGGGAGGCGATGGACGCCATTGTTGTCCACTGGACGCAGGACCTCGCCGCCGCCACCTTTGGCCGCCGCACCCTGGACGCGCTCGGTCCGGTCCTGCAGGACTGGCTTGAGAGGCGACACGGCTTCCTCTCCTTCCGTCTGGTGCAGGTGCTGTCAGGACACGGCTGTTTTGGCTCGTACCTGCACCGGATCGGGAGGGAGGAGACTGCGGCGTGCCACGACTGCGGCGCCGCGGAAGACAATGCGCAGCACACTCTCGAGGTGTGCCCAGCTTGGTCCGAGCGGCGCCGTAGTCTCATTGCGGAGATCGGACAGGACCTCTCGCTCCCCGGCGTGGTCAAATCTATGCTGGAGAGCGAGGAGTCCTGGGCAGCGGTCGCCTCCTTCTGCGAGGATGTCATCTCGCAAAAGGAGGCGGCGGAGCGCGCGCGTGAGGAAGACCCTCTCGCTGCGCCGCTTCGAAGACGAAGGAGAGGTCGGAGAAGAGGTCGTCTTCTCCCTCCTCCTGGTGGTGACGGGCGGGCGACCGGCACGGGGGTGCCTCCGCCCGCATTGCACTCGTCACCGCCTTCGTCCGTCATTCCCGGCCCTCTCCCTACGGGGAGGGCGTGATGGGTTGGGTGGGTGTTCGTCGGAGGAGGACTGGACGCAAAGGCTGCGCCGGTCTCCCAGTCCCCCTCCAGTAAGACGATGCGGGAATGCCGCTGGGTCGTTTTAGTGGGTATACCGGGCTTAGCTCGGGGAGTCCCACATAGCCCCCCGCTCCCCCGAGCGGGAGGTATGCGTAATGCATTTTTTCCCAGCGCAAAAAAAAAAAAAAAAAAAAAAAAAAAAAAAAAAAAAAAAAAAAAAAAAAAAAAAAAAAAAAAAAAGGTTAGGTTAGGTTGGGGGACCACCCCACAGTGCTTGCGTCCACGTCGCGTCCCCTGGAAACGACCCAGTTCTGTCACCGTAACGGAGTGGCAGACTGGGATCGGCCAAAGTGCACTGTGCATCGTAGCTCACATTCTCGACTTGCTGCTACGATTTCGCGGGAGGCTATGCCTGCTCCACCGCGGGACGCCCTAGGGCGTTTTTTAAAACCCAAAGGCCCTTCTAAGGGCCAACCAAAAGGTCCTTCTCAGGGCCAACCCAAAGGCCCTTCTCAGGGCCTCTCCGACGCTTCTGCGTCAGAAGTTAGCCGCGCGCCGTCTGCAGCTAGCTTCAGGACGGTGGAGATGTCAGACTCGGACAGTGAGTCCGTGGCTAGCGTCTCCGATGCGGGTGAAGTCCGGTCGCGGAAGCGCGAGTTCCGGAAGGTGGCATCCGAGGGTTCCTCGGGCTCGGGCTCGACGGGCAAGTCGAAGCCCAAAAAGGCGGCAACAGCCGCGGACTCACATGTCGTGGGTCTCGCGGACGCCCAACGCGAGCTAGACCTGGCTCGGCGGACGCTGCACCAGCAGGAGCTGGAAGAGCGCGTTGCTGCAAAGGAGCAGCGCGCTCGTGCTGCTCGTTCCAGGTCTGGGTACGGTGCGTCTCGCGTTCTGTACGCAGACCACTCCCTGGCCGAGCTGGAGCGGATGGCAGAGGAGGACGAGGAGGAGATTGCGGAGGTCGCATCTAAGTCATCCAATCTGAAGGGCACATTTCAGAAGGCCCTTAAATGCCGTGCTGCGAGTTTGCGCGGCATAGTCGAGGAGCTGGTCAAGAGGACAGCGACCGACGAGACGCGGCAACTGCAGGCGAAGGTCGATCGCCTGCAGTCGGAGGTCAGCCAGCTTCATCAGAAGCTGGCCGACGCCACTGCCCGGCCAGCAGTAGACCCTAGACCTGCGGTGGAAGCCCCCTCCTCCAACCTTGAGGATATAATTCGAAAGGTCGTTATGGAGGAGCGGGCGTTCACGAGAGCCTGCATCGCAGGTATTGAGGACCGGCTCTTGCCGGAACAACGCCTCAGACCCCCGCTTGCGGCGGACAAGAGGCGTGAAGAGCCGGGGCCGTCCTCAACTGCAGCGGACAAGAGGCGCGAAGAGCCGGCGCCGTCCCCACCAGGAGAGGACGCGCTTCTCCCTTCCACCACTCCGGCCAACGATGCAGGTTGGACTGAAGTGGTCAAGAAGGGGAAGGGGAAGGGCAAGGGGAAGGGCAAGGCAACGGCCGCTCCCGCCACCCCCGACGCCGCACCTCCCAGCCAGCAGTCGCAAGTGACTGGGAAGGGCAAAAGAAAACGGAGGAGGAGAAATCCCCCTCAGTCCGCAGCCGTCGTGGTGACGCTCACCGCGGAGGCTGCGGAAAGAGGGGAGACGTACGCGTCCATTTTGGTGCGGGCGCGTGCCAATGCCGATCCCACCCAACTGGGAATCGGCAAAGTTTCTTGCCGGCGGACCCAAACCGGGGCTCGGATATTCGAGTTCCCGGGTGCGGAGGGCAGCGCCAGCGCCGACCTCTTCGCAGCCAAGCTGCAGGAGGCCGTCGCGGACGTGGCCAAGGTGGCCCGACCAGTAAAGCTGGCGGCGGTGGAAGTGGCCGACCTCGACGACTCGGTCACTAAAGAGGAGGTGGTGGCCGCGGTCGCATCCATTGGTGGCTGTAGCGTCGCAGCGGTGCAAGCCAGGGATATAAGACCTGGCCGCGGTGGCATGGGCACTATTCGGCTCGAGTGCCCAGTCGCCGCTGCTAAAGCCGTCCTCGACAAGGGACGGCTCTGCGTAGGCTTCAGCTCGGGTGCAGTCCGAGCACTTGTAGACCAGCCTCTGCGCTGCTACAGGTGCTTCGGTATCGGCCACACCCGAGCCCTTTGTCCGTCCCAGGTCGACAGGACGGACAGTTGCTACCGCTGCGGCAAGGTCGGCCACAAAGCCGTGTCCTGCACTGCCGCCAAGCCACACTGCCTAGTGTGTGCCGCCAGCGGCCGCCCGGCAGACCACATGATGAAGGGGAGGATGTGCAATCCCCCCGCCAAGAAGGGCAAAGCGCAGGCGCCAGTCGGGCCTGCCGCTAGCACGGCTGCGGAGGAGGGGGGTGCGATGACTATTGATGGATAGAGTCGAGCATCGCATCCTCCAGGCGAACGCAAACCACTGCCGGGCTGCCCAGGATCTGCTGATGCAGACCATGGCCGAGTGGTTGGTGGACTTGGTGGTGGTCGCTGAGCCTTACTCGGTCCCTGCCAATTGGGTAGGCGATCGAGACGGCTTGGTGGCAGTGGTGTCGCGGTCCTCCACGGACTCCCCTCCCCTCTCGCTTTTAGAGAAGGGTCAGGGATACGTGGCCGCCGCGTGGGGAGATTTAGCCCTTGTGGGGGTCTATTTCTCCCCGAACCGCCCTCTCGCAGACTTTGAGAATTTTCTCGAAATCCTCACTGCCGTCGTCGGGAGGGCGGCGCCACGCCAGGTCGTGGTGCTGGGCGACCTCAACGCCAAGTCGGCGGCCTGGGGCAACCCGGCTGCCTCCTGCAACGTCCGGGGACGCGCCGTCGAGTTTTGGTCGGCGTCTTGCGGTGTGACCCTCCTCAACAGGGGGTCGGTCCACACGTGTGTGCGGCAACGCGGAGGTTCGGTGGTTGACGTGTCGTTTGCCACCCCCTTGCTAGCCGCACGCATCGTGAACTGGCGGGTGGAGACGGTGGAGACCATGTCGGACCACAGATATGTGCGGTTCGACATCTCCACCTCGAGTTCGAGCTCCCGGGGGGAGATGGCCCGTTCTGGCAGGTCTCCCTTCCCTCGGTGGGCTCTTACTCGGTTGGACCGGGAGGCAGCCAAGGAGGCGGCCTTCCTGCAGGACTGGCTGTCGCCCCCTGTTGAGGTCCTGGACGTCGACGTCGCAGCTGTGCAGCTCAGGGGATCCCTGACCGAGGTGTGCAACTCCAGCATGCCTCGGTCTCGCCGTCCCCCTCCCCGTCGTGCCGTTTATTGGTGGACGGAAGAGTTGGCGGGGCTCCGTGCCAACTGCGTGGCGGCCAGGAGGGCCTACACGCGGAGCCGACGGCGCAGCGCACGTGATCTGGCAGCCGAGGACCTCCTGTACGCCTCTTACAGAGAGGCGCAGGCGGCCCTCGGGTCGGCTATGTGCGCTGCCAGGGACGCGGCGAACGCCGAGATGCTGGAGAGTCTCGACCGGGATCCCTATGGGAGACCCTACAAGGCGGCGCGGAACAAGTTGCGCCCCCGCGGTCCCCCGCTGACCGAGACCCTCGAGCCGGCCCTGCTGGATGGGGTGGTTCGGTCCTTGTTTCCACGCAGGACCGAATTCACCCCACCAACGATGGATCCTCCACAGAGGGAGGCGTCACAGGACGAGGAGGTCCCTCCGGTGACGGCGGAGGAATTTAGCGCGGGGTTGTTCAGCCTCCGAGCAAAAAAGACGGCCCCTGGACCGGACGGCGTTCCAGCACGGGTGGTAGCCATAGCTGCCGCTCAAATGGAGGACAGGTTTCGGGACCTTTTCAGCGCGTGCCTTACCGCTGGGAGGTTCCCGAAGCTTTGGAAGGAGGGGCAGCTATGCCTACTGCGCAAGGAGGGACGTCCGGTCGATTCCCCCTCGGCGTACCGGCCCATCGTTCTGCTCGATGAGGTCGGTAAATTGTTCGAGGGGATCATCGCCAGTCGGCTGAACAGCCATCTGCGGAGGGTCGGCCCGGACCTGTCGGACGCCCAGTTCGGTTTCCGACAGGGTCGGTCGACCATCGACGCGCTGGCCCTACTCAAGGGTCAGGTGAGGGGGGCGTTTGAGGCGGGGGACGGAGTACTGGCGGTGTCATTCGACATAGCCAACGCCTTCAACTCCATTCCCCACTCGACGATATTGGAGGCGCTCCGGTATCATGGAGTGCCCCAATACTTGAGGGACCTGCTAGCCGACTACTTGGAGGACCGCGAGGTCCTCCTTGTAGACAAATCGGCCACTCTGAGGCGGTACGGCGCAGAGTCCGGTGTTCCACAGGGGTCGGTGCTAGGCCCTCCTTTGTGGAACATCGGGTTCGACTGGCTCCTGCGGGGAGCCCTGCTCCAGGACACGAGTGTCATCTGCTACGCGGATGACACTCTCCTCACTGCCCGGGGCAGAAACTTCAGGGAGGCGGCCTGTCTGGCCTCGGCCGGCGGATCCCTAGTCGCAGGGAGGATTCGCCGCCTGGGGTTGAGGGTGGCGTTGAACAAGACCGAGGCCGTGTTCTTCCACGGGCCTCGGCAGCGCTGCCCTCCGGATGCCCACATCGTTGTGGAGGGCACCAGGGTGGACGTACGGACCCAGATGAAGTATCTGGGTCTGATACTTGACAGCAGGTGGCGCTTCGGCCCTTATTTCAGCGGGCTGTCGACGCGCCTGCTGAAAGCCGCGGACGCCCTGTCGTGGCTCCTCCCGAACCTGGGGGGGCCTGGTGCGCTATGCCGGCGCCTGTATGCGGGCATCTTGCGGAGCATGGCCCTATACGGCGCCCCCATCTGGGAGGACTCCCTACACAGGAGGGAGAACGCGACGGCGATCCGCAGGCCACAAAGGGCCATTGCACTGCGGGTTGCGAGGGCCTACCGCTCGGTAGGCTTTTCGGCGGCTTGCGCTCTGGCCAGCACCCCTCCTTGGGAGTTGGAGGCGTGGGTGCTCGCCAGAGTGTACGAATGGACGGCGCGCCGGAAAGCGCTCGGGGAGCGCCCCGTCGCGGAAGAGAGGGAGGCCGTGCGGAGGGAGGCGAGGGACGCCATTGTTGTCCACTGGACGCAGGACCTCGCCGCCGCCACCTTTGGCCGCCGCACTCTGGACGCGCTCGGTCCGGTCCTCCAGGACTGGCTTGAGAGGCGACACGGTTTCCTCTCGTTCCGTCTGGTGCAGGTGCTGTCGGGACACGGCTGTTTTGGCTCGTACCTGCACCGGATCGGGAGGGAGGAGACTGCGGCGTGCCACGACTGCGGCGCCGCGGAAGACAATGCGCAGCACACTCTCGAGGTGTGCCCAGCTTGGTCCGAGCGGCGCCGTAGTCTCATTGCGGAGATCGGACAGGACCTCTCGCTCCCCGGCGTGGTCAAATCCATGCTGGAGAGCGAGGAGTCTTGGGCAGCGGTCGCCTCCTTCTGCGAGGATGTCATCTCGCAAAAGGAGGCGGCGGAGCGCGCGCGTGAGGAAGACCCTCTCGCTGCGCCGCTCCGTAGACGAAGGAGAGGTCGGAGAAGAGGTCGTTTTCTCCCTCCTCCTGGTGGTGACACGCGGGCGACCGGCACGGGGGTGCCTCCGCCCGCATTGCACTCGTCACCGCCTTCGTCCGTCATTCCCGGCCCTCTCCCTACGGGGAGGGCGTGATGGGTTGGGTGGGTGTTCGTCGGAGGAGGACTGGACGCAAAGGCTGCGCCGGTCTCCCAGTCCCCCTCCACTAAGGCGATGCGGGAATGCCGCTGGGTCGTTTTAGTGGGTATACCGGGCTTAGCCCGGGGAGTCCCACATAGCCCCCCGCTCCCCCGAGCGGGAGGTATGCGTAACGCATTTTTTCCCAGCGCAAAAAAAAAAAAAAAAAAAAAAAAAAAAAAAAAAAAAAAAAAAAAAGGTTAGGTTAGGTTGGGGGACCACCCCACAGTGCTTGCGTCCACGTCGCGTCCCCTGGAAACGACCCAGTTCTGTCACCGTAACGGAGTGGCAGACTGGGATCGGCCAAAGTGCACTGTGCATCGTAGCTCTTTTGAACGCCTTGTTACTACGATTTCGCGGGAGGCTATGCCTGCTCCACCGCGGGACGCCCTAGGGCGTTTTTTAAAACCCAAAGGCCCTTCTAAGGGCCAACCAAAAGGCCCTTCTCAGGGCCAACCCAAAGGCCCTTCTCAGGGCCACTCCGACGCTTCTGCGTCAGAGGCTAGCCGCGCGCCGTCTGCAGCTAGCTTCAGGGCGGTCAAGACGTCAGACTCGGAGAGCGAGTCCCTGGCCAGCGTCTCCGATGCGGGTGAAGTCCGGTCGCGAAAGCGCGAGTTCCGGAAGGTGGCATCCGAGGGTTCCTCGGGCTCGGGCTCGACGGGCAAGTCAAAGCCCAAGAAGGCGGCATCAGCCGCGGACTCGCATCTCGTGGGTCTCGCGGACGCCCAACGCGAGCTAGACCTGGCTCGGCGGACGCTGCACCAGCAGGAGCTGGAAGAGCGCGTTGCTGCCAAGGAGCAGCGTGCTCGTGCTGCTCGGACCAGGTCTGGGTACGGTGCGTCTCGCGTTTTGTACGCGGACCACTCCCTAGCCGAGCTGGAGCGGATGGCGGAGGAGGACGAAGAAGAGATCGTGGAGGTCGCCTCTAAGTCCTCCAACCTGAAGGGCACGTTTCAGAAGGCCCTTAAATGCCGTGCTGCGAGCCTGCGCGGCATAGTCGAGGAGCTGGTCAAGAGGACAGCGACCGACGAGACGCGGCAACTGCAGGCGAAGGTCGATCGCCTGCAGTCGGAGGTCAGCCAGCTTCATCAGAAGCTAGCCGAAGCCACCGCTCCCAGCGCGGTTCCTAGACCTGCGGTGGAAGCCCCCTCCTCCAACCTTGAGGATATAATCCGAAAGGTCGTAATGGAGGAGCGGGCGTTCACTAGAGCCTGCATTGCAGGCATAGAGGACCGGCTCTTGCCGGAACAACGCCTCCGGCCCCCGCTTGCGGCGGACAAGAGGCGTGAAGAGCCGGGGCCGTCCTCAACTGCAGCGGACCAGAGGCGTGACGAGCCGACGCCGTCCCCACCAGGAGAGGATGCGCTTCTCCCTTCCACCACTCCGTCCAACGATGGTTGGACTGAAGTTGTCGGGAAGGGGAAGGGGAAGGGGAAGGGCAAGGCAACGGCCGCTCCCGCCACCCCCGACGCCGCGCCTCCCAGCCAGTCGCAGGTGACTGGGCAGGGAAAGAAGAAGAGGAAACGGAGGAGGAAAAATCCCCCACAGTCCGCAGCCGTCGTAGTGACGCTCACCGCGGAGGCTGCGGAAAGAGGGGAGACGTACGCGTCCATTTTGGTGAGGGCACGTGCCAATGCCGATCCAACCCAACTGGGGATCGGCAAAGTCTCTTGCAGGCGGACCCAAACCGGGGCTCGAATTTTCGAGTTCCAGGGGGTGGAGGGCAGCGCCAGCGCCGACCTCTTCGCAGCCAAGCTGCAGGAGGCCGTCGCTGACGTGGCCAAGGTGGCCCGTCCGGTAAAGCTGGCGGCCGTCGAGGTGACCGACCTGGATGACTCGGTCACGAAAGAGGAGGTGGTGGCCGCGGTCGCAGCCATTGGCAGCTGTAACGTCGCAGCGGTACAAGCCAGGGAAATTAGACCTGGCCGCGGTGGCATGGGCACTATTCGGCTCGAGTGCCCAGTCGCCGCTGCTAAAGCCGTCCTTGACAAGGGAAGGCTCTGCGTAGGCTTCAGCTCGGGTGCAGTCCGAGCACTTGTAGACCAGCCTCTGCGCTGCTACAGGTGCTTCGGTATCGGCCACACCCGAGCCCTCTGTCCGTCCCAGATCGACAGGACGGACAGTTGCTACCGTTGCGGCAAGGTCGGCCACAAAGCCGTGTCCTGCACGGCCGCCAAGCCACACTGCCTAGTGTGTGCCGCCAGCGGTCGCCCGGCAGACCACGTAATGAAGGGGAGGATGTGCAATCCCCCCACCAAGAGGGGCAAAGCGCAGGTGCCAGTCGGGCCTGCCGCTAGCACGGCTGCGGAGGAGGGGGGTGCGATGACGATTGATGGCTAGAGTCGAGCATCGCATCCTCCAGGCGAACGCCAACCACTGTCGGGCTGCCCAGGATCTGCTGATGCAGACTATGGCCGAGTGGTTGGTGGACTTAGTGGTGGTCGCTGAGCCTTACTCGGTCCCTGCCAATTCGGTAGGCGATCGAGACGGCTTGGTGGCAGTGGTGTCGCGGTCTTCCACGGACTCCCCTCCCCTCTCGCTTCTAGAGAAGGGTCAGGGATACGTGGCCGCCGCGTGGGGAGATTTAGCCCTTGTGGGGGTCTATTTCTCCCCGAACCGCCCTCTCGCAGACTTTGAGAATTTTCTCGAAATCCTCACTGCCGTCGTCGGGAGGGTGGCGCCACGCCAGGTCGTGGTGCTGGGCGACCTCAACGCCAAGTCGGCGGCCTGGGGCAACCCGGCTGCCTCCTGCAACGTCCGGGGACGCGCCGTCGAGTTTTGGTCGGCGTCTTGCGGTGTGACCCTCCTCAACAGGGGGTCGGTCCACACGTGTGTGCGGCAACGCGGAGGTTCGGTGGTTGACGTGTCGTTTGCCACCCCCTTGCTAGCCGCACGCATCGTGAACTGGCGGGTGGAGACGGTGGAGACCATGTCGGACCACAGATATGTGCGGTTCGACATCTCCACCTCGAGTTCGAGCTCCCGGGGGGAGATGGCCCGCTCTGGCAGGTCTCCCTTCCCTCGGTGGGCTCTCACTCGCTTGGACCGGGAGGCAGCCAAGGAGGCGGCCTTCTTGCAGGACTGGCTGTCGCCCCCTGTTGAGGTCCTGGACGTTGACGTCGCAGCCGTGCAGCTCAGGGGATCCCTGACCGAAGTGTGCAACTCCAGCATGCCTCGGTCTCGCCGTCCCCCTCCCCGTCGTGCCGTCTATTGGTGGACGGAAGAGTTGGCGGGGCTCCGTGCCAACTGCGTGGCGGCCAGGAGGGCCTACACGCGGAGCCGACGGCGCAGCGCACGTGATCTGGCAGCCGAGGACCTCCTGTACGCCTCTTACAGAGAGGCGCAGGCGGCCCTCGGGTCGGCTATGTGCGCTGCCAGGGACGCGGCGAACGCCGAGATGCTGGAGAGTCTCGACCGGGATCCCTATGGGAGACCGTACAAGGCGGCGCGGAACAAGTTGCGCCCCCACGGTCCCCCGCTGACCGAGAGCCTCGAGCCGGCCCTGCTGGATGGGGTGGTTCGGTCCTTGTTTCCACAGCAAACGCCCGGTTGTCACCACTGCGTCGACTGCCCCGAGGACACGGCCCTGCACACTTTACAGGCATGTCCTGCGTGGGCGACGCAGCGCCGCGAACTAGTCGCTGCTGCCGGTGGTGACCTCTCGCTTCCGGCCGTGATTCTGTCCATGGTCGGAAGTGAGACTGCGTGGGAAGCCGTCGCCTCCTTTTGCGAAGAGGTGATGGCAACCAAAGAGGGAGCGGAGAGAGAGAGAGAGGCAGCTGCCACTCTCCCTTCCCGCGCCAGACGCACCGGGCGCCGGAGGCCGCGCGACGACCTCCAGCCACCGTAGTGTGTGGCCTGCGGGCGACGGGTTAGGGGACCCGCCGCCCGATCAGTAACAGGCCCGAGTAGGCGACGCGACGTGTTCCACGCGCGCCACTCAGAAGGACGTGGGGCTAGGCCCCACAGAAGAGAGGTCCGCCAGGGGTTGGCGGACCGAGACCTGCCGGGGTTGCGGTGCATGCTTTTGCGAATCCCGTGACCCCGGCCTACGGTCAAGTGAAGGAACACCGTGGTGGTTTTAGCCGGTAAGAGTCCGGCACACCCCCCCGTCTTCCCCAGACGGGGGATAGTCCATGAGGATTTCCCCACGATAAAAAAAAAAAAAAAAAAAAAAAAAAGGTTAGGTTAGGTTAGGTTTCTTGCGGTGTGACCCTCCTCAACAGGGGGTCGGTCCACACGTGTGTGCGGCAACGCGGAGGTTCGGTGGTTGACGTGTCGTTTGCCACCCCCTTGCTAGCCGCACGCATCGTGAACTGGCGGGTGGAGACGGTGGAGACCATGTCGGACCACAGATATGTGCGGTTCGACATCTCCACCTCGAGTTCTAGCTCCCGGGGGGAGATGGCCCGCTCTGGCAGGTCTCCCTTCCCTCGGTGGGCTCTCACTCGCTTGGACCGGGAGGCAGCCAAGGAGGCGGCCTTCTTGCAGGACTGGCTGTCGCCCCCAGTTGAGGTCCTGGACGTTGACGTCGCAGCCGTGCAGCTCAGGGGATCCCTGACCGAAGTGTGCAACTCCAGCATGCCTCGGTCTCGCCGTCCCCCTCCCCGTCGTGCCGTCTATTGGTGGACGGAGGAGTTGGCGGGGCTCCGTGCCAACTGCGTGGCGGCCAGGAGGGCCTACACGCGGAGCCGACGGCGCAGCGCACGTGATCTGGCAGCCGAGGACCTCCTGTACGCCTCTTACAGAGAGGCGCAGGCGGCCCTCGGGTCGGCTATGTGCGCTGCCAGGGACGCGGCGAACGCCGAGATGCTGGAGAGTCTCGACCGGGATCCCTATGGGAGACCGTACAAGGCGGCGCGGAACAAGTTGCGCCCCCACGGTCCCCCGCTGACCGAGACCCTCGAGCCGGCCCTGCTGGATGGGGTGGTTCGGTCCTTGTTTCCACGCAGGACCGAATTCACCCCACCAACGATGGATCCTCCACAGAGGGAGGCGTCACAGGACGAGGAGGTCCCTCCGGTGACGGCGGAGGAGTTTAGCGCGGGGTTACTCAGCCTCCGCGCAAAGAAGACGGCCCCTGGACCGGACGGCGTTCCAGCACGGGTGGTAGCCATAGCTGCCGCTCAAATGGAGGACAGGTTTCGGGACCTTTTCAGCGCGTGCCTTACCGCTGGCAGGTTCCCGAAGCCCTGGAAGGAGGGGCAGCTATGCCTACTTCGCAAGGAGGGACGTCCGGTCGATTCCCCCTCGGCATACCGGCCTATCGTTCTGCTCGATGAGGTCGGTAAATTGTTCGAGGGGATCATCGCCAGTCGGCTGAACAGCCACCTGCGGAGGGTCGGCCCGGACCTGTCGGACGCCCAGTTTGGTTTCCGACAGGGTCGGTCGACCATCGATGCGCTGGCCCTACTCAAGGGTCAGGTGAAGGGGGCGTTTGAGGCGGGGGACGGAGTGCTGGCGGTGTCATTCGACATAGCCAACGCCTTCAACTCCGTTCCCCACTCGACGATATTGGAGGCGCTCCGGTATCATGGAGTGCCCCAGTACTTGAGGGACCTGCTGGCCGACTACTTGGAGGACCGCAAGGTCCTCCTTGTAGACAAATCGGCCACTCTGAGGCGGTACGGCGCAGAGTCCGGTGTTCCACAGGGGTCGGTGCTAGGCCCTCCTTTGTGGAACATCGGATTCGATTGGCTCCTGCGGGGAGCCCTGCTCCAGGGCACGAGTGTCATCTGCTACGCGGATGACACTCTCCTCACTGCCCGGGGCAGGAACTTCAGGGAGGCGGCCTGTCTGGCCTCGGCCGGCGGATCGTTGGTCGCAGGAAGGATCCGCCGCTTGGGGTTGAAGGTGGCGCTGAACAAGACCGAGGCCGTGTTCTTCCACGGGCCTCGGCAGCGCTGCCCTCCGGATGCCCACATCGTTGTGGAGGGCACTAGGGTGGACGTACAGACTCAGATGAAGTATCTGGGTCTGGTACTTGATAGCAGGTGGCGCTTCGGCCCACATTTCAGCGGGCTGTCGACGCGCCTGTTGAAAGCCGCGGACGCGCTGTCATGGCTCCTGCCGAACCTGGGGGGGCCTGGTGCGCTATGCCGGCGCCTGTATAGTGGCATCCTGCGGAGCATGGCCCTATACGGCGCCCCCATATGGGAGGAGTCCCTACACAGGAGGGAGAACGCGACGGCGATCCGCAGGCCACAAAGGGCCATTGCACTGCGGGTTGCGAGGGCCTATCGTTCGGTAGGCTTTTCGGCGGCGTGCGCTCTGGCCAGCACCCCTCCTTGGGAGTTGGAGGCGTGGGTGCTCGCCAGAGTGTACGAATGGACGGCGCGCCGGAAAGCGCTCGGGGAACGCCCCGTCGCGGAAGAGAGGGAGGCCGTGCGGAGGGAGGCGAGGGACGCCATTGTGGTCCACTGGACGCAGGACCTCGCCGCCGCCAACTTTGGCCGCCGTACCCTGGACGCACTCGGTCCGGTCCTGCAAGACTGGCTTGAGAGGCGACACGGCTTCCTCTCCTTCCGTCTGGTGCAGGTGCTGTCAGGACACGGCTGTTTTGGCTCGTACCTGCACCGGATCGGGAGGGAGGAGACTGCGGCGTGCCACGACTGCGGCGCCGCGGAAGACAATGCGCAGCACACTCTCGAGGTGTGCCCAGCTTGGTCCGAGCGGCGCCGTAGTCTCATCGCGGAGATCGGACAGGACCTCTCGCTCCCCGGCGTGGTCAAATCTATGCTGGAGAGCGAGGAGTCCTGGGCAGCGGTCGCCTCCTTCTGCGAGGATGTCATCTCGCAAAAGGAGGCGGCGGAGCGCGCGCGTGAGGAAGACCCTCTCGCTGCACCGCTCCGAAGACGAAGGAGAGGTCGGAGAAGAGGTCGTTTTCTCCCTCCTCCTGGTGGTGACACGCGGGCGACCGGCACGGGGGTGCCTCCGCCCGCATTGCACTCGTCACCGCCTTCGTCCGTCATTCCCGGCCCTCTCCCTACGGGGAGGGCGTGATGGGTTGGGTGGGTGTTCGTCGGAGGAGGACTGGACGCAAAGGCTGCGCCGGTCTCCCAGTCCCCCTCCAGTAAGACGATGCGGGAATGCCGCTGGGTCGTTTTAGTGGGTATACCGGGCTTAGCTCGGGGAGTCCCACATAGCCCCCCGCTCCCCCGAGCGGGAGGTATGCGTAACGCATTTTTTCCCAGCGCAAAAAAAAAAAAAAAAAAAAAAAAAAAAAAGGTTAGGTTAGGTTAGGTTAGGAGGGAGAGGTAGGCCCGTTACTACCGGCAAATATGCCGGTATCGGCCTATCCAGGCGTGAGGCTGCGGCTGCTATGAAGGCCGCAGCAACTGCCGAAAAATTAGAGGAGGACGAGCGGCAGATTGCGGCTCTGACGAAAAAGTTGACGGAAGGGAGTGTCACTCGCCTGTCGGAGTCGTCGTCTGTCGTCTCTGATATGGGAGTCGAAGCGGAGGAGCTTCCTGCCTCCGACTTGAACCAAAGAATGGCTGACGCGGTTGCAGCAATCAAAAGGGTGAGCAAGGTCTCGAAGGGCCTTAGCGGCTGCAGCCAAAAGGCACTTAAAGAAGCCACAGCCTCCATTGTGGAAAGTGCGCAGGTGCTTTTAGCCCGCACCACAACAGAGGAGACTGCGCTGCTGCGAGCCCAAAACGCAAAACTCGCAGCGCAAATAGCGGAGCTCCGCAAGGAGCACGAGGAGCTCAAGGCGGAGATGGCCAACTTCCGCCGCGAGCATCTCAGGCGGGAGGTGGGCCTTTCGCAAGCTGCGACGCAACCGCAACCACAGTTGCCGTCACAGCAGCAGGCGTCACAGGAGACGGAGTTGACTCGCCTGATCCGTCAGGAGATGGCGAGTTTCAACGCACGCTTCTCGGTGCTTGAAGGGAGGATTCTTCGACCCCCCCTAGCTGCAGACCAACGCAGCACACCAGCGCCGACATATGCGGCCCAAGCCGCAGCGCCCCGTGCTGCCCAACCAGCACAAGCGGCTGCTGCCACAAAGGAGAGGACTGATACAACTGCCGCCCCGCAAAAGGAAACTGCGGGGCATAAATCAAAAAGGCAGTTGAAGAAGGAGGCTAAACTGGCCAAAAAGGCAGGTGCTACGGCTGCTCCGCCTGCACAAACTCCTAGGCCAGAAACGCTAGAAACCGCCACTAGACCTGAGGCGGAGTGGACGGAAGCGGGCGCTGCCAAAAAATCTAAAAAGGCGCGCCAGCGGGCCAACAAACAGGCCCGAAAGGAGCAAGTGGCGGCCGGGCGCCAGACCGCGAGGCTCAGTACCCCCCGCTCTACAGCTGTGGTTCTCACCCTGCAGCCTGGGGCGGAGGAGCGGGGCCTCACATATGCCGGGATCCTGGCAAAGGCGAAAGCCGAGATTTCGCTAAGTGATCTCGGCATAACGGGCCTCCGGTGCAAAACTACTGCAACCGGCGGTCGCCTATTGGAAATCTCGGGAACCACTAGTGGTCCCAAAGCAGACGCCCTTGCCGACAAACTCAGGGCGTCTCTAGGCCCGGATGATGTTAGAGTGTCCAGGCCAACCAAGTGCGCAGACCTGCGCATTTCGGGCCTGGACGACTCCGTCACACAGGACGAGGTCGCCGCTGCCATCTCCAAGGCCGGAGGGTGCCCGCCAGAGCAAGTCAAGGCGGGCACGATACGCTGGGGTGTCTCCGGTCTCGGGACAGTTCTTGTCAGCTGTCCCGTAGCGGCGGCCAAGAAGATAAAAGATAAACGGCTCCTGGTTGGATGGGTCTCGGCGCAGGTCGCGCTCCTTGCGCCCAAGCCCTATCGGTGCTACCGCTGTTTAGAAGGAGGACATGCGGGGGCACGGTGCACTGCTGGGGTAGACCGCAGCCAAATGTGCTACCGCTGCGGTCAGTCCGGTCACAAGGCTGGCTCTTGCACTGCCGCCACGCCGCACTGCGTCATCTGTGCGGCATCTGGCAAGCCAGCCGACCATCAGACCGGGTCGAAGGCCTGCGCCAGGCCCAAGAAGAATAATGCCAAGAGACAGCCGGCTCATCCGCCGGCTAGTATCACGGCTTCAAAGAAGGCAACCAGCTCCTCGCAGCCGGTTCACCCGCCGGTTGCGGCAGAACATCCGCCGAGGGCTGGGGAGGAGACAACGGCCATGGAAACACAATAATGGCCCTACGTCGTCTCCTCCAAGCCAACATAAACCACTGCGCCAGGGCTCAGGATCTTTTGCTCCAGAGCATGGCGCAGTGGTCGATCGATGTGGCAGTTGTCGCCGAGCCGTATTTTGTGCCACCCAGGGATGACTGGGTGTGCGACACGAACCGCTCGGTGGCACTGATTATGAGGTCTGCCGCCGACACCCTTCCCTTCGAGGCCGTCACCCGAGGGCGGGGCTATGTCGCGGCAATTTGGGGAGATGTTATGGTCGCAGGGGTGTATCTCGCCCCCAGCCTTTCTCTCGCCGACGTGGAGGATATTATCTTGGAGTTGGGCACGGTCGTCAGTCGTAGCCGTCCTCGTCCCGTGATCGTCCTAGGGGACTTCAATGCCAAATCTTCGGCTTGGGGTTCCCCGGCTACGGATGCGCGGGGCGAGTTAGTGGAGGAGTGGGCGGTCGAGCAGGGCCTGCTTCTCCTGAACCGGGGTTCCGTGCAGACGTGCGTGCGGCAGCGGGGTGGGTCTATAGTAGACCTGTCGTTCGCTAGCCCCGCTCTCGCGCGCACTGTCCAGGACTGGCACGTCCTGAAGGAGGTGGAGACGCTGTCCGATCATCGGTATATTCGATTTAGCGTCTCCGCCCAGACCTCGGTTGGGCCGGTCCAAGCGGCCCCGGTGGGCGTTGGAGACGGCCCGCGTTGGGCACTGAAGCGGCTGGATAGGGAGGCTCTCCTGGAGGCCTCTATCGTCAAGGCCTGGCTGGACTCTCCAGACAGGCCAACCAACATCGACGCGGAGGCGGAATGGTTCCGGGAGAGCATGTCGCACATCTGCGACGCTGGCATGCCCCGAGTCCGGCCGTTACCATCCAGGCGCCAAGTGTACTGGTGGTCGCAGTCGATAGCGCAGTTGCGCATCGCTTGTGTGCAGGTGCGACGCCAGTACGCAAGGTGCCGAAGAAGAAGACGCCGCCGCCCCTTTACAGCGGCGGCCGAACAGGAAGAGGCGGAACTATACAACCGCTACAGAGAGGCGAAGAGCGCCCTCCAGCTGGCCATTGTCCGGGCAAAGGCCCAAGCCAACGAAGAGCTGCTGGAGACTGGACCGAGAGCCGTGGGGACGCCCCTACCTTATGGTACGGGGCAAGTTGCGCCAATGGGCTCCCCCATTGTCCCGGAGTCTCCAGCCACAGCTGCTGGAGGAGGTGGTGTGTGCGCTGTTCCCGTCGAGACCGGAGCACACACCACCGGCTATGGTTCCGCCTCGCAATGTGCCCGATGCGGAAGACGACAGTGACGACGACGTGCCCGAAGTGACCCGGGTAGAGATGAGAGTGGCGGTGGCTCGCATCAAGAACACCGCCCCAGGGCCCGACGGCATTCCAGGCCGTGCATGGGTCCTGGCCATGAAGGCTCTCGGGCCCCGACTAGCGGGGCTCTTAAGCGCATGTCTGGAGCGGGGCCAGTTTCCAAGCCGGTGGAAGACCGGAAAGCTGGTCCTGCTCAAGAAGGAGGGGCGCCCAGCAGATTCGCCATCTGCGTACAGGCCAATCGTGTTGCTGGATGAGGTGTGTAAGATCTTTGAGCGAATCATCGCCAGTCGCCTCATCCAGCACATGACCAGGGTGGGCCCGGATTTAGCGGACAATCAATTTGGTTTCCGCCATGGGCGCTCCACAGTGGATGCGATTATGCGCGTAAGGGTCCTCGCGGAGGAGGCAGTCGCCCGGGGTGAGGTGGTCTTGGCGGTGTCGCTCGACATCGCCAACGCTTTCAACACCTTGCCCTGGAGTACCATCCGAGAGGCACTCCGGTACCACGGGGTGCCGCGCTACCTCCAACGCATTGTCGGGGCCTATTTGTCGGAAAGATCGGTGGTGTACCCGGGTCGAGAAGGATGGGGTCGGCGAGAGACGTCGTGCGGCGTTCCACAGGGTTCGGTGTTGGGGCCGCTCCTGTGGAACGTCGGGTACGACTGGGCTCTGCGCGGGGCGCTTCTCCACGGCGTCGGCGTCATTTGTTACGCCGACGATACGCTAGTTACAGCGCGTGGGAAGTCGTACCGGCAGGCGGCCATACGCGCGACTGCTGGTGTCGCGCACGTCGTGGGTAGGATCCGGCGGCTGGGCTTAGAGGTGGCATTGCACAAGTCTGAGGCCCTGTGTTTTCATGGGCCGAGGATGATGCCGCCTCCGGGGTCCAGCATCATAGTAGGAGGGGTCTCCATCACTGTCGAGTCGACGATGAAGTACCTTGGACTCGTCCTCGACAGTCGGTGGAGCTTCGGGCCGCACTTTACACGGCTCGCCCCCCGGTTGTTGGGCGCTGCTACTGCGCTCTCGCGCTTGCTGCCCAACCTGGGGGGGCCCAACTCCTCCTGCCGGAGGCTCTACATGGGAGTCGTACGGTCGATGGCGTTATACGCCGCGCCAGTGTGGGCGGATGCCCTGACGGCCCGCAACGTCGCCGCGCTGCGAAGGCCGCAGCGTGCGATGGCCGTCAGGATCATAAGGGGATACCGTACGATCTCCTTTGAGGCAGCGAGCCTCCTAGCCGGATCCCCGCCCTGGGACCTCGACGCAAAGCTTCTCACGTCGCTCTATTGGTGGCGCGCGGAGGCGGTCGAGCGGGGCGAGCGCCTGGTGCCTCGACAGGTTGAGGCGCGCAGGGCAGAGCTCCGCCAGGTCCTAGTGGCGGAGTGGCGGACGCGCTTAGCGCAAACCACGGCGGGGCACGCCGCTGTAGCGGCGGTGAGGCCCGTTCTAGAGGAGTGGCTCAATAGGAGACACGGCGCCCTAGGCTTCCGGCTGACGCAGGTGCTTACCGGACACGGATGTTTCGGGAAGTACCTGTGTCGCATAGGCCGGGAGCCGACGTCCCAGTGCCACCACTGTGGTGATTGCCGCGACGATACGGCGCTGCATACGTTGGCGGAGTGCCCAGCTTGGGCCGAGCAGCGCCGTGACTTGGTCGCGGCCGTAGGTGCTGCGGGAAACATCTCGCTTCCGGCTGTTGTGTCTACCATGGTCGGGAGCGAGTCAGGGTGGAGTGCTGTCGCCACCTTTTGCGAGGTCGTTATGCTCGCAAAGGAGGCGGCGGAAAGGGAGAGAGAGGCTGCCTCCTCTCTCCCCTCCCGCAGCAGACGCACTGGGCGTCGTAGGGTGGCTGACTTCCGGCCACCGTAGGGCGCGGCCTGCGGACGGCAGACTGGGGGAGTCCTGTCGTCTGATCAGCAGCAGGCCTCGAGGCGGCGGCGTCGTGTTCCGCGCGCGCCTCATAGTGGAGTCCTGCGGCCGGGGTGACGGCCGCAGTGGGTGACGGAGCCCGCCTGACCATCTGGCGGGCCGATACCCGTCGGGGGGTCGCGACGAATGCTTCGGCGATACCCGCCCCTCCGACACACGGGTACATGAGGAACACGGGTTGGTTTTTAGTCAGTAAGAGTCTGACAGTCCCCTTCGCCCTTCCCCGAGGTCGAAGGGACTCCATGAGGATTTTCCAACCCGATACCAAAAAAAAAAAAAAAAAAGGTTAGGTTAGGTTAGGTTAGGTTTTTTTTTTTTTTTTTTTTTTTTTTTTTTTTTTTTTTGTTTTGGCAGGAGTGGAAAATCCCCACGGACACCTGAACTGTCTCTCGGTCTAATGAGCCCAGAGTCAGTTCAGGTAGTGTCGGACTCGAACCGACTAAAAACCACTCCTGCTCTGCTGGTGTCCCTCTAACATAGTCAGAGACCTTTTTGTTCTTATTTTTTAATTACTCACGAAATAAAAATTTTGAAAAACATCATTTAAAATTACAAAAATATTAATAAACTATATAAAAGAAAACAATTTTTTAGAAAAGTTCAGAAACAAGACGGTTGAATTCTATGCTTGCCGCGTTATATTCTCCTGTAATATAAGGGAAGCATAGACTACCCTATCCTGTTTCTGTTAACAACTATTTCTATAATTTTGATGCCAAATTTCAAAAAGGCCTCTCTACTCTTCCTATCACTAAAAAGAGCTCCCGTGGTGTCCCGGCTTAGTCTGGTCCGCAGCTCCTGCTCGATGTCCATCCTCTCCCTGCCGAACACAGGACACTCGAACAGGATATGCGGAACAGACTCCGGCACACCCGGCTCACAGATGCACGATGGGTTCTCCTTACACTTGAAGCGATGCAAGTATTCGGAGAACCCACCGTGCCCCGTCAAAAATTTGGGTCAAGACCCCGGTCGGGTTAATTTGACGGACTATACGGAAGGCGTCGATGGCGTCTGGGAGGAAGATCTTTGTTACTGAGGCTGTAGTTGCAGTTCTATACCTCCGGTTCCACTCGTCAAGCGACCCCATACGGATCTGCCGCTTGACGAATGATACCGGACAGCGGTCGTAGTCCGGTCTCTTTTTGCTGCGCAGTGCCGCCTCCTTAGCGAGGTGGTCTGCGCGTTCGTTCCCATCCAGTCCAGCGTGTGCCTTTATCCAGAACAAAGAGACAACTTTGTTCTGGGATAGAGCCACGTTGAGGTTCGCCCTCGCCTCCACTGCCAGAGCATGGAGGGAACCCTGGTTTGTGACAGTCTGCAGTGCCGCCATTGAGTCACTATAGATACCAAAGGTTCCCTCCCTGCGTCGCAGGATTTGGCGCGTGGCTTCGCATACTGCCAGGAGTTCTGCCTGGTAGACAGTACAGCAGGTTGGCAGGCTGAGCTTTTGGGACCTAATCTCGGCAGCACTGTCCCAGATGGACAGCGCTGCTCCGACTTTGCCCTCGAGCTTGCTGCCGTCGGTAAAAATCCGAATGGCCTGGCTGTTGTGGGACTCCACATGAGACTGATCTACCAAGCTCACGAACTCCATGGCCGTATGTTTTGCCGGATGTGGAAGCTCCGCAAATGCCACCACCCGCTCCACCTCGCGGCCCGCAAGTGACGGCTGAGGTACCCCACGCTTTGCCTCGTACAGAGCGGCTGCCTCCTGTATTCGGAGGTCAAGCGGGAGTATCCCAGCCAACACGAGCGCGGCGTTGAGTGAAACAGTGCGGTAGGACTTGCAGAGCTTCTGAGCGAACCCCCGCTGGACTGAATTTAGGAGTTTTTGGACTCCGACCTTCCTCGCTGCCGGTGCCCAGGCACTGGCTGCGTACAGGATGACCGGCTCGACCGCTGCGGTATAGATACTGCGTATGACCTCAGTATTGAGACCCCAGCTCACCTTTGCTGCTCGCGACAACTGTTTGTAAAAATTCAGAGCCTTTTTACAAACATTTGCCGCGTGGCTGTTGAAAGTGAGCTGGTGGTCTATGGTCAGCCCCAGTATTTTTATTTCTTTGGACATGCCAATGTCGACCCCGCCCATGCTCAGGAGCGGGACATCGTGCTTCAGCTTCCTGGTGATAAGCATCGCACAGGTCTTGTGCGGCGCAAACTTCAGCTTGTTCACGATGCCCCACCTCCGAACATACTCGAGGGCGGCATTGGCCTGTCTTTGGACCTCTAGTGCTGTATCCCCGTCGAAGATGAGCACCACGTCGTCGGCAAACGCCTCGGATCGGACCTCCAATTGACCCCTGTACACACCCCTTAGTCGTCGCCCTGCGGCACTCCGCTCCAGCGTACCTGACCCGGACGCTTCTCTCGCTTAGGTAGCTGTCTAGCACCCGCCTTATGTTCACCGGGCACTTTTCCTCAGCCAGTCTGACCTTAATGGCCGGCCACCATGCGCTATCGAAGGCTCCTTCTATGTCCAGTGATACAACAGTGATCAGCTTCTTCTGGCTTAGCTTTTCATTGATATGTTGTATCATGGTGTAGAGGGAGTCCTCGGTGCTTTTCTGTGGCATGAAGCCAAACTGGCGAGTACTAAACCGCGGGATGAGGTGCCATTTCAGACGAGCTACCAGCAGCTTTTCGAGAATTTTGCCCAGGACAGGTAGGAGGCCGATCGGCCTGTACGACTTCGGGGTTGTGTAGGTGTCTTTACCTGGTTTTCGGAGTATCACCACCGTGGCCACTTTCCAGGCCCCAGGGAAGTGACCCTGCTCGAGACACTTGTTCGCGAGTGCAAGGAACACCCCTGGGTCCCGAAGAATGGCTTGCGCGCAGATGTCGGCTGTGAGACCATCCGCCCCGGGTGCCTTCTTCGGATTAAAGCTTTCCACCGCGGACCTCAGCTCCAGAAGCGTAAACGGTGGGTCATGATATTCATCATGCGACCACTCGTTTACACAACTGGCCGCTTCTCGAGTCCGACGGTGGTCGTCATTATCCGACGCTTCCAGGTCCTCGGGGTAGAAGGTCTCGGCCAAAAGTCGAGCCGAATCTTGCGGGTTGAGTGATACTCCGTCTTTTACCAGGGGCAGGTCTTCGTGCCTTTTGGAGGTCCGACCGATGATCCTGTAGATCCCCTCCCAGACGCCCTCCCTGTCTTGTTTCTTGCAGAACGCCTTCCAGCCCTCTGTCTGTGCTCTCCTAGCGTGGGACTCATATTTTTCCTTCGCTTGCAGGTACTCCTCGACGACTTTTTGTCTCCGAACCTTCGCAGCACATCGTATGCGGCATCTCTTGGTGTTGACGTCGGTCATCAGTTCAGCGAGCTCAGTGGACCACCACGGTATTGTAATTTTGTTGCTGTTTTTAATTGTAGGTATTGTTAATTTGCACGTCTTTGCTATTGAATCTACGTATGCGTTTATAGTGTTTTCCAAATCTTTTTTATTATTAATTTTTTCTATTGTTTCTATGTTAAAATTTATTTCCATTTGCAATTGGGCCAGTTTCTCATGAAACTGGCTCCAATTTGCTTTTCTAGTGTTAAAAATTCTTGTACTTCTGTTAACGTGCGTGCCTTTAGATTTAAGTAGGTTGATTTTAAATACAATACCGTTGTGGTCCGAGCTCGTGATGCCTTCGTCAACTCTCCAGTCCTCCACCAGTCCCAACATTTTGGTTGAACATGCTGTTACGTCAACGAAACTGGTGAAGGACTGGCCGCCTCTGATGGTGTCGAAGGTCGGAGTGTTGCCGACGTTGAGTACCTGCAAGCCCATTTCCTCCAAGGTCCCCGCGAATTCCTCACCCCTGCTGTCGACGACAGAACTGCCCCACCACGTGCTTTTTGCGTTGGCGTCGCCGCCCACGATTGCCTCGAGCTGTGGCATCTCCTCGCGAATCCGCTTGAGGTGCTCCAGGTATGGCCCTATGGGCTGGTCTGGTTCAAAGTAGATGGAGACTACTGCGATTTCCCAGGCGCGGGTTCGGATCCTCACCACCACGATGTTGTTGGTGGTGAGTTGCGGACACTGTGTGACGTCCAGGTCATCGTCGAAGACGACGATGGCCGCCTTCACAGTTCCACTTCCTACTTCCGCGCACTGGTAGACTCTCGCTCCTCGGTAGTCTCGCATCCTTTTAATTCCGCCCACATACGGCTCCTGGAGCAGTGCGAAAGCAACCCTACGCTCGCTAGCCACGATCAGGAGCTCTTGGGTTGCTAAGTTCTTCCTCTGCAGATTCGCTTGGATCACCTTATAGCTCGAGCGACAATCGGGGACGACTCCTGGTGCAACCGGGACCACCTTAGCAATACGCCACCGACAGGCGCGCCAATGCGTCCCACTTGACGCGGATCGGGCACGCACTGTCGAAGGCGTTGTGGTCCGATTTGCCCAGTTTCGCCAAAACGCAGTTGCGGCACTTCGGCGTCTCTGCCGCCGACAGCAACGGGCAGTCCACTCGCAAGTGGGGGTCACCGCAGTGAACGCAAAGGTCGGCGGGCTCCGTGCACAGTTTGCGGCTATGCCCGTACCGCAGACAGCGCGTGCACTGCACCAGTGGTGACTGGTCCAGTACACGCACCCGCTGCAGGTCTATGTGCACTCGGCCCGCCGTCGTTAGCCTCTGCCAAATTGCTGGGGACACCTGCAGGACGATGTGGCAAGTATGCGGGTTTCGCGTCTTGCGACGGTATCTTGCCGAGATCCTGACATCGTCCGCAGGTATATCGGTTAGGTTAGGTTAGGTTAGGTTAGGTTTCCACAGCCACAGAGTCGGAGGATGAGGAGGTCCCCGAGGTGACACAGCCAGAGATGAGGACGGCCGTAATGCGGCTCCGGGTCAAAGCCGTTGCCCCGGGACCCGATGGTTCAGGTAGTGTCGGACTCGAACCGACTAAAAACCACTCCTGCTCTGCTGGTGTCCCTCTAACATAGTCAGAGACCTTTTTGTTCTTATTTTTTAATTACTTGCGAAATAAAAATTTTGAAAACATCATTTAAAAATTACAAAAATATTAAATAAGCTATATAAAGAAAACAATTTTTTAGAAAAGTTCAGAAACAGGACGGTTGAATTCTATGCTTGCCGCGTTATATTCTCCTGTAATATAAGGGAAGCATAGACTACCCTATCCTGTTTCTGTTAACAACTATTTCTATTATTTTGATGCCAAATTTCAAAAAGGCCTCTCTACTCTTCCTATCACTAAAAAGAGCCCCCGTGGTGTCCTGGCTTAGTCTGGTCCGCAGCTCCTGCTCGAGTCTCATCCGCTCCCTTCCGAACACAGGACACTCGAACAGGATGTGCGGAACCGACTCCAGCACCCCCGGCTCACAGATGCACGATGGGCTCTCCTTACACTTGAAGCGATGCAAGTATTCGGAGAACCCACCGTGCCCCGTCAACATTTGGGTCAGCTCCCCGGTCGGTTTGATCTGGCGGACAATCTGGAAGGCGTCGATGGCGTCTGGGAGGAAGATCTTTGTTACTGAGGCTGTTGTTCCAGCTCTATACCTCCGGTTCCATTCGTCAAGCGACCCCATACGGATCTGCCGCTTGACGAATGATACCGGACAGCGGTCGTAGTCCGGTCTCTTTTTGCTGCGCAGTGCCGCCTCCTTAGCGAGGTGGTCCGCGCGCTCATTCCCATCCAGTCCAGCGTGTGCCTTTATCCAGAACAAAGAAACAACTTTGCTCTGGGATAGAGCCACATTGAGGTTCGCTCTCGCCTCCACTGCCAGAGCATGGAGGGAACCCTGGTTTGTGATCGTCTGCAATGCCGCCATCGAATCACTATAAATACCGAAGGTTCCCTCCCTGCGTCGCAGGATATGGCGTGTGGCTTCGCATATGGCCAGGAGTTCTGCCTGGTAGACAGTACAGCAGGTTGGCAGGCTGAGCTTTTGGGCCTTAATCTCGGCAGCACCGTCCCAGATGGACAGTGCTGCTCCGACTTTGCCCTCGAGCTTGCTGCCGTCGGTAAAAAACCGAATGGCCTGGCTGTTGTGGGACTCCACATGGGACTGATCTACCAAGCTCACGAACCCCATGGCCGTATGTTTTGCCGGATGTGGAAGCTCCGCAAATGCCACCACCCGCTCCACCTCGCGGCCCGCAAGTGACGGCTGAGGTACCCCTCGCTTTGCCTCATACAGGGCGGCTGCCTCCTGTATTCGGAGGTCAAGCGGGAGTATCCCAGCCAACACGAGCGCGGCGTTGAGCGAAACAGTGCGGTAGGATTTGCAGAGCTTCTGAGCGAACCCCCGCTGGACTGAATTCAGGAGTTTCTGAACTCCGACCTTCCTCGCTGCCGGTGCCCAGGCACTGGCTGCGTACAAGATGACCGGTTCGACCGCCGCGGTATAGATGCTGCGAATGACCTCAGTGTTGAGACCCCAGCTCACCTTTGCTGCTCGCGACAACTGTTTGTAAAAATTCAAAGCCTTTTTACAAACATTTGCCGCGTGGCTGTTGAAAGTGAGCTGGTGGTCTATGGTCAGCCCCAGTATTTTTATTTCTTTAGACATGACAATGTCGACCCCGCCCATGCTCAGGAGCGGGACATCGTGCTTCAGCTTCCTTGTCACTAGCATAGCACAAGTCTTGTGCGGCGCGAACTTCAGCTTGTTCACGATGCCCCACCTCCGAACATACTCGAGGGCGGCATTGGCCTGTCTTTGGACCTCTAGTGCTGTATCCCCGTCGAAGACGAGCACCACGTCGTCGGCGAACGCCTGACAGTAGTCTCCTCGTTCGCCGAGCCCCCTCAACAGGGGATCCAGCACCAGATTCCACAGGATCGGACCTCCAATAGACCCTTGTACACACCCCTTAGTCGTTGCCCTGAGGCACTCCGCTCCAGCGTACCTGACCCGGACACTCCTCTCGCTGAGATAGCTGTCCAGTAGCCGCCTGATGTTCACCGGACACTTTTCCTCAGCCAGTCTGGTTCTAATGGCCGGCCACCATGCGCTATCGAAGGCTCCCTCTATATCCAATGATACAACAGTGATCAGCTTCTTCTGTTTCAGCTTGTCGTTGATATGCTGTATCAGAGTATAGAGGGAGTCCTCGGTGCTGGTTAGGTTAGGTTAGGTTAGGTTAGGTTAGGTTAGGTTGACCTGGCTCGGCGGACGCTGCACCAGCAGGAGCTGGAAGAGCGCGTTGCTGCCAAGGAGCAGCGTGCTCGTGCTGCTCGGACCAGGTCTGGGTACGGTGCGTCTCGCGTTCTGTACGCGGACCACTCCCTGGCCGAGCTGGAGCGGATGGCGGAGGAGGACGAAGAAGAGATCGTGGAGGTCGCCTCTAAGTCCTCCAACCTGAAGGGCACGTTTCAGAAGGCCCTTAAATGCCGTGCTGCGAGCCTGCGCGGCATTGTCGAGGAGCTGGTCAAGAGGACAGCGACCGACGAGACGCGGCAACTGCAGGCGAAGGTCGATCGCCTGCAGTCGGAGGTCAGCCAGCTTCATCAGAAGCTTGCCGATGCCACTGCCCGGCCAGCGGTAGACCCTAGACCTGCGGTGGAAGCCCCATCCTCCAACCTTGAGGATATAATCCGAAAGGTCGTTATGGAGGAGCGGGCGTTCACGCGAGCCTGCATCGCAGGTATTGAGGACCGGCTCTTGCCGGAAAAACGTCTCCGGCCCCCGCTTGCGGCGGACAAGAGGCGTGAAGAGCCGGGGCCGTCCTCAACTGCAGCGGACAAGAGGCGCGAAGAGCCGGCGCCGTCCCCACCAGGAGAGGACGCGCTTCTCCCTTCCACCACTCCGGCCAACGATGCAGGTTGGACCGAAGTGGTCGGGAAGGGGAAGGGAAAGGGCAAGGGGAAGGGCAAGGCAACGGCCGCTCCCGCCACCCCCGACGCCGCGCCTCCTAGCCAGTCGCAGGTGACTGGGCAAGGAAAGAAGAAGAGAAAACGGAGGAGGAGAAATCCCCCTCAGTCCGCAGCCGTCGTGGTGACGCTCACCGCGGAGGCTGCGGAAAGAGGGGAGACGTATGCGTCCATTTTAGTGCGGGCGCGTGCCAATGCCGATCCCACCCAACTGGGAATCGGCAAAGTTTCTTGCCGGCGGACCCAAACCGGGGCTCGGATATTCGAGTTCCCGGGTGCGGAGGGCAGTGCCAGAGCCGACCTCTTCGCAGCCAAGCTGCAGGAGGCCGTCGCTGACGTGGCCAAGGTGGCCCGACCAGTAAAGCTGGCGGCGGTGGAGGTGGCCGACCTTGACGACTCGGTCACTAAAGAGGAGGTGGTGGCCGCGGTCGCATCCATTGGTGGCTGTAGCGTCGCAGCGGTGCAAGCCAGGGATATAAGACCTGGCCGCGGTGGCATGGGCACTATTCGGCTCGAGTGCCCAGTCGCCGCTGCTAAAGCCGTCGTCGACAAGGGACGGCTCTGCGTAGGCTTCAGCTCGGGTGCAGTCCGAGCACTTGTAGACCAGCCTCTGCGCTGCTACAGGTGCTTCGGTATCGGCCACACCCGAGCCCTCTGTCCGTCCCAGGTCGACAGGACGGACAGTTGCTACCGCTGCGGCAAGGTCGGCCACAAAGCCGTGTCCTGCACTGCCGCCAAGCCACACTGCCTAGTGTGTGCCGCCAGCGGCCGCCCGGCAGACCACATGATGAAGGGGAGGATGTGCAATCCCCCCGTCAAGAAGGGCAAAGCGCAGGCGCCAGTCGGGCCTGCCGCTAGCACGGCTGCGGAGGAGGGGGGTGCGATGACGATTGATGGCTAGAGTCGAGCATCGCATCCTCCAGGCGAACGCCAACCACTGCCGGGCTGCCCAGGATCTGCTGATGCAGACCATGGCCGAGTGGTTGGTGGACTTAGTGGTGGTCGCTGAGCCTTACTCGGTCCCTGCCAATTGGGTAGGCGATCGAGACGGCTTGGTGGCAGTGGTGTCGCGGTCTTCCACGGACTCCCCTCCCCTCTCGCTTTTAGAGAAGGGTCAGGGATACGTGGCCGCCGCGTGGGGAGATTTAGCCCTTGTAGGGGTCTACTTCTCCCCGAACCGCCCTCTCGCAGACTTTGAGGAGTTTCTCGAAACCCTCACCGCCGTTGTAGGGAGGGCGGCGCCACGCCAGGTCGTGGTGCTGGGCGACCTGAACGCCAAGTCGGAGGCCTGGGGCAACCCGGCTGCCTCCTGCAACGTCCGGGGCCGCGCCGTCGAGTTTTGGTCGACGTCTTGCGGTGTGTCCCTCCTCAACAGGGGGTCGGTCCACACGTGTGTGCGGCAACGCGGAGGTTCGGTGGTTGACGTGTCGTTTGCCACCCCCTTGCTAGCCGCACGCATCGTGAACTGGCGGGTGGAGACGGTGGAGACCATGTCGGACCACAGATATGTGCGGTTCGACATCTCCACCTCGAGTTCGAGCTCCCGGGGGGAGATGGCCCGCTCTGGCAGGTCCCCCTTCCCTCGGTGGGCTCTCACTCGCTTGGACCGGGAGGCAGCCAAGGAGGCGGCCTTCTTGCAGGACTGGCTGTCGCCCCCTGTTGAGGTCCTGGACGTTGACGTCGCAGCCGTGCAGCTCAGGGGATCCCTGACCGAAGTGTGCAACTCCAGCATGCCTCGGTCTCGCCATCCCCCTCCCCGTCGTGCCGTCTATTGGTGGACGGAGGAGTTGGCGGGGCTCCGTGCCAACTGCGTGGCGGCCAGGAGGGCCTACACGCGGAGCCGACGGCGCAGCGCACGTGATCTGGCAGCCGAGGACCTCCTGTACGCCTCTTACAGAGAGGCGCAGGCGGCCCTCGGGTCGGCTATGTGCGCTGCCAGGGACGCGGCGAACGCCGAGATGCTGTCGAGTCTCGACCGGGATCCCTATGGGAGACCGTACAAGGCGGCGCGGAACAAGTTGCGCCCCCACGGTCCCCCGCTGACCGAGACCCTCGAGCCGGCCCTGCTGGATGGGGTGGTTCGGTCCTTGTTTCCACGCAGGACTGAATTTACCCCACCAACGATGGATCCTCCACAGAGGGAGGCGTCACAGGACGAGGAGGTCCCTCCGGTGACGGCGGAGGAGTTTAGCGCGGGGTTACTCAGCCTCCGCGCAAAGAAGACGGCCCCTGGACCGGACGGCGTCCCAGCACGGGTGGTAGCCATAGCTGCCGCTCAAATGGAGGACAGGTTTCGGGACCTTTTCAGCGCGTGCCTTACCGCTGGCAGGTTCCCGAAGCCCTGGAAGGAGGGGCAGCTATGCCTACTTCGCAAGGAGGGACGTCCGGTCGATTCCCCCTCGGCATACCGGCCTATCGTTCTGCTCGATGAGGTCGGCAAATTGTTCGAGGGGATCATCGCCAGTCGGCTGAACAGCCACCTGCGGAGGGTCGGCCCGGACCTGTCGGACGCCCAGTTCGGTTTCCGACAGGGTCGGTCGACCATCGACGCGCTGGCCCTACTCAAGGGTCAGGTGAGGGGGGCGTCTGAGGCGGGGGATGGAGTGCTGGCGGTGTCATTCGACATAGCCAACGCCTTCAACTCCATTCCCCACTCGACGATATTGGAGGCGCTCCGGTATCATGGAGTGCCCCAATACTTGAGGGACCTGCTAGCCGACTACTTGGAGGACCGCGAGGTCCTCCTTGTAGACAAATCGGCCACTCTGAGGCGGTACGGCGCAGAGTCCGGTGTTCCACAGGGGTCGGTGCTAGGCCCTCCTTTGTGGAACATCGGGTTCGACTGGCTCCTGCGGGGAGCCCTGCTCCAGGGCACGAGTGTCATCTGCTACGCGGATGACACTCTCCTCACTGCCCGGGGCAGAAACTTCAGGGAGGCGGCCTGTCTGGCTTCGGCCGGCGGATCCCTAGTCGCAGGGAGGATTCGCCGACTGGGGTTGAGGGTGGCGTTGAACAAGACCGAGGCCGTGTTCTTCCACGGGCCTCGGCAGCGCTGCCCTCCGGATGCCCACATCGTTGTGGAGGGCACCAGGGTGGACGTACGGACCCAGATGAAGTATCTGGGTCTGGTACTTGACAGCAGGTGGCGCTTCGGCCCACATTTCAGCGGGCTGTCGACGCGCCTGCTGAAAGCCGCGGACGCGCTGTCATGGCTCCTCCCGAACCTGGGGGGGCCTGGTGCGCTATGCCGGCGCCTGTATGCGGGCATCTTGCGGAGCATGGCCCTATACGGCGCCCCCATCTGGGAGGACTCCTTACACAGGAGGGAGAACGCGACGGCGATCCGCAGGCCACAAAGGGCCATCGCACTGCGGGTTGCGAGGGCCTATCGCTCGGTAGGCTTTTCGGCGGCGTGCGCTCTGGCCAGCACCCCTCCTTGGGAGTTGGAGGCGTGGGTGCTCGCCAGAGTGTACGAATGGACGGCGCGCCGGAAAGCGCTCGGGGAGCGCCCCGTCGCCGAAGAGAGGGAGGCCGTGCGGAGGGAGGCGAGAGACGCCATTGTGGTACACTGGACGCAGGACCTCGCCGCCGCCACCTTTGGCCGCCGTACCCTGGACGCACTCGGTCCGGTCCTGCAGGACTGGCTCGAGAGGCGACATGGTTTTCTATCCTTCCGTCTGGTGCAGGTGCTGTCAGGACACGGCTGTTTTGGCTCGTACCTGCACCGGATCGGGAGGGAGGAGACTGCGGCGTGCCACGACTGCGGCGCCGCGGAAGACAACGCGCAGCACACTCTCGAGGTGTGCCCAGCTTGGTCCGAGCGGCGCCGTAGTCTCATTGCGGAGATCGGACAGGACCTCTCGCTCCCCGGCGTGGTCAAATCCATGCTGGAGAGCGAGGCGTCTTGGGCAGCGGTCGCCTCCTTCTGCGAGGATGTCATCTCGCAAAAGGAGGCGGCGGAGCGCGCGCGTGAGGAAGACCCTCTCGCTGCGCCGCTCCGAAGACGAAGGAGAGGTCGGAGAAGAGCTCGTTTTCTCCCTCCTCCTGGTGGTGACACGCGGGCGACCGGCACGGGGGTGCCTCCGCCCGCATTGCACTCGTCACCGCCTTCGTCCGTCATTCCCGGCCCTCTCCCTACGGGGAGGGCGTGATGGGTTGGGTGGGTGTTCGTCGGAGGAGGACTGGACGCAAAGGCTGCGCCGGTCTCCCAGTCCCCCTCCAGTAAGACGATGCGGGAATGCCGCTGGGTCGTTTTAGTGGGTATACCGGGCTTAGCCCGGGGAGTCCCACATAGCCCCCCGCTCCCCCGAGCGGGAGGTATGCGTAACGCATTTTTTCCCAGCGCAAAAAAAAAAAAAAAAAAAAAAAAAAAGGTTAGGTTAGGTTAGGTTAGGTTAGGTTAGGTTGGGGGACCACCCCACAGTGCTTGCGTCCACGTCGCGTCCCCTGGAAACGACCCAGTTCTGTCACCGTAACGGAGTGGCAGACTGGGATCGGCCAAAGTGCACTGTGCATCGTAGCTCTTTTGAACGCCTTGTCACTACGATTTCGCGGGAGGCTATGCCTGCTCCACCGCGGGACGCCCTAGGGCGTTTTTTAAAACCCAAAGGCCCTTCTAAGGGCCAACCAAAAGGCCCTTCTCAGGGCCAAACCAAAGGCCCTTCTCAGGGCCACTCCGACGCTTCTGCGTCAGAGGCTAGCCGCGCGCCGTCTGCAGCTAGCTTCAGGGCGGTCGAGACGTCAGACTCGGAGAGCGAGTCCCTGGCCAGCGTCTCCGATGCGGGTGAAGTCCGGTCGCGAAAGCGCGAGTTCCGGAAGGTGGCATCCGAGGGTTCCTCGGGCTCGGGCTCGACGGGCAAGTCGAAGCCCAAAAAGGCGGCATCAGCCGCGGACTCGCATCTCGTGGGTCTCGCGGACGCCCAACGCGAGCTAGACCTGGCTCGGCGGACGCTGCACCAGCAGGAGCTGGAAGAGCGCGTTGCTGCCAAGGAGCAGCGTGCTCGTGCTGCTCGGACCAGGTCTGGGTACGGTGCGTCTCGCGTTTTGTACGCGGACCACTCCCTGGCCGAGCTGGAGCGGATGGCGGAGGAGGACGAAGAAGAGATCGTGGAGGTCGCCTCTAAGTCCTCCAACCTGAAGGGCACGTTTCAGAAGGCCCTTAAATGCCGTGCTGCGAGCCTGCGCGGCATAGTCGAGGAGCTGGTCAAGAGGACAGCGACCGACGAGACGCGGCAACTGCAGGCGAAGGTCGATCGCCTGCAGTCGGAGGTCAGCCAGCTTCATCAGAAGTTGGCTGAAGCCACCGCCCCCCCAGCGGTAGACCCCAGACCTGCGGTGGAAGCCCCCTCCTCCAACCTTGAGGATATAATCCGAAAGGTCGTAATGGAGGAGCGGGCGTTCACGCGAGCCTGCATCGCAGGCATAGAGGACCGGCTCTTGCCGGAAAAACGCCTCCGGCCCCCGCTTGCGGCGGACAAGAGGCGTGAAGAGCCGGGGCCGTCCTCAACTGCAGCGGACAAGAGGCGTGAAGAGCCGGGGCCGTCCTCCACTAAGGCGGACAAGCGGCGTGAAGAGCCGGGACCGTCCCCACCAGGAGAGGACGCGCTTCTCCCTTCCACCACTCCGGCCAACGATGCAGGTTGGACTGAAGTGGTCAAGAAAGGGAAGGGGAAGGGCAAGGGGAAGGGCAAGGCAACGGCCACTCCCGCCACCCCCGACGCCGCGCCTCCCAGCCAGTCGCAGGTGACTGGGCAGGGAAAGAAGAAGAGGAAACGGAGGAGGAAAAATCCCCCACCGTCCGCAGCCGTCGTAGTGACGCTCACCGCGGAGGCTGCGGAAAGAGGGGAGACGTACGCGTCCATTTTGGTGCGGGCGCGTGCCAATGCCGATCCAACCCAATTGGGGATCGGCAAAGTCTCTTGCCGGCGGACCCAAACCGGAGCTCGAATTTTCGAGTTTCCGGGGGCAGAGGGCAGCGCCAGCGCCGACCTCTTCGCAGCCAAGCTGCAGGAGGCCGTCGCTGACGTGGCCAAGGTGGCCCGTCCAGTAAAGCTGGCGGCGGTGGAGGTGGCCGACCTTGACGACTCGGTCACTAAAGAGGAGGTGGTGGCCGCGGTCGCAGCCATTGGCGGCTGTAGCGTCGCAGCGGTGCAAGCCAGGGATATAAGACCTGGCCGCGGTGGCATGGGCACTATTCGGCTCGAGTGCCCAGTCGCCGCTGCTAAAGCCGTCCTCGACAAGGGACGGCTCTGCGTAGGCTTCAGCTCGGGTGCAGTCCGAGCACTTGTAGACCAGCCTCTGCGCTGCTACAGGTGCTTCGGTATCGGCCACACCCGAGCCCTCTGTCCGTCCCAGGTCGACAGGACGGACAGTTGCTACCGCTGCGGCAAGGTCGGCCACAAAGCCGTGTCCTGCACTGCCGCCAAGCCACACTGCCTAGTGTGTGCCGCCAGTGGCCGCCCGGCAGACCACATGATGAAGGGGAGGATGTGCAATCCTCCCGCCAAGAAGGGCAAAGCGCAGGCGCCAGTCGGGCCTGCCGCTAGCACGGCTGCGGAGGAGGGGGGTGCGATGACGATTGATGGCTAGAGTCGAGCATCGCATCCTCCAGGCGAACGCCAACCACTGTCGGGCTGCCCAGGATCTGCTGATGCAGACCATGGCCGAGTGGTTGGTGGACTTAGTGGTGGTCGCTGAGCCATACTCGGTCCCTGCCAATTGGGTAGGCGATCGAGACGGCTTGGTGGCAGTGGTGTCGCGGTCTTCCACGGACTCCCCTCCCCTCTCGCTTTTAGAGAAGGGTCAGGGATACGTGGCCGCCGCGTGGGGAGATTTAGCCCTTGTGGGGGTCATTTAGCCCTTGTGGGGGTCTATTTCTCCCCGAACCGCCCTCTCGCAGACTTTGAGAATTTTCTCGAAATCCTCACTGCCGTCGTCGGGAGGGCGGCGCCACGCCAGGTCGTGGTGCTGGGCGACCTCAACGCCAAGTCGGAGGCCTGGGGCAACCCGGCTGCCTCCTGCAACGTCCGGGGCCGCGCCGTCGAGTTTTGGTCGGCGTCTTGCGGTGTGACCCTCCTCAACAGGGGGTCGGTCCACACGTGTGTGCGGCAACGCGGAGGTTCGGTGGTTGACGTGTCGTTTGCCACCCCCTTGCTAGCCACACGCATCGTGAACTGGCGGGTGGAGACGGTGGAGACCATGTCGGACCACAGATATGTGCGGTTCGACATCTCCACCTCAAGTTCGAGCTCCCGGGGGGAGATGGCCCGCTCTGGCAGGTCTCCCTTCCCTCGGTGGGCTCTCACTCGCTTGGACCGGGAGGCAGCCAAGGAGGCGGCCTTCTTGCAGGACTGGCTGTCGCCCCCTGTTGAGGTCCTGGACGTTGACGTCGCAGCCGTGCAGCTCAGGGGATCCCTGACCGAAGTGTGCAACTCCAGCATGCCTCGGTCTCGCCGTCCCCCTCCCCGTCGTGCCGTCTATTGGTGGACGGAGGAGTTGGCGGGGCTCCGTGCCAACTGCGTGGCGGCCAGGAGGGCCTACACGCGGAGCCGACGGCGCAGCGCACGTGATCTGGCAGCCGAGGACCTCCTGTACGCCTCTTACAGAGAGGCGCAGGCGGCCCTCGGGTCGGCTATGTGCGCTGCCAGGGACGCGGCGAACGCCGAGATGCTGGAGAGTCTCGACCGGGATCCCTATGGGAGACCGTACAAGGCGGCGCGGAACAAGTTGCGCCCCCACGGTCCCCCGCTGACCGAGACCCTCGAGCCGGCCCTGCTGGACGGGGTGGTTCGGTCCTTGTTTCCACGCAGGACCGAATTCACCCCACCAACGATGGATCCTCCACAAAGGGAGGTGTCACCGGACGAGGAGGTCCCTCCGGTTACGGCGGAGGAGTTTAGCGCGGGGTTGTTCAGCCTCCGCGCAAAAAAGACGGCCCCTGGACCGGACGGCGTTCCAGCACGGGTGGTAGCCATAGCTGCCGCTCAAATGGAGGACAGGTTTCGGGACCTTTTCAGCGCGTGCCTTACCGCTGGGAGGTTCCCGAGGCTTTGGAAGGAGGGGCAGCTATGCCTACTGCGCAAGGATGGACGTCCTGTCGATTCCCCCTCGGCGTACCGGCCCATCGTTCTGCTCGATGAGGTCGGTAAATTGTTCGAGGGGATCATCGCCAGTCGGCTGAACAGCCATCTGCGGAGGGTCGGCCCGGACCTGTCGGACGCCCAGTTTGGTTTCCGACAGGGTCGGTCGACCATCGATGCGCTGGCCCTACTCAAGGGTCAGGTGAAGGGGGCGTTTGAGGCGGGGGACGGAGTGCTGGCGGTGTCATTCGACATAGCCAACGCCTTCAACTCCGTTCCCCACTCGACGATATTGGAGGCGCTCCGGTATCATGGAGTGCCCCAGTACTTGAGGGACCTGCTGGCCGACTACTTGGAGGACCGCGAGGTCCTCCTTGTAGACAAATCGGCCACTCTGAGGCGGTACGGCGCAGAGTCCGGTGTTCCACAGGGGTCGGTGCTAGGCCCTCCTTTGTGGAACATCGGATTCGATTGGCTCCTGCGGGGAGCCCTGCTCCAGGGCACGAGTGTCATCTGCTACGCGGATGACACTCTCCTCACTGCCCGGGGCAGGAACTTCAGGGAGGCGGCCTGTTTGGCCTCGGCCGGCGGATCGTTGGTCGCAGGAAGGATCCGCCGCCTAGGGTTGAAGGTGGCGCTGAATAAGACCGAGGCCGTGTTCTTCCACGGGCCTCGGCAGCGCTGCCCTCCGGATGCCCACATCGTTGTGGAGGGCACCAGGGTGGATGTACGGACCCAGATGAAGTATCTGGGTCTGATACTTGACAGCAGGTGGCGCTTTGGCCCACATTTCAGCGGGCTGTCGACGCGCCTGCTGAAAGCCGCGGACGCCTTGTCATGGCTACTCCCGAACCTGGGGGGGCCTGGAGCGCTATGCCGGCGCCTGTATGCTGGCATTTTGCGGAGCATGGCCCTATATGGCGCCCCCATCTGGGAGGAAACCCTACACAGGAGGGAGAATGCGACGGCGATCCGCAGGCCACAAAGGGCCATTGCACTGCGGGTTGCGAGGGCCTACCGCTCGGTAGGATTTTCGGCGGCGTGCGCTCTGGCCAGCACCCCTCCTTGGGAGTTGGAGGCGTGGGTGCTCGCCAGAGTGTACGAATGGACGGCGCGCCGGAAAGCGCTCGGGGAGCGCCCCGTCGCGGAAGAGAGGGAGGCCGTGCGGAGGGAGGCGAGGGACGCCATTGTTGTCCACTGGACGCAGGACCTCGCCGCCGCCACCTTTGGCCGCCGTACCCTGGACGCGCTCGGTCCGGTCCTGCGGGACTGGCTCGAGCGGCGACACGGTTTTCTGTCCTTCCGTCTGGTGCAGGTGCTGTCAGGACACGGCTGTTTTGGCTCGTACCTGCACCGGATCGGGAGGGAGGAGACTGCGGCGTGCCATGACTGCGGCGCCGCGGAAGACAATGCGCAGCACACTCTCGAGGTGTGCCCAGCTTGGTCCGAGCGGCGCCGTAGTCTCATTGCGGAGATCGGACAGGACCTCTCGCTCCCCGGCGTGGTCAAATCCATGCTGGAGAGCGAGGAGTCCTGGGCAGCGGTTGCCTCCTTCTGCGAGGATGTCATCTCGCAAAAGGAGGCGGCGGAGCGCGCGCGTGAGGAAGACCCTCTCGCTGCGCCGCTCCGAAGACGAAGGAGAGGTCGGAGAAGAGGTCGTCTTCTCCCTCCTCCTGGTGGTGACACGCGGGCGACCGGCACGGGGGTGCCTCCGCCCGCATTGCACTCGTCACCGCCTTCGTCCGTCATTCCCGGCCCTCTCCCTACGGGGAGGGCGTGATGGGTTGGGTGGGTGTTCGTCGGAGGAGGACTGGACGCAAAGGCTGCGCCGGTCTCCCAGTCCCCCTCCAGTAAGACGATGCGGGAATGCCGCTGGGTCGTTTTAGTGGGTATACCGGGCTTAGCTCGGGGAGTCCCACATAGCCCCCCGCTCCCCCGAGCGGGAGGTATGCGTAACGCATTTTTTCCCAGCGCAAAAAAAAAAAAAAAAAAAAAAAAAAAAAAAAAAAAAAAGGTTAGGTTGGGGGACCACCCCACAGTGCTTGCGTCCACGTCGCGTCCCCTGGAAACGACCCAGTTCTGTCACCGTAACGGAGTGGCAGACTGGGATCGGCCAAAGTGCACTGTGCATCGTAGCTCTTTTGAACGCCTTGTTACTACGATTTCGCGGGAGGCTATGCCTGCTCCACCGCGGGACGCCCTAGGGCGTTTTTTAAAACCCAAAGGCCCTTCTAAGGGCCAACCAAAAGGCCCTTCTCAGGGCCAACCCAAAGGCCCTTCTCAGGGCCACTCTGACGCTTCAGCGTCAGAAGCTAGCCGCGCGCCGTCTGCAGCTAGCTCCGCGGTTGCGATGTCAGACTCGGAGAGCGAGTCCCTGGCAAGCGTCTCCGACGCGGAAGAAATCCGGTCGCGGAAACGCGAATTCCGGAAGGCGACATCCGAGGGTTCCTCGGCTTCGGGCTCGACGGGCAAGTCGAAGCCCAAAAAGGCGGCAACAGCCGCGGACTCGCATGTCGTGGGTCTCGCGGACGCCCAACGTCAGCTAGACCTGGCTAGGCGGACGCTGCACCAGCAGGAGCTCGAAGAGCGCGTTGCTGCCAAGGAGCAGCGTGCTCGTGCTGCTCGGACCAGGTCTGGGTACGGTGCGTCTCGCGTTTTGTACGCGGACCACTCCCTGGCCGAGCTGGAGCGGATGGCGGAGGAGGACGAGGAAGAGATCGTGGAGGTCGCCTCTAAGTCCTCCAACCTGAAGGGCACTTTTCAGAAGGCCCTTAAATGCCGTGCTGCGAGCCTGCGCGGCATAGTCGAGGAGCTGGTCAAGAGGACAGCGACCGACGAGACGCGGCAACTGCAGGCGAAGGTCGATCGCCTGCAGTCGGAGGTCAGCCAGCTTCATCAGAAGTTGGCTGAAGCCACCGCCCCCCCAGCGGTAGACCCCAGACCTGCGGTGGAAGCCCCCTCCTCCAACCTTGAGGATATAATCCGAAAGGTCGTAATGGAGGAGCGGGCGTTCACGCGAGCCTGCATCGCAGGCATAGAGGACCGGCTCTTGCCGGAACAACGCCTCCGGCCCCCGCTTGCGGCGGACAAGAGGCGTGAAGAGCCGGGGCCGTCCTCTCTTGCGGCGGACAAAAGGCGTGAAGAGCCGACGCCGTCCCCACCAGTAGAGGACGCGCTTCTCCCATCCACCACTCCGTCCAACGATGCAGGTTGGACTGAAGTGGTCGGGAAGGGGAAGGGGAAGGGGAAGGGGAAGGGGAAGGGCAAGGCAACGGCCGCTCCCGCCACCCCCGACGCCGCGCCTCCCAGCCAGTCGCAGGTGACTGGGCAGGGAAAGAAGAAGAGGAAACGGAGGAGGAAAAATCCCCCACAGTCCGCAGCCGTCGTAGTGACGCTCACCGCGGAGGCTGCGGAAAGAGGGGAGACGTACGCGTCCATTTTGTTGCGGGCGCGTGCCAATGCCGATCCAACCCAACTGGGGATCGGCAAAGTCTCTTGCCGGCGGACCCAAACCGGGGCTCGGATATTCGAGTTCCCGGGTGCGGAGGGCAGTGCCAGCGCCGACCTCTTCGCAGCCAAGCTGCAGGAGGCCGTCGCGGACGTGGCCAAGGTGGCCCGACCAGTAAAGCTGGCGGCGGTGGAGGTGGCCGACCTTGACGACTCGGTCACTAAAGAGGAGGTGGTGGCCGCGGTCGCATCCATTGGTGGCTGTAGCGTCGCAGCGGTGCAAGCCAGGGATATAAGACCTGGCCGCGGTGGCATGGGCACTATTCGGCTCGAGTGCCCAGTCGCCGCTGCTAAAGCCGTCCTCGACAAGGGACGGCTCTGCGTAGGCTTCAGCTCGGGTGCAGTCCGAGCACTTGTAGACCAGCCTCTGCGCTGCTACAGGTGCTTCGGTATCGGCCACACCCGAGCCCTCTGTCCGTCCCAGGTCGACAGGACGGACAGTTGCTACCGTTGCGGCAAGGTCGGTCACAAAGCCGTGTCCTGCACGGCCGCCAAGCCACACTGCCTAGTGTGTGCCGCCAGCGGTCGCCCGGCAGACCACGTGATGAAGGGGAGGATGTGCAATCCCCCCACCAAGAAGGGCAAAGCGCAGGCGCCAGTCGGGCCTGCCGCTAGCACGGCTGCGGAGGAGGGGGGTGCGATGACGATTGATGGCTAGAGTCGAGCATCGCATCCTCCAGGCGAACGCCAACCACTGCCGGGCTGCCCAGGATCTGCTGATGCAGACCATGGCCGAGTGGTTGGTGGACTTGGTGGTGGTCGCTGAGCCTTACTCGGTCCCTGCCAATTGGGTAGGCGATCGAGACGGCTTGGTGGCAGTGGTGTCGCGGTCTTCCACGGACTCCCCTCCCCTCTCGCTTTTAGAGAAGGGTCAGGGATACGTGGCCGCCGCGTGGGGAGATTTAGCCCTTGTGGGGGTCTATTTCTCCCCGAACCGCCCTCTCGCAGACTTTGAGGAGTTTCTCGAAACCCTCACTGCCGTTGTAGGGAGGGCGGCGCCACGCCAGGTCGTGGTGCTGGGCGACCTGAACGCCAAGTCGGAGGCCTGGGGCAACCCGGCTGCCTCCTGCAACGTCCGGGGCCGCGCCGTCGAGTTTTGGTCGACGTCTTGCGGTGTGTCCCTCCTCAACAGGGGGTCGGTCCACACGTGTGTGCGGCAACGCGGAGGTTCGGTGGTTGACGTGTCGTTTGCCACCCCCTTGCTAGCCGCACGCATCGTGAACTGGCGGGTGGAGACGGTGGAGACCATGTCGGACCACAGATATGTGCGGTTCGACATCTCCACCTCGAGTTCGAGCTCCCGGGGGGAGATGGCCCGCTCTGGCAGGTCTCCCTTCCCTCGGTGGGCTCTCACTCGCTTGGACCGGGAGGCAGCCAAGGAGGCGGCCTTCTTGCAGGACTGGCTGTCGCCCCCTGTTGAGGTCCTGGACGTTGACGTCGCAGCCGTGCAGCTCAGGGGATCCCTGACCGAGGTGTGCAACTCCAGCATGCCTCGGTCTCGCCGTCCCCCTCCCCGTCGTGCCGTCTATTGGTGGACGGAGGAGTTGGCGGGGCTCCGTGCCAACTGCGTGGCGGCCAGGAGGGCCTACACGCGGAGCCGACGGCGTAGCGCACGTGATCTGGCAGCCGAGGACCTCCTGTACGCCTCTTACAGAGAGGCGCAGGCGGCCCTCGGGTCGGCTATGTGCGCTGCCAGGGACGCGGCGAACGCCGAGATGCTGGAGAGTCTCGACCGGGATCCCTATGGGAGACCGTACAAGGCGGCGCGGAACAAGTTGCGCCCCCACGGTCCCCCGCTGACCGAGACCCTCGAGCCGGCCCTGCTGGATGGGGTGGTTCGGTCCTTGTTTCCACGCAGGACTGAATTTACCCCACCAACGATGGATCCTCCACAGAGGGAGGCGTCACAGGACGAGGAGGTCCCTCCGGTGACGGCGGAGGAGTTTAGCGCGGGGTTACTCAGCCTCCGCGCAAAGAAGACGGCCCCTGGACCGGACGGCGTCCCAGCACGGGTGGTAGCCATAGCTGCCGCTCAAATGGAGGACAGGTTTCGGGACCTTTTCAGCGGGTGCCTTACCGCTGGCAGGTTCCCGAAGCCCTGGAAGGAGGGGCAGCTATGCCTACTTCGCAAGGAGGGACGTCCGGTCGATTCCCCCTCGGCATACCGGCCTATCGTTCTGCTCGATGAGGTCGGCAAATTGTTCGAGGGGATCATCGCCAGTCGGCTGAACAGCCACCTGCGGAGGGTCGGCCCGGACCTGTCGGACGCCCAGTTCGGTTTCCGACAGGGTCGGTCGACCATCGACGCGCTGGCCCTACTCAAGGGTCAGGTGAGGGGGGCGTTTGAGGCGGGGGATGGAGTGCTGGCGGTGTCATTCGACATAGCCAACGCCTTCAACTCCATTCCCCACTCGACGATATTGGAGGCGCTCCGGTATCATGGAGTGCCCCAATACTTGAGGGACCTGCTAGCCGACTACTTGGAGGACCGCGAGGTCCTCCTTGTAGACAAATCGGCCACTCTGAGGCGGTACGGCGCAGAGTCCGGTGTTCCACAGGGGTCGGTGCTAGGCCCTCCTTTGTGGAACATCGGGTTCGACTGGCTCCTGCGGGGAGCCCTGCTCCAGGGCACGAGTGTCATCTGCTACGCGGATGACACTCTCCTCACTGCCCGGGGCAGAAACTTCAGGGAGGCGGCCTGTCTGGCCTCGGCCGGCGGATCCCTAGTCGCAGGGAGGATTCGCCGCTTGGGGTTGAGGGTGGCGTTGAACAAGACCGAGGCCGTGTTCTTCCACGGGCCTCGGCAGCGCTGCCCTCCGGATGCCCACATCGTTGTGGAGGGCACCAGGGTGGACGTACGGACCCAGATGAAGTATCTGGGTCTGATACTTGACAGCAGGTGGCGCTTCGGCCCACATTTCAGCGGGCTGTCGACGCGCCTGCTGAAAGCCGCGGACGCCCTGTCATGGCTCCTCCCGAACCTGGGGGGGCCTGGTGCGCTATGCCGGCGCCTGTATGCGGGCATCTTGCGGAGCATGGCCCTATACGGCGCCCCCATCTGGGAGGACTCCCTACACAGGAGGGAGAACGCGACGGCGATCCGCAGGCCACAAAGGGCCATTGCACTGCGGGTTGCGAGGGCCTACCGCTCGGTAGGCTTTTCGGCGGCTTGCGCTCTGGCCAGCACCCCTCCTTGGGAGTTGGAGGCGTGGGTGCTCGCCAGAGTGTACGAATGGACGGCGCGCCGGAAAGCGCTCGGGGAGCGCCCCGTCGCGGAAGAGAGGGAGGCCGTGCGGAGGGAGGCGAAGGACGCCATTGTTGTCCACTGGACGCAGGACCTCGCCGCCGCCACCTTTGGCCGCCGTACCCTAGACGCGCTCGGTCCGGTCCTGCGGGACTGGCTCGAGCGGCGACACGGTTTCCTCTCCTTCCGTCTGGTGCAGGTGCTGTCAGGACACGGCTGTTTTGGCTCGTACCTGCACCGGATCGGGAGGGAGGAGACTGCGGCGTGCCACGACTGCGGCGCCGCGGAAGACAATGCGCAGCACACTCTCGAGGTGTGCCCAGCTTGGTCCGAGCGGCGCCGTAGTCTCATTGCGGAGATCGGACAGGACCTCTCGCTCCCCGGCGTGGTCAAATCTATGCTGGAGAGCGAGGAGTCCTGGGCAGCGGTCGCCTCCTTCTGCGAGGATGTCATCTCGCAAAAGGAGGCGGCGGAGCGCGCGCGTGAGGAAGACCCTCTCGCTGCGCCGCTTCGAAGACGAAGGAGAGGTCGGAGAAGAGGTCGTCTTCTCCCTCCTCCTGGTGGTGACGGGCGGGCGACCGGCACGGGGGTGCCTCCGCCCGCATTGCACTCGTCACCGCCTTCGTCCGTCATTCCCGGCCCTCTCCCTACGGAGAGGGCGTGATGGGTTGGGTGGGTGTTCGTCGGAGGAGGACTGGACGCAAAGGCTGCGCCGGTCTCCCAGTCCCCCTCCAGTAAGACGATGCGGGAATGCCGCTGGGTCGTTTTAGTGGGTATACCGGGCTTAGCTCGGGGAGTCCCACATAGCCCCCGCTCCCCCGAGCGGGAGGTATGCGTAACGCATTTTTTCCCAGCGCAAAAAAAAAAAAAAAAAAAAAAAAAAAAAAAAACAAAGGTTAGGTTAGGTTAGGTTAGGTTAGGTTAGGTTAGGTTAGGTTAGGTTAGGTTCTGTGGTCGCCGAGCCGTACTACGTCCCCCCTCGTGATAACTGGGTGGGTGACCTGGACGGCTTGGTGGCCATCATCGGCGGGGCTCTTGCCGACCCGTCCCGAGGTCACGGCTGGGTGGCCGCCCTCGCGGACGGCATTGGCACTGTTGGGGCGTATTTCTCGCCCAACAAGAGCCTCGCCGACTTCGAGAGCTTCCTTGTCGAGTTGGGTGCCGTCGTGAACAGGTACCACCCTCGCCCGGTGCTGTTGCTCGGGGATCTCAACGCCAAGTCTGCGGCGTGGGGATCCCCGGTCACCGATGCCAAGGGCGAGGCGTTGGAAGAGTGGGCGGTCACGACCGGCTTGACCGTCCTTAATCGGGGTTCGGTATACACGTGCGTGCGGCAGCGGGGCGGATCCATAGTGGACGTTTCGTTCGCTAGCCCTGCTGTCGCGAGCCGTGTCCGCGACTGGCGTGTCGCCGTGGAGGTGGAGACGTTGTCGGATCATCGCTACATCCGTTTCGACGTCTCCGCCCAGACCGCGGGCGGCCGCGGTCCATCGGCCCCGAGAACGGACGGTCCACGTTGGGCGCGCAAGCGCCTCGACAGGGAGCTACTCGAGGAGGCCGCTATTGTGCAGGCCTGGATCCGGGAGTCGGCAACGACCGGACCCGTCGACGTCGAAGAGGAGGCGCAGTGGTTCCACGGGGCAATGACGCAAATTTGTGACGCGTCCATGCCCCGGGTCCACATACAACCCAGAAGGCGCCAGGTGTACTGGTGGTCCGCCGAGATCTCGCAGTTGCGCATCTCGTGCGTGGAGGTGAGACGCCAGTACACCCGATACCGAAGAAGACGTCGTCGGGTCCCTGACGAAGAAGCCGCGCTGTATGAGGTGTACCGCGCGGCTAAGGAGGCTCTGTGGCTGGCCATCGGCGAGGCGAGGACGCGAGCTAGGGAGGAGATGTTGGAGACTCTAAACCGGGATCCGTGGGGGCGTCCCTATCGCTCGGTCCGGGGGAAACTCGGACCATGGGCGCCCCCGCTTACGGAGAGTCTCCAACCAGAGCTGCTGGAGGACGTGGTCGCAGCCCTCTTCCCGGCTCGAGCGGAGCACATTCCGCCGCCGATGGCTCTGCCCACAGCCGCAGAGCCCGAGGAGAACGCCAGCGTCCCAGAGGTGACACAGGCAGAGCTGAGGGCGGCCGTGATGCGGCTCCGGGCAAAGAATACTGCTCCGGGGCCGGATGGGATTCACGGCTGCGCGTTGGCCCTCGCTCTGAAGGAGCTTGAGCCCCAACTGAGAGGACTCTACACAGCGTGCCTAGAGCAGGGCCAGTTTCCCACTCAGTGGAAATCTGGTCGTCTGGTCCTGCTCAGGAAGGTGGGGCGCCCTGCGGACTCACCGTCCGCGTACCGGCCCATAGTGCTGCTGGACGAGGTGGGAAAGCTGTTCGAGCGGATAGTCGCAGCCCGCCTCGTCAGCCACTTGTGCGGAGAGGGGCCGGACCTGGCGGAATGCCAGTTCGGGTTTCGGCATGGGCGCTCCACTATCACGGCGATATCGCGTGTGAGAGTCCTGGCGGAGGAAGCGGTGTCCCGGGGTGGGGTGATGTTGGCGGTGTCCTTGGACATATCCAACGCCTTCAACACCCTGCCCTGGAGTTGTATTCGGGAGGCACTGCGCTATCATCGAGTGCCTCCCTACCTCCGCCGCGTAGTTGGGGCTTATTTAGCGGAGAGGTGTGTCACCTATCTGGGACGTGATGGCAGACACCAGCGCCCCATGTCGTGCGGCGTTCCACAGGGCTCGGTCTTGGGCCCGCCCCTGTGGAACATCGGGTACGACTGGGTGCTGAGGGGCGAGCTCCAGCCGGGAGTGGACCTGACGTGTTACGCTGACGACACGCTGGTCACTGCCCGGGGGAGCTCGTACAGGGAGGCAGCGTTGCTGGCGACGGCTGCGGTCTCACAGGTGGTGAGCCGCATACGTCGCCTCGGCTTGGAGGTGGCCCTCAACAAGTCGGAGGCCATAGCTTTTCATGGCCCCCGGCGGGCACCGCCGCCGGGATCACACATTGTGGTCGGGGGGGTCCGAATCGCTGTCGAGTCCACCATGAAGTACCTGGGATTGGTGCTCGACAGCCGGTGGGATTTCGGCCCCCACTTCCGGCGGCTGGCGCCCAAGTTGTTGGGTGCGGCTGGGGCGTTGTCAACGCTGCTTCCCAATCTGGGGGACCCGAGCACCGCCTGCAGGCGGTTGTACGTGGGGATCGTGCGATCGATGGCCCTTTACGGGGCCCCGATCTGGGCGGCTGACCTGACGGCCAGCACCATCACTGTTCTGCGGAGGCCGCAGAGGGTGATGGCCGTCAGAGTCATCAGGGGTTATCGCACGATCTCCTACGAGGCGGCTTGCGCACTGGCCGGATCTCCGCCATGGGACCTGGAGGCGAAGGTTCTCGCGTCACTGTATCGGTGGCGCGAGGACGCGCGGGCGCGCGGCGAGCGACTGATGCAGCGACACATCGAGCTGCGTCGGTCGCAGCTGCGCGAGGTCCTGGTGGCGGAATGGCGGGACAGGCTCTCACGCCCTTCCGCCGGCCTCGTCACTATCGAGGCCATCCGGCCAGTGCTCGACCTTTGGCTCGGGAGAAGGCACGGCTCCCTGACGTTTCGTGCGACACAGGTCCTTTCGGGACATGGCTGCTTCGGGAAGTTCCTGTGTCGCATAGGCAGGGAGCCGGACGCTCGGTGTCACCACTGCGTCGACTGTCGGGAGGACACGGCGCGGCATACGCTGGCAGAGTGTGCCGCTTGGGAGGAGCCGCGCCGTGACCTCATCTCTGTGGTGGGCAGTGACCTCTCGCTACCGGCCGTAGTCCAATCTATGGTCGGCGGCGAGGAGTCCTGGGACGCGGTGGTCTCCTTCTGCGAAACAGTTATCTCGCAGAAGGAGGCTGCGGAAAGGGAAAGAGAGATCTCGACCTCTGACCCCGCCCGCAGCAGGCGCACCGGGCGTCGGAGGAGGGCGTATGCTGCCCTCTTCCGGCCCCCCTAACTGGGTCCAGGGGCGGCGGACTTGGGGACGTCTGTCGCCCCCATTCATCCGGACCCGAGGTGGCGGCGCGAGGTGTTCCCGTGCGCCCCTCTCTGAAGTCACGGAGGGTGTTTAACACCTCACTCCCTCCGTAGACGCGAGGTGGCCCGCAGAGGCGGGCCGGCACCAGCCGGGGATTACGGATGTGGTATACGTTCCCGCGATCCCCGGCGTAGGTGAGAGATGGAACACCGGGGTGGTTTTAGTCAGTAAGAGTCTGACAGACCCCTCCGCCCGCCCCAGGGTGGAGGACATCCATGAGGATTTCCCCCCGTTAAAAAAAAAAAAAAAAAAAAAGGTTAGGTTAGGTTAGGTTAGGTTAGGTTAGGTTAGGTTAGGTTAGGTTAGGTTAGGTTAGGTTAGGTTAGGTTAGGTTAGGTTAGGTTAGGTTAGGTTAGGTTAGGTTAGGTTAGGTTAGGTTAGGTTAGGTTAGGTTAGGTTAGGTTAGGTTAGGTTAGGTTAGGTTAGGTTAGGTTAGGTTAGGTTAGGTTAGGTTAGGTTAGGTTAGGTTAGGTTAGGTTAGGTTAGGTTAGGTTAGGTTAGGTTAGGTTAGGTTAGGTTAGGTTAGGTTAGGTTAGGTTAGGTTAGGTTAGGTTAGGTTAGGTTAGGTTTTTTTTTTTTTTTTTTTTTTTTTTGTGGCAGGAGGTGGAAATCCAGGTCGGACTTACACCCAGGCTGCCTCACAATACGAGCCAGCCTGGATAGTGTCGGGCTCCAACCGACTAAAACCACACTCCTTCCTTACAATTGTACCTCGGACATAGTCTGAGACCTTGTTTACTATATTACTGTTACAGTTTCTTAATTTTTTAATTTGGTTTATAATTTATACATTCTTAATTCTAGCACATTACATTTTTTATCAATATTAACATCTCTTAGGTCATTTACATATTTTGTTATCCTTATATCTATGTGAACACGAACATTTTTCATATCCTTACATCTATAGTATACTCTTAATATCTACCTCACTTATTTAGTACACTTTTGCAATGACTTGACATTAATTGCCTGTATATACATTTATCTTTTGTTTGTTCTTATCACGGGTCGGACATTTTCAACGATGTGCGTGATTATGCTACTGTTATATATTATGTGCAAATATGAATCCTGAGCATATTATATTCGTTTACTTATTTCTAGTGATAGTCTTGTTCGCTACTTCTATGCAGAAACTGATAAACGTTTTCCTGGTTTGTTTATTTGCAATAAGTGTATTCAAGTTAGGTATCGTTACTCTTATTCCTAGCTTCTGCTCGATCTCATATCTCTCCAGACCATAGACGGGGCAGTCAGTCAATATATGTGGCACCGTTTCGTGTTTGTCGGAGTCGCAGATGCACGATGGGCTCTCCTTGCACCTAAATCTGTTTAGGTATTCGGAGAACCCACCGTGACCTGTCAGTATTTGTGTCAGTATTCCTGTTGGTTTTAATTTTCTTATTTGGTTGTAGGCTTGGATGGCGTCGGGGAAGAATATTTTGGTCACGCCGGCTGTTTCCTCGGTTTTGTATCTCCGATTCCATTCGTCAAGTGTGTCCGCACGGATCTGCCGCTTGACGAATGAAATCGGGCATTGGTCGTAATCCGGCCTCGTTTTCGTCTTGAGGGCGGCATCTTTAGCCAGCTGGTCTGCTCTCTCATTTCCCTCCAGTCCCGCATGAGCTTTAATCCAAAAAAGTTCAACTTTTTTGGATCTATCCTGGCAGTGCCGCAGATTTTCGCGGATGTCGACTGCGAGGGGATGAAGAGAGCGCTGATTGGTGACAGCTTCCAGCGACGACCTGGAGTCACTGTATATGCCGTAGCTGTCTTTGGAACTACGCAAAATTTCCTTTGTAGCGTTGCATATAGCCAGCAGTTCCGCCTGGAAAACGGTACAGTGGGACGACAGCTTAAGTTTTTGGGTTTTGATTTCGGCATCATTGCTCCAGTAGGACAATGATGCCCCAACCTTGCCCTCGATCCTGCTGCCGTCCGTGTATATTCGCACTGCTTGAGTGCAGTGGTTGTCATGTTGCTCCTGGTCTGCCAAGCATATGAACTGCAGGCTTATATGTTTGGCTGGATGGGGAATTTTGTTGAACGCGGTACGTCGCTCAACCTCCTTATCTCCTAGTTCCGGCCGAGGTACCCCCCTCCTCGCTTCATACAGAGCCGCTGCCTCATGTATTCGAAGGTCAAGGGGTAGTATCCCGGCCAGGACCAGTGCCGAGTTCAAGGATACTGTGCGGTAGGATTTGCACAGTTTCTGTGCAAATCCCCTTTGGACCGCGTTCAGTTGTTTGCGTACACACAACTTTCCAGCTGCCGGTGCCCACGCACTTGCCGCGTACAAGATTGTAGGTTCAACTACTGCCGTGTAGATGGAGCGTATGACATCCGTATTGAGTCCCCAGCTGATCCTGGCTGCCCTTGACAACTGCTTGTATAGGTTTAATGCCTTTTTGCATACGTTAGATGCGTGGGCATTAAACGTTAGCTTGTCGTCAATGGTCAGCCCCAGGATTTTGATTTCCTGCGACATACCAACACCGATCCCGCCCATGCTCAACAGCGGGGTGTCATGTTTAAGTTTCCGCGTGATGACCATCGCTTTTGTCTTTTGCGGTGCGAATCTTAACTTATTTCTGACTCCCCACTGGTGAACATACTCGAGAGCGCCATTGGCACGCCGCTGGACCTCCATCGCTGAGTCCCCATCGAACATTAAGACTACGTCATCGGCGAAGGCTTGGCAGTAGTCTCCCCTTTGTACCAGGCCTTTCAGTAGGGGATCAAGTAGTAAGTTCCACAGGATTGGTCCCCCTATAGAACCTTGCACACAGCCTTTGTTGGTTTCCCTGGTGACCTCTTGCCCAGCGTATCTCACCCTGACCTTTCTGTGTTCCAGGTAGCTGTCCATCACTCGTCTGATATTTACCGGACATTTAGATTCCGCCAGCCTGGTTTTTATGGCTGGCCACCATGCACTGTCGAAGGCTCCCTCTATGTCCAGTGATATCATAACGATTAACTTCTTGTCTTTTAGTTTTTTGCGTATGAGTTCTAACAGGTCATAGAGGGAGTCTTCGGTACTTCTCTGTGGCATAAAACCGTACTGGCGTGTACTGAGTCCGGGAATGATGTGCCATTTGACCCTTGCTATCAGCATTTTCTCCAGAACTTTCCCCATCACCGGCAACAGTCCAATTGGCCTATATGATTTTGGAGCCGTATAACTTTCCTTCCCGGGTTTCCTCAGGATGACTACTGTCGCTTCTTTCCAGATTCTCGGGAAGTACCCTAGCTCTAGGCATTTGTTAGCCAGTGATAGGAAAAGCTCAGGATCATGGTTGACAGTTTGCTGGCAGATATCGGCCGTAAGGCCATCTACCCCGGGGGCTTTTTTAGGGTTGAAGCTGCGTATTGCTACGTTTAGCTCTTCTTCGGTAAACGGAGGATCATGTTCATCATCATGGCCCATCACGTTTAAATTTTTGGCTTTCATCCTTATACGCCTATGTTCCTCGTTGTCTTCTTCCTCCTTGTCCTCGGGATAGAATGTTTGCGCCAGCAATGTGGCAGATTCCAGGTGGGTCAGTGTTTTACCTTCCTTGGTCAGTGGTAAGTCCTCCTGTCTTTTGGTTGTTCTACCTACAACCCTATAGATACCTTCCCAGAGTCCCTCTCTATCCTGTTTTCCACAGAAGCTCTTCCAGCTTTCTGTAATGGCTGCTCTTTCCGCTTGCTCATATTTTTCTTTTTTCTGCAGGTATTCACCAACGACTTTTGCCCTCCGGATCGGCGCTGCGGTTAGGTTAGGTTAGGTTAGGTTAGGTTAGGTTAGGTTAGGTTAGGTTAGGTTAGGTTAGGTTAGGTTGGGGTGCGTGCAGAAAACCTCCTCGTGTGCCTGATGGCTGCTGGTTCCTTACGAATACGTTCGGGGGAAAGAGCAGTCGTCGGGCCGGTGCACCCTGGGCACGGGCAATAGGTTCTCCACGTCGGAGGGGCTATTGTCTGTGGCGGATTTCTGCGGGGTGGGGGAGCATGGTGCTCCACGACGTTTCTCCTCACATCCTGAGGTGGAACGTCAGAGATGGTGTCGCTCTTTTCCGATTGACAGTCGTCGATTGGCAAAGGACGCGACCAATGCCGCTGCGGTGCAGGCGCACCAATGCGGCAGTCGTTCTCTCCTGAGGAGAGAGCTTCCGGCGGGTCCGCTGAGTCGGGTTGGCCGGACAGCGGACAGAGGCATGCTTCAATGCCGCCGTCGGGGGGCTTGGCTTAACCGCCCGGCCCCAGAGGAAGGACACCTCTAAGATAAAAAACCACCCAATCCCAAGTTTCGGGAGCGCGGCGAGGGGATGAATGGCCGTTGGGTGTACGGTCGTTAGCGCTCCCACCTGCTGGTACCTGCCGCCCCCAGCAGTATGTAGGCTTACCGGTGTACCTAGGCTCTGCCCGGTGGACATTCTTACCTATATCAACTCGTGGGAACTATATGGAGAACCTTACAAAAACAAAAACAAAAAACGACGTAGTGGATGAAAAAGTACCTCTGGTACTTGTTGAGCGGATGGGCGTGCTGTCGGATTCTGACAGCGCGTCCAGCCTTATGAGTGTGGCGAGCGCGGTGAGCGTAAATTCACGTTTACGCAAACGCCCGAGAGAGGATGCAGACTCAGGGTCGGACTCGGCCCTGAGCGACACAGCGGTGCCGGCCCCCAAGGTCGGTGCCAAAAAAGGAGGGAGAGGTAGGCCTGCTACTACCGGCAAATATGTTGGTATCGGCCTATCCAGGCGTGAGGCTGCGGCTGCTATGAAGGCCGCAGCAGCTGCCGAAAAAATAGAGGAGGACGAGCGGCAGATTGCGGCTCTGACGAAAAGGGTCACGGAAGGGAGAGTCACTCGCCTGTCGGAGTCGTCGTCTGTCGTCTCTGATATGGGAGTCGAGGCGGAGGAGCTTCCTGCCTCCGACTTGAACCAAAGGATGGCTGACGCGGTTGCAGCAATCAAAAGAGTGAGCAAGGTCTCGAAGGGCCTGAGCGGCTGCAGCCAAAAAGCACTTAAAGAGGCCACTGCCTCAATTCTGGAAAGTGCTCAGGTGCTTTTGACCCGCACCACTACAGAGGAGACGGCGCTGCTGCGGGCCCAAAACGCAAAGCTCGCAGCGCAAATGGCGGAGCTCCGCAAGGAGCACGAGGAGCTCAAGGCGGAGATGGCCAACTTCCGCCGCGAGCACCTCAGGCGGGAGGTGGGCCTTTCGCAAGCTACGACGCAACCGCAACCACAGTTGCCGTCACAGCAGCAGGCGTCACAGGAGACGGAGTTGACTCGCCTGATCCGTCAGGAGATGGCGAGTTTCAACGCACGCTTCTCGGTGCTTGAAGGGAGGATTCTTCGACCCCCCCTAGCTGCAGACCAACGCAGCACACCAGCGCTGACATATGCGGCCCAAGCCGCAGCGCCCCGTGCCGCCCAACCAGCACAAGCGGCTGCTGCCACAAAGGAGAGGACTGATACAACTGCCGCCCCGCAAAAGGAAACTGCGGGGCATAAATCAAAAAGGCAGTTGAAGAAGGAGGCTAAACTGGCCAAAAAGGCAGGTGCTACGGCTGCTCCGCCTGCACAAACTCCTAGGCCAGAAACGCAAGAAACCGCCACTAGACCTGAGGCGGAGTGGACGGAAGCGGGCGCTGCCAAAAAATCCAAAAAGGCGCGCCAGCGGGCCAACAAACAGGCCCGAAAGGAGCAAGCGGCGGCCGGGCGCCAGACCGCGAGGCTCAGTACCCCCCGCTCTACAGCAGTGGTTCTCACCCTGCAGCCTGGGGCGGAGGAGCGGGGCCTCACATATGCCGGGATCCTGGCAAAGGCGAAAGCCGAGATTTCGCTAAGTGATCTCGGCATAACGGGCCTCCGGTGCAAAACTACTGCAACCGGCGGTCGCCTATTGGAAATCTCGGGAACCACTAGTGGTCCCAAAGCAGACGCCCTCGCCGACAAACTCAGGGCGTCTCTAGGTCCGGATGATGTTAGAGTGTCCAGGCCAACCAAGTGCGCAGACCTGCGCATTTCGGGCCTGGACGACTCCGTCACACAAGACGAGGTCACCGCTGCCATCTCCAAGGCCGGAGGGTGCCCGCCAGAGCAAGTCAAGGCGGGCACGATACGCTGGGGTGTCTCCGGTCTCGGGACAGTTCTTGTCAGCTGTCCCGTAGCGGCGGCCAAGAAGATAAAAGACAAGCGGCTCCTGGTTGGATGGGTCTCCGCGCAGGTCGCGCTCCTTGCGCCCAAGCCCTATCGGTGTTACCGCTGTCTAGAAGGAGGACATGCGGGGGCACGGTGCACTGCTGGGGTAGACCGCAGCCAAATGTGCTACCGCTGCGGTCAGTCCGGTCACATGGCTGGCTCTTGCACTGCCGCCACGCCGCACTGCGTCATCTGTGCGGCATCTGGCAAGCCAGCCGACCATCAGACCGGGTCGAAGGCCTGCGCCAGGCCCAAGAAGAATAATGCCAAGAGACAGCCGGCTCATCCGCCGGCTAGTATCACGGCTTCAAAGAAGGCAACCAGCTCCTCGCAGCCGGTTCACCCGCCGGTTGCGGCAGAACATCCGCCGAGGGCTGGGGAGGAGACAACGGCCATGGAAACACAATAATGGCCCTACGTCGTCTCCTCCAAGCCAACATAAACCACTGCGCCAGGGCTCAGGATCTTTTGCTCCAGAGCATGGCGCAGTGGTCGATCGATGTGGCAGTTGTCGCCGAGCCGTATTTTGTGCCACCCAGGGATGACTGGGTGTGTGACACGAACCGCTCGGTGGCACTGATTATGAGGTCTGCCGCCGACACCCTTCCCTTCGAGGCCGTCACCCGAGGGCGGGGCTATGTCGCGGCAATTTGGGGAGATGTTATGGTCGCAGGGGTGTATCTCGCCCCCAGCCTTTCTCTCGCCGACGTGGAGGATATTATCTTGGAGTTGGGCACGGTCGTAAGTCGTAGCCGTCCTCGTCCCGTGATCGTCCTAGGGGACTTCAATGCGAAATCTACTGCTTGGGGTTCCCCGGCTACGGATGCGCGGGGCGAGTTAGTGGAGGAGTGGGCGGTCGAGCAGGGCCTGCTTCTCCTGAACCGGGGTTCCGTGCAGACGTGCGTGCGGCAGCGGGGTGGGTCTATAGTGGACCTGTCGTTCGCTAGCCCCGCTCTCGCGCGCACTGTCCAGGACTGGCACGTCCTGAAGGAGGTGGAGACGCTGTCCGATCATCGGTATATTCGATTTAGCGTCTCCGCCCAGACCTCGGTTGGGCCGGTCCAAGCGGCCCCGGTGGGCGTTGGAGACGGCCCGCGTTGGGCACTGAAGCGGCTGGATAGGGAGGCTCTCCTGGAGGCCTCTATCGTCAAGGCCTGGCTGGACTCTCCAGACAGGCCAACCAACATCGACGCGGAGGCGGAATGGTTCCGGGAGAGCATGTCGCACATCTGCGACGCTGGCATGCCCCGAGTCCGGCCGTTACCATCCAGGCGCCAAGTGTACTGGTGGTCGCAGTCGATAGCGCAGTTGCGCATCGCTTGTGTGCAGGTGCGACGCCAGTACGCAAGGTGCCGAAGAAGAAGACGCCGCCGCCCCTTTACAGCGGCGGCCGAACAGGAAGAGGCGGAACTATACAACCGCTACAGAGAGGCGAAGAGCGCCCTCCAGCTGGCCATTGTCCGGGCAAAGGCCCAAGCCAACGAAGAGCTGCTGGAGACTCTGGACCGAGAGCCGTGGGGACGCCCCTACCTTATGGTACGGGGCAAGTTGCGCCAATGGGCTCCCCCATTGTCCCGGAGTCTCCAGCCACAGCTGCTGGAGGAGGTGGTGTGTGCGCTGTTCCCGTCGAGACCGGAGCACACACCACCGGCTATGGTTCCGCCTCGCAATGTGCCCGATGCGGAAGACGACAGTGACGACGACGTGCCCGAAGTGACCCGGGTAGAGATGAGAGTGGCGGTGGCTCGCATCAAGAACACCGCCCCAGGGCCCGACGGCATTCCAGGCCGTGCATGGGTCCTGGCCATGAAGGCTCTCGGGCCCCGACTAGCGGGGCTCTTAAGCGCATGTCTGGAGCGGGGCCAGTTTCCAAGCCGGTGGAAGACCGGAAAGCTGGTCCTGCTCAAGAAGGAGGGGCGCCCAGCAGATTCGCCATCTGCGTACAGGCCAATCGTGTTGCTGGATGAGGTGTGTAAGATCTTTGAGCGAATCATCGCCAGTCGCCTCATCCAGCACATGACCAGGGTGGGGCCGGATTTAGCGGACAATCAATTTGGTTTCCGCCATGGGCGCTCCACAGTGGATGCGATTATGCGCGTAAGGGTCCTCGCGGAGGAGGCAGTCGCCCGGGGTGAGGTGGTCTTGGCGGTGTCGCTCGACATCGCCAACGCTTTCAACACCTTGCCCTGGAGTACCATCCGAGAGGCACTCCGGTACCACGGGGTGCCGCGCTACCTCCAACGCATTGTCGGGGCCTATTTGTCGGAAAGATCGGTGGTCTACCCGGGTCGAGAAGGATGGGGTCGGCGAGAGACGTCGTGCGGCGTTCCACAGGGTTCGGTGTTGGGGCCGCTCCTGTGGAACGTCGGGTACGACTGGGCTCTGCGCGGGGCGCTTCTCCACGGCGTCGGCGTCATTTGTTACGCCGACGATACGCTAGTTACAGCGCGTGGGAAGTCGTACCGGCAGGCGGCCATACGCGCGACTGCTGGTGTCGCGCA